>JAJHSJ010000013.1:1194012-1503486 GCA_021015155.1 Magnolia officinalis
CCTACGGGTCTTCCAGGGCGTGCCTCCAGGATTCAACGCAGGTGCGCTATCCATGACATGAATGAATAAAAATAATCGATGCATCATATTAGCATGTTGTCACATATAGCATCATGTTATATCTATAAATTTCAAGCTTAAAAATACAATAAAACCACCAATACAAAGAATTACACTCAATATATTAATCAAACAACTACTTTAAGTACGACGGAGAGGAAACAGGTTGGGATCACTCACCTGATGATTTAGGGAGAAATTCGATAGAGCAAATCAGAGATACCTATAAATAATCCATATGCAGTACACATAATAATAATATATATATCTATATCTAATATATATATATATATATATATCTATATATATATATATATATATAGATATTATATATATATTATATATAAAGTTCATAAAACATTTGATTTGTTTTGATTTCTAACTAAGTTCATACATGGGAGTGATAGTTAGGTTTTATAAGGTAACATACCTCATAGATAGGTTTATCTTATCTATCTCAGCTAAAAAGGGCAGATTAGATATCTTATAAGATGACCCACCACGTGGATGACTTAGATCTTGTAATAGCATGTCATGATGATACATAATTTATCCTATGTATGTTTTGTCCTAAACATGCATCTACCTTATATAAGTTTTACCGTGCATCCGAATGCTGAAATATATTAAATTATATATATCTAACACACTTTTTTTTATGTGGGTCCTACTTACAAGGATCTGGACTGATTATATGGTTACCACCACTATATTGACCATTAGGAAAAAATTTCAATCAATCTGAAATCTGTGTGACCCGTAATACCCTAAATAATTATTGTACAACTACCATTATTTTCTTTTTGTATGAGTCGCACACATTTTGAATATGTCCTAAATTTACACTCTTAATTCACAGTACCCTTCCAAATCAAATGGATGGAGTGGATACAATAAATATATCATTGTGGGTCCACAATCTGATGACCCACCCAAGATGGTTTTTAACATTAGAATCCGCACTTGGTTTCAATGTCGGAAATCAAACTTTATTTTTTTTGTAATTATTTATTTATTTATTTATTTTGTTGATAGGTCCATGATAATCTAAACCATGGATAAGATGGGTAATCTCTGTTGAGACTCAAATATTGCATAATTTTTTTCATTTATATCTTGATTTTATGAACATGAATCCGCTTAATATTCTATTTTACTCATGTATGTGTTGCAAGGTGAATTTAAGTGTTTGGATTGAAAAATGGTGTTAAAAGCATGATTTTGATGCTCAAGAATTACCAAGGCAAGGGATTGATCTTAGGAGATCAAGATTGAAGAATTCACATGCCAAAGATCTAAGAAAACCGAGTGAAGAATAAAAAAAATCGAAGATTTGAAGTGAAGAATCCTGAAATCGTCCTAAAAAGTGTATTCTGAAGCTGTGAAGTTTATTTTGGAAACTGCGCAGCAGGAAGACTGTTTTAACGAACTATGCACGAGAAGTCTATTTTGAAAAAAAACGTATATTTGATGCGGTTTCTAGGGTTTTTCAAATTTGTACGAAAATTGGAGGTCCCTACTTATAAATAGGGCTTCCTAGGGCATTCTAAAACATTATTCAAGGCATTCAAGAGCAAAGTTTAGGGTTTTTAAAGAGTTTTGTTTTATTAAAGCTTTATAAGTTTTTTTTTTTAAGAGATCTTTTCTATTTGCATTTTCTTTTCTTTTTTATTTCTTGTTGCTTTTTATTTCTGCAATTTAATTATGTTTTTCTACTAAGTTCCTTCTATCCCACAAGCTAGAAGGGAAGCACATGGTTTTAATGTTTCTTTAAGATTATGATGATTGATTGTTTTAATGATGAGAAAAATGGTGTATGCATGTTATCTATTATTTAGGTTTTGTTTTTTATCCTCTTGTGAGATCCATATGTTTCCATCATATGAGATCCACATTGATGGATAGGCTTACCCTAGATCAATCAGATTTCCTAGATAGGAGAGGTTCTCAACCTGTTATATTTCTTTGATATTCATTATCCTATAGATATTGAATACTTAAAATCACTGACGCTTGAGAATATATGTCAATGGTGCAAATCCATAATTTTCTAATATTTTATATCATTTATTAAAATACTTAAACTGTTTTATTTTCCGACTAGGCTGACCATAGTGCTCAGATCCTAGTTGTGTTATCCAAGTCATCATGATTTTGGAACATTAACGTATGTGTGGAACTTTGAAGCTTGGGTGTTATTTTATTCAATTGAATTACATCCATTCAAAAATCCCAAAATCAAATCATCAGATTAATTTTTATTACTTAGTTTATTTTGCGTTTGATTTTTTTCTTCTCACACAATTCATCTCCCTGTGGGATCGACCCCGTATTCACGGGATACTACTTACGAACCTCTGCACTTGGAGGCAAGCAAACAAGTTTTTGGCGCCGTTGCCGGGGGAGAGACTTAAAGAGATCAGATCTGTGCAAGATAGCTAAGGTAAGTTTTTTTTTCCTAAGGTAAGTTCTCTTCTAACCCTTCCAAATTTTTTGTAGATTTTTTTTTTCTTTTTTCTTTTCTTTTTCTTTGAAAATAAATTCAGTTGGGTCTTTCAAGCACTAACTATGACATAAGGTTGCCCTGCTTGGGATTTCATCACCCAAGTGCTATGGTTGTCCTACAGTTGCTGTTTGATCACAAAGATCATCCGCTGAATCTATTTTCCAGATTGCATAGTTAAATTCTGCATTAGTTTTACTTTTGTTGATTTATTTTTTTTTTATTTTTTTTTGTGGATTGAACCCTCATGGTCGGCCCTGCCACCTGGGTTGTTGATTTAATTTTTTGCTTTGTGGACTGAACCCTCATGGTCGGCCTGCGCCTCCTGCCGCCGCCTGGTTTGTTGGTTAAGTTTTTATTTTTATTTTAAGTATCATACTTGCTATTTGAATTAGTGGTATTTGTTGTGTGGTGTGGATGGTTTATGTCCCGTTGGAGTAGGGATCAAAACATCGACTCTCCTCTGAAGGGGGACTAGTTCCACGGCCTTAATCATTCACTTAGAAGAGGCACTCAACATCACTTGGATTCCATGGCAGACCCAGTTGATAATCCAAATCCAAATCCAATCTACAGATCCAACTATTAATCAAAATAGAGAAAATCAATTTAATTCTCCTCTTGAGGATGAAAATGAAGTTCATAGGAATGTGTTAAACCAACCACGGACTTTACGTGAACATTTACACCCTGAGAGATCAACTTTACCATCTTGCATAGTGTTCCCTGCTCACAGGGAACATTGATTTTAAACCAGGTGTGATTCAATTAATTCCTAAATTTCATGGCTTGGATTCTGAAAGCCCCTACTTGCACCTCAAGGACTTTGAGGAAGTAATTGCAACGTTGCAAGTAAACAATGGCAATAGGGATGTACTTAAGCTTAGGATATTCTCATTTTCTCTAAAGGATCGGGCCAAAGCATGGCTCAACTCTCTAAGACCTAACACCATCACTTCATGGCAAGCCTTAAGTAGAGAGTTTTTGAAAAAGTTCTTTCCCGAGCACAAAACAAATGCACTAAAACAAGAAATCATGTCATTCTCCCAAAAGGGGAATGAACTTTTTTTTTTCAAGCTTGGGAGCGCTTCAAAGACCTTCTAATTACTTGTCCACATCATGGTTATAAACCATGGCACGTGATTGATGCTTTCCGAAGGGGCTCACCATGGATACCCGTCAGTTCATAGAGATGATGTGTGGTGGAACATTTCTTGACAAAGATCATAATGAGGCTTGGGATTTTCTAAGATATGTTAGCAGAGAATACGCAGACATGGGATGTCTCTGCTAAATCAGACCAAACTAGACCCAGTCCTAGAGAGAAAGCGGGGATGTATGTCCTAAGAGAGGAAGACGACCTTAATGCAAAATTCGCTGCATTGGCTAGAAAGGTCGAAGCCTTGAAAATTAGGAAGGTTGATATGGTTAAAGCAAACACTTCCTTAGGTAATTTTTGTAGCATTTGTGGTGGTATAGATCATGACACAAAGGATTGTCCAATGATCTCAGTTGTACAAAATATCACGCATGAGCATGATCAAGCAAATGCTATAAATAACTACCAAAGGTCAGTTATGCAACCAATGGAAAACACGTATAATCCAAATTGGCGTAACCATCCTAATCTTAGTTGGAGGAATGGACCACAAATTAATGCGCCCAATGCACCTCAAATGCCTCCACAAAATAACTTCTTTGGGGCACCTAACAATGCACCATATGTGCCCCCGCCAAAGCGATCATCTGTGGAGGATGCATTGACCGCATTCATGAACTCTCAAGCTCAAATGAATCAGTCTCTAATCCAATCAAATCAGGAATTAAAGACAGCTGTGGCTAGGATTGAGACTCAACTAAATGCTAGGAAAAAGGCACCCTTCCTTCTCAACCTGTGCCAAACCCTAGAAATACACATTTCATTGGAGACTCAAATCCAATGAGTTACATCATGAACAAGCTAAGCCATCATTACCTTGAGAAGTGGAAAAGAGATCGATAATAAGATAATGCAACCGGTAGAAATACCGGAGGATGAGCCACTGTCTCAAGAAAATGATGAACCGGTTATAGTTCAAAAGCCGCAACAACAAAAGGATAAAGAGACTAAGTCATATGAGCCTCCAGTTCCATTCCCATCTAGACTTCGGAATCCGACTGTCCCTGAAATATCAAGAGGTGTTGGATGTGCTACAAAGGTTACTGTCAATATTCCTCTGCTTGATGCCATTAGACAAATTCCATCATATGCTAAATATCTCAAGGACTTTGCACTGTAAAGAGAAAATTAAATGTGCATAAAAGGCCTTCCTCACTGAGAAAGTGAGCGCTATCATTCAACAAAAGGTTGTACCCAATACAAAGACCCGGGAAGTCCCACTATTCCTTGTATTATTGGAAAATTTTCAAATTGAGCATGCTTTGCTAGATTTGGGTGCAAGTGTCAACTTAGTACCTTATTATTCGGTTTACAAACAAATGGGGTTAGGCGAGCTTAAACCAACCACGATTACACTCCAACTCGCTGACCGCTCCATTAAGGTACCAAGGGGAATTTTAGAGGACGTGTTAGTCCAAGTGGAGAAATTCTACTTCCCCGTGATTTTATTGTACTAGACACTGAACCATGTGTAAATGCTAGCGCTCAAGTTCCCATCATTTTAGGCCGCCCATTCCTAGCAACTTCAAATGCAATCATAAATTGCAGGAATGGAATGATGAACTTGTCTTTTGGTAACATGACTCTAGAGCTAAATATTTTCAATATATGTAAGCAGCTCATTAAATAATGATATCCATGAGCTGAATTTCATGGACTGCTTGACAGAAGAAGAGGAATTGGAACCTATCTGACTGAGGAATTGATTCAAGTCTTTGAGGACTTGAAAAATTCTGATTTAGAAAAAGTGCTTGCTGAAATTTGTGATGATAATGAGAGCACTACCACCAGGACATTGGTATGTACCAATGGAGACCGCGCACTCAAATCCTATTTATCGAGGACTCGCGACCTCTGCCATCACCAACCAATGTTCCCAACCTTGATTTAAAACCACTACCAAATGAGCTTAAGTATGTATACTTAGGTGAAAATAAAACTTATCCTGTGGTGATCTCTTCATTTTTAGACAAGGATCAAGAGATTAAATTGTTGAATGTTTTAAGGGACCACAAAGAGCCTTGGGTTGGGCCATTTCTGACATCAAGGGTATAAGCCCTTCCATATGCACCCATCGGATACACCTCGATGAGGACGCCAAACCAATTAGACAACCTCAAAGGCGTCTCAATCCAAACATGATGGAAGTTGTAAAAAATGAGGTGATCAAATTATTGGATGTGGGAATCATCTACCCAATATCCGATAGTGTTTGGGTGAGTCCAACTCAAGTAGTCCCAAAGAAATCCGGAATAACTATTGTGCAAATTCTAATAATGAACTCATACCAACACGTGTCACCACTGGTTGGCGTGTTTGCATTGACTATAGAAAATTGAACCAGGTCACAAAGAAGGATCATTTCCCTCTACCATTCATTGATCAAGTTTTAGAGAGGGTAGCAGGTCACTCTCATCTATAGTTTTCTTGATGGATATTCCGGATATAACCAAATAGAGATAGCCCTGGAAGACCAAGAGAAAACCACGTTCACTTGTCCATTTGGCACATTTGCTTTCAAACGGATGCCATTTGGATTGTGTAACGCTCCAGCAACTTTCCAACGGTGTATGTATTTAAGTATTTTTCAAATATGGTTGGAAAGTTTCTTGAGGTTTTCATGGACGACGACTTCTCTGTATTTGGGAGTAGTTTTGAGGAATGCCTCAACAATTTATCTCGTCTTTTCTAGGTGTGAAGAGAAACACCTTGTCTTAAATTGGGAGAAATGTCATTTCATGGTTCAAAAGGGAATTGTTTTGGGCCATGTTATCTCCAAAAATGGAATCGAGGTAGATCGCTCAAAACTCGACATTATAGCTAATCTACCTATCCCCCGAACTGTTAGAGATATTAGATCACTTATAGGGCATGCTGGTTTTTATAGAAGATTCATCAAGGATTTTAGTGTCATTACTAGACCCTTGACTAATCTTCTTCAAAAGGATGTTCCATTTAAGTGGACAGATGAGTGTGCAAATGCCTTTAATAAAATTAAATCATCTCTTACCACTGCACCTATCATGCGTCCACCAGATTGGACACTTCTTTTGAACTAATGTGCGATGCAAGTGACTATGCCATAGGGGCTGCTTTGGGCCAAAGGAAAGATAAACGGCCCTACGTTATTCACTATGCGAGTAGAACTCTAACTCGGCCCAAGTGAACTACTCAACAACTGAAAAAGAGTTACTTGCAGTAGTTTTTGCTTTGGATAAGTTTAGGTCCTACTTGCTGGGATCTAAAGTGGTCATTTTCACGGACCACTCGGCTTTGAAATATTTATTGTCTAAGAAGGATGCAAAGCCGAGACTTTTGAGATGGATCCTCCTACTCCAAGAATTTGACTTAGAGATAAAAGATAAGAAAGGAGTAGAAAACGTAGTGGCCGATCACCTTTCCAGATTGGTGTTAGATGATTCCACTGAGAGATGCATATCCAGGACAATTTTCCTGATGAACAATTATTTGCGATCTCCAAATTGCCTTGGTATGCGGATATAGTGAATATCTTGTAACAGGAAAAATGCCATATCATTGGAAGTCACAAGATAGGAAGCGTTTTGAAACCGAGGTTAGGAACTTCTTCTGGGATGACCCGTATTTATATAAATATGGGACTGATCAAATTTTTAGACGTTGTGTCCCAGAGGATGAAGTTCAGAGTGTTATTTCTTTTGTCACATGGAAGCATGTGGTGGCCATTTTTCTGCTAAGAAACCTACTGCAAAAATCCTGCAGTGTGGTTTTTTACTGGCCTACCATGTTTAAAGACACCCATGCTTTCTGTGTTGCTTGTGATAGATGTCAAAGGTTGGGAAGAGTGTCCCGTCGCAACATGATGCCTTTATCCCCATTTTACCATTGGAGATTTTTGATTGTTGGGGGTATTGATTTTATGGGCCCATTTCCATCCTTCTTTTGGATTTCTTTATATATTGGTTGGTGTGGACTATGTTTTAAAAGTGGATTGAGGCAGTTCCAAGTAGGACCAATGACAACAAAGTGGTCATACGATTCCTCAAGGAAAATATTTTTTCTAGATTTGGAACTCCAAAGGCCATCATTAGTGATGGTGGGTCTCACTTTTGCAATAGGACATTTGAGGCTTTGATGAAGAAATATGGCATCAAGCATAAAGTGATACCCCATACCACCCACAAACGAGTGGGCAAGCTGAGATTTCTAATCGGGAAATCAAACACATTTAGAGAAAACTATAAGGCCAGATAGGAAAGATTGGTCCCTCAGACTATCCGACGCTTTATGGGCTTATAGGACTGCTTATAAGACCCCGATTGGAATGTTTCCATACAGATTGGTGTATGGGAAGGCTTGCCACTTGCCTGTGGAATTGGAACATAGAGCCTACTGGGCAATAAAGAAATTAAACTTTGATATGGACCAAGCAAGTGGACAAAGGAAATTAGAGTTGAATGAATTAGAGGAGCTGAGGAGAGACTCCTATGAAAATTCTAAAATCTACAAAGAGAGGACCAAAGCTTTTCATGACAAAAATATCCTGAGGAAGAATTTTGAACCTCAGCAAAAGGTCCTATTGTACAATTCCCGTCTCCAGTTTTTTTCGGGAAAGTTAAGATCAAGATGGACAGGCCCTTTCATTGTGAAGAATGTTTATACTCATGGGGCTGTTGAAATTGAGAATCCACGTAATGGCAATGTGTACAAGGTTAATGGTCAGAGATTGAAGCCTTATGTGGAAAACTTTCATTTGGAGAGGAGTCCTTCCCTCTTCATGAGCCAGAATATTCAGATTGATGCTCCTAGTCTGACGGAGCGTTTCTGTAAGGTTTGTATCATATTCAATTTTTTAGTATCACATAGCAGGTGAGTTTTTCATGGTAGGTACTATCCACCTTTTTTTTATTTTTATTGTTCTTGCTCTGCATTACATTATCATTACATTGGGGACAATGTAGATTTTAGGTTGGGGGTATGGATAGTCATCCATGTGATTTTTTTTTTTTTTTTTTTAAATTTATTTTTTTTGTTTCAATTTATTTTATTATTTTTAGGTTTAATTTTATTTTTTTAGGTTTATGGAAAAAAAAAAATCAACATTTTCAAAATAATATTTTTATATACAAGAATGTGAACATGATATTGTGCGAATTCCAAAGGCAAAGTTAATATTTATTCTAGGTGATAGTAGTCAGAATTCTGATAACTGAAAATTATAAACTTGAGTTCAATTATCTAATCACTAGTTTAAAGTGAGTTGTAATTTGATGTACTGAATTCACAATACACCCTAGCTAACTAAGTGAGGAATATGATATGTGAATAGAATAACAACTTTTGATTCAAACAAGGTTGAATAACTAGTATCATTGATATATGCTTAAAAGATAGAATATTGAGAAGAAGAAAAAAAAAAAGAGTGATGAAAAAGAAAATTTTATTATAGAGCATGAATGCAATGACCATAACAATCGTGTCAGTAATCCGGAGTAAGGATACCTAAGTATCCATTACTGTTACCATTACAAGTACGATACCTTAGGTTATGAAGCAAACCCGGTGGGAATCTTCATCTAAGGGTGGTCTATAATAATGAGGATATGATGATAAAAGAAGAATGACATGAAAAAAAAAAAGATAACTAGAGATTTCATACTCTTGGAATGATTGAAAGGAGTTAGGATAGAGAACATGCATTTTTCTCAAAGTTAGACTAGTGTCACGGAGCACCTAAGGATATTGGATCATAACTATTCTAACTTTTGATTAGGTCTCTGAACTCAAGGAATAATGGATTAGGAAATTGATATTCTAACTAACTTCAGACTTAGGGTAAGTAATTTTTTTTTTTTTTTTATGGAATTCATATGATGAATGGAGGCATAATTGTATAAATTTCTGAGTGTTGAATTATTTTTCATGTTTTCAATGTTTGTTGGTAACATTTCTGGAAACCCTCACGAGACTATAACTCGTCCACTAAGGGAAACCTTAGGGGTTTAAAGGCTTGTTGCATATGTTAAATGCAATCGAGATTACCTGCGAAAGTGGTGTAGTTAGATTTTTTTATTATTATTATTAATTATTTATTATTTTTTTTCATTTTAATTTTGTTTCTAAAATTAGTTTTTATTTTTTTTTCGCGCTTATTTTGCTCGGGACTAGCAAAATGCTGGTTGGGGGTGTGTTGAGACTCAAATATTGCATAATTTTTTCCATTTATATCTTGGTTTTATGAACATGAATCCGCTTAATATTCTATTTTACTCATGTATGTGTTGCAAGGTGAATTTAAGTGTTTGGATTGAAAAATGGTGTTAAAAGCATGATTTTGATGCTCAAGAATTACCAAAGCAGGGATTGATCTTAGGAGATCAAGATTGAAGAATTCACATGCCAAAGATCTAAGAAAACGAGTGAAGAATAAAAAAAAATCAAAGATTTGAAGTGAAAAATCCTGAAATCGTCCTGAAAAAGTGTATTCTGAAGCTGTGAAGTTTATTTTGGGAAACTGCGCAGCAGGAAGACTGTTTTAAACGAACTATGCAGCGAGAAGTCTATTTTGGAAAATATGTATATTTGATGCGGTTTCTAGGTTTTTCAAATTTGTACGAAAATTGGAGGTCCCTACTTATAAATAGGGCTTCCTAGGGCATTCTAAAACATATTCAAGGCATTCAAGAGCAAAGTTTAGGTTTTTAAGAGTTTTTTTAGTTTTATTAAAGCTTTATAAGTTATTTTTTTTAAAGATCTTTTCTATTTGCATTTTTTTTTTTTTATTTCTTGTTGCTTTTTATTTCTGCAATTTAATTATATTTTTCTAAGTTCCTTCTATCCCAAGCTAGAAGGGAAGCACATGGGTTTAATGTTTCTTTAAGATTATGATGATTGATTGTTTTAATGATGAGAAAAATGGTGTATGCATGTTATTTATTATTTAGGTTTTGTTTTTTATCCTCTTGTGAGATCCATATGTTTCCATCATATGAGATCCACATTGATGGATAGGCTTACCCTAGATCAATCAGATTTCCTAGATAGGAGAGGTTCTCAACCTGTTATATTTCTTTGATATTCATTATCCTATAGATATTGAATACTTAAAATCACTGACGCTTGAGAATATATGTCAATGGTGCAAATCCATAATTTTCTAATATTTTATATCATTTATTAAAATACTTAAACTGTTTTATTTTCCGACTAGGCTGACCATAGTGCTCAGATCCTAGTTGTGTTATCCAAGTCATCATGATTTTGGAACATTAACGTATGTGTGGAACTTTGAAGCTTGGGTGTTATTTTATTCAATTGAATTACATCCATTCAAAAATTCCAAAATCAAATCATCAGATTAATTTTTATTACTTAGTTTATTTTGCGTTTGATTTTTTTCTTCTCACAATTCATCTCCCTGTGGGATCGACCCCGTATTCACGGGATACTACTTACGAACCTCTGCACTTGGAGGCAAGCAAACAATCTCCTCATAAAAGACGAGCCCTAAAATCTCCTTCAAATAACACTTTTATGGCTCGCACGAATACTCGATGGTGACAATTTAATTTTCACTGTTTAATGCGTTGTGGTCCACGTGAGTTTTCTTTCAAATAAATTTTTCAACCACATGTCTCTTATTAAGTGACAAGATTATTAAACGGTATGGATTTGATACTTATATCAAGAAAGCCTCGCATATAAGGCCATCAATCTGGACTAATTCCGTTAATGTAAATAGATCACTTTCACTTTTGCACGCTAGAGTGTTTTCATACCCATTTTATATCATTGTATTTTTTTCATGATGGTCCGTACATAATATATGTGCATAAGATCTATCCCATTCACCGTTTTACTAACATCGTTTTAGTGCATTGGTAAGAAAATGATGTAGATTCATTATTCTGGTGGGCCATACCACCATGAACAATACCGACTATTCTTCCACCATTAAAACATATACATTTCTAATTTGAACCCTCCTAACTGTATATGTAAGATCGGAGTTGTTCATTGGTCCACCCAATCATTTTTTAATGGTTAAAATAATTGGTACCTCCATCGGAACTCCCTGCGGCCCCAATGTACATTCCAATGGGGAATGCATCACGAATTCTAATTTTGCATATTATGGCCTACCAAAATATTAATTTAGCATAATTTTTGGAGATTTTCCCTAATGGACTGAATTGATCGGGCCTGCAAAATAATTCAAATACGTAATTCAAGTAAAATAAACAAAAAGAACTTACATGTTTCCTTTACATGCGTAAGGTGCTCCAAGGTGCATCGTACATATGCGCATATATTGATATATGTGCACATGCATTGCACCCATGGTAGATCCACACCGTCCATCACGCAAAGCCAAAGCATAATAACATTTTAAAATAAAAATTAAAATTAAAATAAAATAAGTACTAACCTTTGCAAGCTGTTCTTCCACTAATCTCTCTACTTTTATCTTTTCTCTTATTTTTGTTTTTCTCTTTTTGATAGTGAGAAATGTCCGTCCATATAAAGAAAAGAGAGTTACTCATATAAAACGGATAAGAAAATGATGAGGGAGGTTTCAACCGATTTGATCCCCTTTAAAAAAAAATAGAATTTACAAAATTTAAAATTTAAGGAACTGAAAATTTTTGGAGTTATTACATATGTATTTTCCATTGATATGTGGGGTCTATCCTATTAGATCACTAGGAAAATCCACCCCGTTCATTCAACTTCTCGGATCTTGTTAACTTATGGACTAAAAATGGAACTTATTTGGCAATCACGTATGCCACAAAGTTTGGAAATCAACTTAAATCTATATATTATTGGAGTTTTCCCTGTGGTCAGATCTGATGATTGGTTTGGATCTACTCAGTGGGTCCTACTATGATGAAAGGGTGATGTGTTTGACTTGTCAAGATCCACTTCCATTTTGCAACTAAATGAGTCGAGAGATACCGTGTGATACCAAAACACATTGGTGTTATCTTTAAATTATATATATATATATATATATATATATATATATATATATATATATATATATATATATATATATATATATATATATATAATATGTTATATTAAGATACGGGTTCAGTTGAATAGATCGAAAGTCCCATGTCCCTTAGTTTTTGGATTTTTTTTTTTTTAATGTAAATAACTTTCATTCACACTGTTAGTTTCAGATGAAAATTTACCATGGCCCATCATTTTGTCTGCTCTATCAACAACAGGTAAAGTTTGAGCCTTAATCTCACCAAGATGGCGAAAATGCTTTTTTAATGACTCACATATACCTATAATTCAAATCAACGTGTATTAATGTCCTATGTGAAAATTTACTGGTAATTGTAATGTATGTCCTATAATCTTTCAAATGAATAATTTATTTTGATATTTTGACGGTCCGTTTGGCAGATACAAACATGATAGACGGGATAATGAAGTAAAAAAATTTAAGTAATTGGATTGTTAAGATATTAATCGTACTTACGGGTTATTGTACGGTGAGTTTTGTAAATGGATACATAAAAAGTAGTTTTTGGATACGATCTATGTTAGAAACGTACACCGTTAGATTTAAGTGAATGGTTCATTGGTGTAAAATGCTTAGATCATAATTTTGACGGTAAGTTAAGCATATTTATAAGTGACGAACAAAATGAGCAGATTCAAATTTTAATTTGATGTGCGAACAAGTGGATGTGAAGATTTGATAATTAGTTTACTTTGATCGGGTGGTCCAAATTTAAAGTGGATGGTCAGATATCTACATCTAATGGTGATAGGTTATATCAATGGTTAGTTTTAATTTACGGGTAAGAATATTAGGGTATTTAATGATTTATTCCATCAATCAACGGTTGAGAAGTGCTCCCTATGATTAGATTTAGGTTAAACTACATAAGTATTAATAGATCTATAAGTGTAAAGTTGAACAAGTGTAAAAGTGTAATCATACATCCTTACGTACGAGTAAACTCGCACCCAAAATTTCGGGTTGTTACAATGACGATCACCATTGAAACGTTCCGAGTGCCCACCATGATGTTTATTTGTCATCCAATCTATTCATAAGGTCACACAGACGTGGATAAAGGAAAATGACAAATATCAGCTTGATCCAAAACTTATGTGGCCTCCACTCTTTACTATGGTCTGGTCTACTTGAGCTTTGGATTTGCCTAATATATAGGCTCATGCCCTAAAATGATCTAGAAAAATAGATGAACCGCATGGATAAAACACATACATCATGGTGGGCCCACAGAATTTTGTCACGTGTACGGGGTGTGCTGTGTTCTGCACTACGCAGTTCGAGTCCACAATGCACCCCACTAGTTTTCAACAGACGCTCCGGCCTTCACTCAGTACAAGCGGGTCCCATTTTTCAGCAATCCAAACCGTTGACATGATTGAAAACACTACAAAGGGGATGTAGATTGCATGGTGACCCCAAAACCACCTACGTCGGTGGTTTTGAGACGTACTGAAAAGTCAATGACTTGATTGGTAGATTTGTGTATATTCCTTGTTAACCGTTGATTTTCTGAAGATCAATTCAAGGGTTTTAATTTGTGTGCCTCTCTCGTCAACGGTTTAGATTAGTTAAGAACAAACCCCACTTTGACATATTAAAAATCTGAGTGCGAAGTGTAGAGATTTAAGGGGAGAATTCAAGGCACGCAGCACGAGCGAACATAACATATGAGTGTGAGATTCGGATCACTCATCAGGTGGGGCCCACCATTAACATTCGTTGGCCCCAAAAGTCTTGAGTGTTACACTTGTTAGGGGTGCACACGGGTCGGTTTGGTTCGGTTCTAGGGTGAAATCGGAACCGAACAGTTCCTAACGGTTCTAGGATATTCGGAACTGGAATCGGACCGTTGGCACCCTAGAATCGAACCGGAACCGAACCGTTAAAACCGGTTCGGTTCTGGATGGGTTCCACGGTTCTAGGCTTTTTATAATCCAGCCCAATGTCAATCCATGTTGTGGTCTATTTGATGAATGGTTTAGATATTGTATAAGGTGTGCAAAAATACATTTATGAAAATAATTAAATGGTGCATTATAAACCATAAATCATGAGTCAAATATGGAAACAATCAAAGGGTTCTTGGTTTGGTTCCAAGTTCGGTTCCAGGTTCGGTTCCATGGTTCTACGGATCCGATCCACGGTTTGGTTCTACGGATCAGTTCACGATTCGGTTCAGTTCTACATACCCTCAAACCGAGAACCGAACCAATGTAACCGGTTCTTTGATTTTTGGAACCAGAACCGGAACTGGTGCACTCTAGAACCGGACCAAACCGGACCATTTGGTCAGTTCCGGCCTGGTTCCACGGTTCTACCGGTTCAATGCGCACCCCTAACACTAGTCAAGTTGGCTATGTAGATGGAAAAGACATACACCATGTTATCCTAACCACCCATTCTCCACACCCGCATGGCCCACCTAACAAGTCGACCATTCTCAAATTTTAAACAGGGCATACTAACAATGGGCCCCACATGATGAGTGTCGTAGATCTCACATGCAGGTTCCCTTTCCACATGTTACAGGCAATCACCTCTTGAATATTTATGTGCGCGAATAGCCATAGAAATTCCCGTTTGAGAAATTAATATACACATGCATCAAGACATGCATTACAAAAATAATCCACCTAACGCATGTGGAATTCCAGACTGCGTACTGCTATGCGCGAATAGACATAGAAATTCCCGTTCGAGAAATATACACTTGCATCAAGACATGCATTACAAAAATAATCCACCTAACGCATGTGAAATTCCAGACTACGTGCTGCTTCCGGTGTTAAATAAGAGGAGGTCTTACATGCAACTAGTTGGATCGATCATTAAAGGTCCAACTACCACATAATTTCTAAATTCTTTATATTGTTGGCATCCAAACAGTCCAAATGGTTCGTCCGAGAAGTAACGTTTTCCAACGTGATAATCAAACCAATCCAATCATCAGATGGGCAACACAAGTACTTGGACAGAATTGGGAGATTGGATCTTTTATCGTTGGTGTGTCCCACATGATGAGTAGATCAGATTAATTATTAAATGTCCTCAATCACTAAAAAATCACTCAATCGGGTTGGATTTTGTAGATCCTTTACAGTTAGTTTCCTTTGATGAATTGGACGGTAGATTATTGTCCAACTAGTTGCTCCTAATACGAACTTCTTAACTTATTGTACATGTTTCACTCTCCGAAACGTTTTTCAATGAGGCTGCTGTGAGAAAAAGACACCATTAGCTACTGACATAGTCAGTACCAAATTAGCTACTGAAGTGACGTCACTAATTTCGGTGGGCTCCACTTATAGGAAGATCCAAAGCTCAAGTGGCCCCACCGCATAAAACATGGATATTAAATAACTACCATTAAATTCTTGGGAGTCATCGGAAGTTTTAGATCAAGCTAATATTTTTGTTTTAAATTCTTCCGTGTCTTTGTTAACTTATGAACAAGTTGGAACTCAAATAAAGGTGATGGTAAGCTCAGGAAGGTTTCAATGGCATTACTGTCTTTATTATTTTCTACTATGGGTCCACTTGAGCTTTGGATCTGCCTAAGTCTTTGCAACATGTTCTAAAATTAGAGCTGGGCATCAGACCAAGTCGAATCAAATTGGGTCCAACTCAATTCGGTCCGAAATCTACATGGGCTGACCCGAACTCGATCCGATTCGAGACCGAGTCCGGGGCATCTGACTCGAACCAATCCGATGCACGGTTGGCCTAACCCGAACCAAGTCCGACTCGGTCAGGGAAACTGAGTCAGATCAGGTTGGGTATGGTTCAGATCGGGTTAGGTCTGTGGGTCAAAATATGAGGTATGTGTTATATCCAAACTTTCCATCCATTTGGAGAGTTCGTCTTAAGGCTTGAGCCAAAAAATAAGACGGATCTAAATATCAGTTGGACCACACTGCAAAAAACAATGGGGGATTGAACGTTTACCATTGAAACCTTTTGGAGATCACGGAAGTTTTGAATTAATATGAAATTTGTTTTTCCTCTTCATCCATGTATTTTTAACCTTATTAATAGATTAGATGGAAAATAAACATTACGGTGGGCCCTACGAATCTTTTAACGGTGAAAATCATTATCCTCACTACTATTTTCGGTGTGGTCCATTTGAGCTTTAGATATTATTATTTTTTTTTTCAAATGCTCTAAAATGATCACGAAAAATGGATTAACGGTATGGATATAATCAATACATCATTGTGTGGCCCATGTAATTTTGATCTCATTTGTGTCGTTTGTACAACTCGAAGCTCGAGGCGCTTCTCCGCTCATCTTTGCACGACACGTATCTACACAGCTGTGCCTGTGTTGAGGTGTTGTACACGACACGTTAATTCTGGCTATTCCGTGTCTGCCATTACAAAATCAGAGGCATGCTCATCTACGCAAATGCACATGCACCTTTGCACACGTGTCATGGGAGTCTAATCCAAACGGTCCATAAGATGCGGAATCCCATGAAACCTAAGGGGCAAATTTTCACCCTGATCTAAGATTTTGGTGGGCCATAGAAAAGAGAAATGCAAATCAAGGGAAGAAACTATTTTCATTTTTCATGGCCCACCAAAGTTTTAGTTCAAAGTAAAAATTGGTACCAGGGGGTTTCATGAGGTACTGCTTCACGTGGATCATTCAGATTTTCGAGACTCATCACGTATGATGAGTTCTCGAAAAAGTTCATACGACTTTCGTGCGAACTGGTTCGTAGCTAAGCATTCTTCATCAAAATCATATCTTGTCTAAGAGATATGAAGGAGGATATGTGGTGTATAGTATCTTTTAGATTTTCAATTTGTACAAGTGGGCCCATGTCCAATGATCAGAGCTGTTGAGCTTATCGACCCCACAGTGGATGAACCATGACCCAAAAATATCCAAAATTAGAAGATCCTAGCAATCCAAGGCTTCCAATTAGAAGATCCTAGTGATGTTTATTTGTCATCCAAATATTCATAAGAATCACTCCGGATCTGATCAGATTCATTCGGTTCGGATTTCGGTTTGGATCAGTCCGGATTGACCACAATCCGAAAAACTATCGGATCTTAATGGCCCTACTCGATCTGCACCGATCCAGGCCGTCGGTTCGGTTCGGATCAGGTCGGATACACTGGATCGAGTCAGACATGCCCAACTCTACATAAAATGATCTCTTTAAATGAATGGATGGTGTGGATACAACACAAACATCACGATAGGGTCCACAGAACTTGGGGACGGTAGTTCAGTAGTCAAAATCGGTATTGACTTTGTCTGTAGCCAATCCACCTCAGCCAGAATAGTCGTTCATAGCTAAGATGGGCCCTTCAGTTATCTTCACGTGAAATCCACCCCAGTCACCAGTCCTTGGAAATGAATTGTATTAGATGGGATCAACATCATTAGTGTACAATGATTACATATTTGGAAATATCATGGTATTGGAGCCATCCAATCCCATGTTTGGGATAAAATTTTTGCTACAAGAACACTAGATTAAGCCAAATCATGTTTGGTGGGATGTGGAATTGTAATTAACAGACCAAATTCACAACGGATGTCGTTCACTTGTACACATATATAACCAGAATGTCACTTGTAAATGGTGTATATGGATGGACGGCATGGATAAATGCATGCATCA
Organism: Magnolia officinalis; assembly: GCA_021015155.1. Classification (NCBI taxonomy): domain Eukaryota; kingdom Viridiplantae; phylum Streptophyta; class Magnoliopsida; order Magnoliales; family Magnoliaceae; genus Magnolia; species Magnolia officinalis. The sequence goes on from JAJHSJ010000013.1 coordinate 1,212,398, forward strand.
ATGTAGGGCTTACATGTGTACTGAATTTCAAAATCCACAAAAATCCTACATGGGACCAAATACAACTCCACGGGACTAAATGCAATTCCATCCCACCTTATCTCAACCTTTCCCATCTTCTCCAAATGTTGGATGGAATTGGACAAGGCCAAATGCAATTCTACCCCCACCTAATCCCATCTAATAGCCAGTGTCAAGCACCCCCTAATTTTAAATAAATAATAAAAAAAAAAACCTGGACTCATCATGATTCATGATTCAGATAGACCACACGACGTAGTATATAGGGCGACAATCATCATCCAAAATGTTTTCCCTTGGGGTGGCCAGATGAACAACGGATATGCATGATTTTTGGCCCCTAAATTAAATGTATGTTTTTCGTCTAATGGTTGGAGTGCATTTTATATAATCAACACAGTAGACCCTATAACAATCAATCGCTCCCAACTTCTTTAATTGATGTGGTCTACCTGAATCATAGAATATCACGATTTATTGGCCCTTGCTACAACGTTAGATTACACATTTAATAGTTAGAGTGGATCTCACATACATGTACCATACGATGGCCCCGTAAAAAATCAAAGATTTCTTGTACATAAGGGAGAGGGACGCCCGCCACTGATTTTAAGTGATACTCACTTGGATAATCAGATGTATAATCTCACGGTCGGTTCAGGATTTAAAGTCAGCTGGCATTTAAAAGGAAACGGTTCACCTTGATTTTTACATCAATTACTTCAATGATAATTTAAAATCCACTCCAACCATTAGATGCCGTGCTTCAATTTAGACCCATGGTCCAAACATCAGTCCCATCTGTGATTCAAGTGAACCACGGTATGATAAACAGTTTGGAGGGTGAGCATGCTCGCCTTTTCCAATAATGTGCCTCTCCTGAATCACAGATGGATCTGAGTTTGGAATCGTGGAACTAACAGAGGGTGGCACACCTGATGGTCGGTGTAGATTTAACATAAACATCATGGTAGGGCCCACTCGAGCTGGCAGCTTATTGAAATCTTTTTATTTATTTATTTTAAATAGCGATATATAATTCAATATTAAGTAGGATTGATACATTTGTCCCTTTGCATCACAACATGATGCAAGTTCCACTGACCGATCAACAAACTGGGCTGGTGGTTCAAGTTCATTTTCATCGGATGATCTTAACCGTCTAAATAAGAATATAAAAAGGATTGATACATTTATCTCGTTGCATCACAACATGATGCAAGCCCTGCTGACCGGTCAACAAAGTGGGCTGGTGGCTCGAAGTTCATTTTCATCTCATGATCTTAACCGTTCGATGGGAACTTTGGCAATTTAACATGATTATGTAACTGAGGATATCTAAAGTATCCTCACTATAATGTATGTATTTCATTCATGCTGTACATTCATTTTTCATATCATTTTATAGCATGAGGCCAAAAATGAGATTGATTTGGACCACATTATAAGAAACAATATTGATTGAGCTCTCCCACCGTTAAAAACTTTTTGGGGTTATACAAAATTTGGATCAAATTGATATTTGATTTTTCCTTTTATCCAAGTCTGAAGGGATGTTTGTTATAGGAAAAATAGGCCGACCAATGATTAAAGGTTAGGTAGGAACCTTGCATACCTCCCCAGGTCGGACACTACGACGGGTTCGACCCCATACTCAAAACCCGAGCTCGGAGTAAGATCGAGCTCGGAATATCGTCACCGGATCGAGACATTCGCTGACCTGCCTAAGCACCTAAAAGAGCATTACCTCCGCCAGTTCCAAGATCCCCAAAGTTCTTAAAGGACATCCTGCCTCGCTGCCCGACTAAGGAAATAGGTCAGCATAGCGCAGGTCGGCATGAACCGGGTCTTCACGACCTAGGTCGGCATGCCACTCCCATGTCAGGTTGGCCAAGACCACCTCGGTTTTCCATTGGGCATCTCCAATGATCTCAGATAATCAGATCAGGCCCAAGAGAAATCTGTCGGGGGTCTTCTCCAAGGATTTTCGAGGATATCTGCGACACGATCAAACCCCCTGAGATCTTTGCTGAGGATCTTGGAAGATCCTCCTACTAATCCGAGATTTGAATCCACTTCCAACACGTATCTACTAAACAGGCAAATTCTCTCTATGCCACCGCCTTTCCTAAAATCTATAAATAAGGTACCTCTAATGGTGATAGGTATGCACTATCTTTAGCCCTAAAACTCTCAATACTCGACTAGACCCAGATCCCTTTCCTGACTTAGGCATTGGAGGGTCCCCTGCTCTAGCTAGGTTTTTCCTTGTCTGTTCCTTGTGCAGGTAAGCAGGTTCAGAAGGGGCTAACCAGATTTCTGCATCAACAATGTCAAATAAATGCTACAGTGCACCTTATGGGGTTTTTAATTGTGAAAATTCAATAACTATCATTTTCCTATGATATGTTCCACCCGAGATTTAAATCAGCCTCATTTTTGAGATAATGCAATAAAATAATTTAAAAAGAATGAATGGATAACATATATAAAACACATACATCATAGTGGGGCTTACAGGGCACTGACCACACCGTCACTAGCCAAACCCCATCCATTTTTTGAGTCGCTACGAGCAGGGCCCATAGCATAGTGATTGGGACTATTGATACGCTGGTCCACCTTGAATGGACTGGCCTAAAAAATCTTCCACGCTGGATGACCCTAACGTCTAATTTTCAGCCTTTATTCGGTCAAAAGTGGGCTTTTTTTAATGCACTGAAAACGGCAATTCATTGCACTTTGATTGGTGTAAATGTAATTACCCAAACGCCGGATAAAGGCAATCATCACAATAGACATAAATAATCTATCTCTAACAGTACAGAGTCTTATCCGGAAAATCTCACCACGCCATTGTTGAGAATTTTATACAGATTAATGTAATATCTGTATAATATGGAAACCAAAATCACTACGGTCAGAACTAAGGACAGGCTGAAGCACGTCTGAAACGCTGTCCTTAAAGCGTTATTTGCCCCTACTCAAGTGGATTGAGTATGCTGATAGGTTACAGGCAAATTGCTTCTAGGATACGACAAGCCTGGTGTGGGTCTGCGTTCAGCAAACACGAAGGCCCACCAAATGGAACTCTTTTACACACTATCTGGCAATATTACAATATAAAAGAAAAATCCCAAAAGAAAGAGAAGAAAGAGAAAAAAGGAGTTTGACCACTGCACTGGTCAGTTCAATTCGTCAGCCACTGGTTCAGTTGAACAGTTCTAGACCACACCTCTGGTCTATTCTTCAAGCTAAGGTTCAAGCCTTGCTTTGTTGCTGGTTGTCTATGTTCGTATGGATTTGCTGGAGTGAGTGAGTTGAGATGGTTTGGAAACCCATCTAGACCCTCTTTTTATAGGCTATGATGGCTGGGGTTTATGGTCCAGGGAATTAAATTCCATGACCGTTTTCTAGCTGTTGGAGAAAACTAGCCGTTATATGGCTGTTGGAAACTAGCCGTTTTATGGCTGTTGTGAGAGAGCTGGCTAGCCATTTTATAGCTGTTGGGCTAGCCGTTTTATGACTGTTAGCAACAGTTTCTGTAATTAACTCCATAGCTGTTACACATTTGTGCAACAGCTATATTTCCAGCCTCTATATAATCAGAGGGACTCTCATTCAGTCCTCTAGATTTTCGTCCAACCATCTGCCTTAGCCACTAGTCGCACCGCGACTCGCACCTATCTCGCTCCGGTTCGCGAAGGGAGACCCTCTGCGACACGATGCGCACGTGCGAAGTGCGAAGTGCAAAGTGCGCCACTAGCGCCTCTACAGCCACACTGCCTCACATGCCCACGCCCTCGCACCGAGCCCAAGCCCAAGACCGAGACCGAGACCGAGACCGAGTCAAGTCCAAGTCCGAGTCCGAGTCCGAGTCCGAGACCGAGACCGAGCCCGAGCCCGAGCCCGTGCCCGTGCCCGTGCCCGTGCCCGAGCCCGAGAGACGCGCGCGAGCGCGCGCGCGGGTGTTCCAGTGCTTCGCACTGGAACACGCAAGGTCCATAGTCCACGGACTACGCAGGTAAATATTATAATACTCCACTGTTTTCATTTAAACCCGATTTCTTTCTCTTCTCTTTCCCATGTGGGACTATTCCCAAAATCTTGAAAAACGTGTTTTTTCAAACATTTTTTTTTAAATACTTTATTATAATATATTATTAAAATATATATTAAAATCAATATATTTATAACAATCCCCCACTTGATTTTATAAAATATTTTCGGGTTTAAACAATACTGCCAGAATAATCAGCTTATATGCATAAAGAAAGATATCTTTCGATTTTAATCTTCCCTTAGTGTAAGTATCTCAAAACTCTATCGAAATTACTGGTAGCCGCAGCTTTGAACCAGTTATTCCTAGATAACAGAGTTGGAGAAACCACACACATATTCGCTATGTGTTTATTAGAGTTCCCACAATCTTGCTCAGCACATTTAATGGCCATGTGCTTATCCTAATTCGTGAACGATCCCGAGAGAAAAACTCCTAACTCTCATGAGAGACGGCACCATCTCTACGTTCATATAGGTGAAATCCTTCCAGTGTCTCCGTTACTTTAAAACACTTGTCCTATAGACTGGATTTCATTAAGAGTTCTCAGACTCAACCCTCTTACGTAACGCTCAGCACTTATCTATTATGGATGAGGTTTTATTATTCAGTGCTGAAAAACTTTCCACATATCAGTGACTTGTTCTTACCCATTAAACCCAAAATTAGAGATTTTCTGATTTTAGGTTGGGTTACCATCACTGGTGGAACTTTGGTTGAAGAGTTTCAACCCCATCCCTCTAGATGTAGCCTTTACTACCTCTCTCGGTAGAGGTTTAGTAAAAGGATCTGCTAGGTTGTTGCTTGATTTCACATAGGAAATAGCAATGATTCCATCTCGAATCAATTGTCTGACATAATCATGTCGAAGACTGATATGTCTAGATTTACCATTATAAGTGCCGCTATAGGCTCTAGCTAATGTGGCTTCACTATCACAATGTAGTGACACAGCCGATATAGGCTTTACACAGAAAGGGATTTCTAATAGAAGATCCCTTAGCCACTCAGCCTCTTTGCCTGTTGCAGCCAGGGCTATGAATTCAGACTCCATAGTCGAATGCGTTATGCAAGTCTGTTTCTTGGATCCCCAAGATACAGCTGCACCTCCTAGGGTGAATACCCACCCTGTAGTAGACTTGTTGTCCCCTGCACTCGATATCCAGCTCGCATCGGTATATCCTTCCAATACGGCAGGAAACTCTGAATAGAATAGTCCTAAATCTTTGGTTGCTTTTAAGTAACCAAGGACTCTACTGATTGCATTCCAGTGTTCAGTACTGGGGTTACTAGTAAACCTACTAAGTTTACTCACAGCATATGCGATATCTGGTCTAGTGCATTGCATAGCATACATTAGACTTCCTATAGCACTTGCATATTCTAATTGTGCAACTGTTCTTCCAGTATTTTCTTTTAGCTTGATACTTGGATCAAATGGGGTTTTTGCTTCCTTTATATTTAGATGGTTAAACTTGTTTAGTATCTTCTCAATATAATGAGATTGACACAAAGCATAACCCCCACAATGTTTTTTAACTTTGATACCTAGAATGGTATCAACTTGTCCAAGATCCTTCATTTTGAATACAGAAGATAGAAACCTTTTTGTTTCAGTCACACCTTCCATTTTGTTACTTATTATTAACATGTCATCTACATATAGACAAATAATAACGATATAACTACCATCTACTTTAGAGTATATGCATTTGTCAGCTACATTATGCATGAAACCATGAGATAGTATTTTGGAATCAAACTTCTCATGCCACTGTTTTGGTGCTTGTTTTAATCCATACAAAGATTTGACTAATCTACATACTTTGTTTTCATTTCCTGGTAGAATGAACCCTTCAGGTTGTTCCATGTATACCTCCTCATTGAGGTCACCATTCAGGAAAGCGGTCTTTACATCCATTTGATGGATGTGAAGATGATGTATAGAAGCTAGCGCAAATAATATCCTAATGGATGTTATCCTAGCTACAGGTGAGTATGTGTCAAAATCTATCCCTTCTTTTTGTCTAAAACCCTTAGCTACTAGTCGAGCTTTAAAGGTTTGGATAGTCCCATCAGTGTGATATTTCTTCCTAAATACCCACTTGCAACCTATGGGTCTAGAACCTGGAGGTAAGTTTACTAGTTCCCATGTTTGATTTGATAGTATGGATTCCATTTCATCGTTTATAGCTTCTTTCCAGAAAGCTGAGTCTCTAGAAGATATAGCCTCTTTATATGATTTAGGATCATCTTCTATTCATCACTATAGGTATTTGTCTTATAACATTTTCTCTATCTGCTTCTACTAGATGAAAATGATACGTTGTGAGTCTATGTAGTCATCTCCTAGACTCTTCTCTATTCTTGTTCTTTGACTCCTACGAGGTTCAATAGGAGCTTCTACTATCTGTGGGGCTATGCTATCTTGTTCTCTATTAGGAGATTGGATGTCATTATCCTTAGACTCCAAGGATAGTGAGTTCTCAAAGAACTCAACGTCTCTTGATTCTATTATTGTATTAGACTCCATGTCTAGAAGTCTATAAGCTTTACTGTTTTGTGCATACCCTACGAAGGCACACTTAATAGCTCTTGGTCCTAACTTAGTTCTTTTTGGTCAGGGGTTCTACAATATGCAAGACACCCCCACACTTTAAGATATCCTAGGTTAGGTTTTCTTCCTCTCCATGTTTCATATGGAGATATTCTATATTTTTAGACGGAATTCTGTTTATAATATGGCATGCTGCAAGCAGTGCCTCACCCCATAGATTTAGTGGCAACTTTGCTCTTATCAGCATTGAGTTGACCATTTCTACTAATGTTCTATTCTTTCTTTCAGCTATTCCGTTTTGTTGAGGTGTGTATGGCGCTGTACATTGATGTATCAGTCCATGTTCTTCACAGAAGTTATCGAATTCATTGGAGAAGTATTCTCCTCCTCTATCGCTACGGAGAATTTTAATCTTCTTATTTAGTTGCTCTACTTCTGCTTTATATACTTTAAACATGTTCAATGCTTCATCTTTGCTTTAATAGGTACACATACACATATCTAGAGCAATCATCTATAAAGGTTATGAAGTACCGTTTACCTCCACGAGTAAGAATGCCGTTTAACTCACAGATATCACTGTGCACAAGATCCAATATTTGAGACGATCTTTCAACACTTGGAAAAGGTTTCTTCGTCATTTTGGATCGTATGCACACTTCACATTTTTCGGTTTCATTATCTGTGTATGAGATTAAACCATTCTTAGCCATGAACTTCAAGGTACTATACCCTATATGGGCTAGTCTATCATGCCACAGTCCAGAGGATTCAACCATATACGCAGAAGTGCTACTTTCATTCAGAGAAAACTTAACCATTCCGTTACAAGCATATCCCTTCCCGACAAAATTCCCATTCTTGGACAGGATCAGTTTTCCTGACTCGTACACCACCCTTATGCCTGGTTTACCCAGAAGGTCCCCAGAAACTAAGTTTCGCCTCATGTCTGGAACGTGCAGTACATTGGTCAGAATCACTTTCTTCCCAGATGTGAATATCAGTTCGACAGTTCCTTTGCCGACGACCTTTGATCGGACTTCATTACCCATTTGGACTTCTTGACCATCGGTCAATTCCTCATAGGTTTTGAAGGCTGATTTGTCGTAGCACACATGTACTGTAGCGGCAGTATCATACCACCAACCTGGAACTTTGCCTTGGATGGTATTCACCTCAGTGATCATAGCCACTATATCGCCTTCCTCTACTGCACTTGCCTCTTGTTTAGACTTGCGATATCGGCATACTCGAGCATAGTGCCCGGTTTTTCCACAGACATGGCATGGGCCTTTGAACTTTCCGTTCTTCTTTTGGGTGTTTTTCTTGAATTTCCCTTTATTGGGTTTCAGGGAATTGTCCTTCTCGGGATGTTTGTTATTAGAGTTCTCTACTGCATGAACCTTGGACGAGGCATTCCCGTTATCATTCTTTCTGTCACGGTTACGGGATTCTTCCTCAATTCTGAGTGTTTCTGGATTTGTTCCAGTGTGTAGTCCTCAGTTTTATGCAGCAACTTCTTTCTATAGTCTTTCCACATCGGTGGCAATTTGGCAATTATAGCCCCGACTTGGAATGATTCAGGAAGATCTATCTTTCGCTTTGACTTTGATTTTGTTTACTATTAGCTGCAATTCTTGGATTTGGGGTAGCAGCGGTTTGTTATCTACCATGTTGAAGTCAAAATACCTGGCGATGAGAAACTTGTTGGTACCTTCTTCTTCAGCTTTGTATTTGAACTCCAGAGCAGTCCAGATCTCCTTTGCTGATGACGTCTGTTGGTACAGATCGTACAGTCGGTCGGGAGGAGAGAGCGTTCAGAATGTGTCCTCGACACAAGAGTTCGTCTTCGGCTCGTTTGGTGCGGGCGGCCACCTGTTCAGGTGTGTGTGTCGTCGGTTGCTTCAGGTAGTGCTTGCAAATTTGGATCTAGTATGTAGTAGATCCTTAGCGCCGTTAGGAGAAATTTTAGCTTGTCTTGCCATCTCGTAAAATTGGTTCCATCGAACCGATCAAGACGTATCAAGTCCTGATTCATCAGCTTGATGGATGAAACACTGTCGGCTTCCATTACAGAAATAACGCTTTAAGATTGTTGAGAATTTTATACAGATTAATGTAATATCTGTATAATATGGAAACCAAAATCACTACGGTCAGAACTAAGGACAGGCTGAAGCACGTCTGAAACGCTGTCCTTAAAGCGTTATTTGCCCCTACTCAAGTGGATTGAGTATGCTGATAGGTTACAGGCAAATTGCTTCTAGGATACGACAAGCCTGGTGTGGGTCTGCGTTCAGCAAACACGAAGGCCCACCAAATGGAACTCTTTTACACACTATCTGGCAATATTACAATATAAAAGAAAAATCCCAAAAGAAAGAGAAGAAAGAGAAAAAAGGAGTTTGACCACTGCACTGGTCAGTTCAATTCGTCAGCCACTGGTTCAGTTGAACAGTTCTAGACCACACCTCTGGTCTATTCTTCAAGCTAAGGTTCAAGCCTTGCTTGTTGCTGGTGTCTATGTCGTATGGATTTGCTGGAGTGAGTTGAGATGGTTTGGAAACCCATCTAGACCCTCTTTTTATAGGCTATGATGGCTGGGGTTTATGGTCCAGGGAATTAAATTCCATGACCGTTTTCTAGCTGTTGGAGAAAACTAGCCGTTATATGGCTGTTGGAAACTAGCCGTTTTATGGCTGTTGTGAGAGAGCTGGCTAGCCATTTTATAGCTGTTGGGCTAGCCGTTTTATGACTGTTAGCAACAGTTTCTGTAATTATGCGAAGTGCAAGTGCGCCACTAGCGCCTCTAAGCCACACTGCCTCACATGCCCACGCCCTTCGCACCCGAACGCCAAGACAGAGACCGAGACCGAGACCGAGTCGAGTCCGAGTCCGAGACGAGCCCGAGCCCGAGCCCGAGCCCGAGCCCGAGCCCGTGCCGAGCGCGAGGCGAGCGCGCGCGGGTGTTCCAGTGCTTCGCACTGGAACACGCAAGGTCCATAGTCCACGGACTACGCAGGTAAATATTATAATACTCCACTGTTTTCATTTAAACCCGATTTCTTTCTCTTCTCTTTCCCATGTGGGACTATTCCCAAAATCTTGAAAAACGTGTTTTTTTCAAACATTTTTTTTTTTCAAATACTTTATTATAATATATTATTAAAATATATATTAAAATCAATATATTTATAACAGCCATTTCACCATCGAAATGGATGGTGAGCTCCTCAATGCTCAATCCACATCTCCCACGCGTGTACATAGAATCAAAAGCGTTGGTGAGAATGATCTTAACCATTGGTGTATTTTCTACACACTTCACCCGTTTAATAATCATATTAGCCAGAATTTTAGATATGAAATGTACCCAAGTTGTGATTTTGCACACCTGTTCTTAGTTTTACGTGTGAAAGCAAGTGCACTTTCAAACTGTACTTTCCGTTCCACTACTCTGGCTGGGCATACATCACCTAGTGAGGCCCACGAGCATGGACGGATGGTTGGAGATTTCTGCTTTCTAGCCTAATTTATGTAGGCCAATAAAATCAAGACAAAAAAAGAAAATAAATAAATAATTAAGAGTCAGAGTCAAGACGCCAAGAGTCATGGCGTCGCCCAGCAAATAAGACTCAGTAGCCTACATGGATATTTCCCAGCAAGCAATTTTCTTTTTTTTTTTTGTTAGACCAGGGTTTTCAAATGGATATTTCCAGGCAAGTAATTTTCTTTTTTTTGTTAGACCAGGGTTTTCAAATGGATATTTCCAGGCAAGTAATTTTCTTTCTTTTATGTTAGATCAGGGTTTTCAAATTTCCTCAAAGATGGAGTTTGAAATTCAAGATGGTAGCTTGGATTATATCTAAAATCCTTCCTAGAGTTGCATGTGTGTCACTAGGTTACTAATCAGCAATCTATTTGGTGTAAGAAAATCAGCCTGTTTTGTGACATGGTATGATTGGCAATGATGAGTACCAATAAGAAACACGGCGCAAGAAATTCCCTTCAAGGTGGGAGTATCTATCCATGGTATATTTATAGGAGTTTGAACTTAATTACTAAATCAATTTTAATATTTCTAATTAGTATGCGTACTTAATGTTTGACACAAAAGTTGTAATAAGCCTGTTGAAATATATACTTTGCCCAAAAATAATGAAATTCCAAGTCTAGGATGGGCCACAAGCACAAGATCACATCTGAGTGACTAACCAACGATTTTTAACCATAGATTTACATAGATAATGTTTGGACGACATAGGTTATTCTAGTTTAGTGATGCAGTTGATAATCTGATTGTTTTTGGGATATCATTAGTGGGCCGTGTGCCCAATAGATTAGTAGTATAGTGACATACACCTTACACATGCAACTATGGGTAGGGTTTTAGATTTAATCCAAGCTTTCACCTTGGATTTCAAACTCCCTCTTTGAGGGGATTTGAAACCCCTACTTACTTTATGGTGCCAAACATATAAGGGGATTTAAAATCTTCTCAAATCCCCTTAAATCCATGATGTCAAACGACCTCTAAGGTGTTATACTATCTCAAGAGTTGAGCAAAACAGAAATAGATGCAGACTCGGTTCAATAATGACGTGCCGCAAATAAAATAACAAATTTATACAATAACATATTGTAAATACAAGTGCAAATAAAAAAACAAATATATATAATAACATGCCGCAAATAAAAAAGCAAATGTATACAAGTTCAAGCCATCATTTCATGCAAAGAATCTGCAAATTGGCGTGACGATTTTATTTTTTTACCGATGTAACAGCCCGTATTTCATACCGAGCTCTGATTCATGGGTATGGCCCACCTGAGTTTTGAATTTGCCTCATCTTTGGTCAAGTGACTTAATGGGACATGTAAAATCACATGGACGGTGTGGATTGCACCATACATCACTGTGGACCCCACCATTGGTGGTGTGTGCATACAATATGGGTGCAGTTGTGTTGCACCAAACCAAGAGTCGGGTCAAACCAGCTTTTACCTGACGAATTGCTGAAATAAGAGAGTTTTCTCTCTCTTTCTTCGGTTTCCCGCCGAACAGGCATTTAAGCGGATACTTCCGTGTTTTGTGATATGTGGCCCACCATTGATATCTATTCGAGAAATTCGAACCGTCTATCTTGTAGACGGGACAAAATCAACCAAATCCTGACTATTTTCACATGTATCCGTACACGTGTGTGCGCACAAAGATAGACACAAGTAAAGCTACGCGTGTGGCATTTTACCGAAAATGGAAAATGCCGCTCCTAGCGGCCAGCCTGACAATTCGCGTGCGGAATTTTCTCTCAATCCTAACCCTTTGTGCAGGGATATCTCAGCCCTCCATTTTTACCTTGACTCTAGGGCTTTCTTTGCAATAAGAGAGCCGACGCCGCAACTCGAAAATCTCAGAACCCAGTGAGATGTTGTCCATCCTTGCCAAAATGTTGGGTCCCACAAGGTCCTTATATTGAGACTCAAATAATGCATAATTTTCTCCATTTATATCTTGGTTTTATGAACATGAATCAGCTTAATGTTATATTTTACCCATGTATGTGTTGCGAGGTGAATTTAAGAGCTTGGATTGAAAAAGGGTGCTAAAAAGTATGGATTTGATGCTCAAGAATCACCAAGGCAAGGGATGGATCTTAGGAGACCAAGATTGATGAATTTATATGTCAAAGATCCAAGAAAACCAAGTGAGAAATGAAAAGAATCGAAGATTTGAAGTGAAGAATCCTGAAATCGTCCTTAAAAGGTGTATTCTAAAGTTTTGAAGTCTATTTTGGGAAACTGCGTAAATTTGAGGCGGTTTATTGAGTTTTCCAACTTTATATGAAAATTGGAGTTCCCCACTTATAAATAGGGCTTCCTAGGGCATTTCTAAGCATCATTAAAAGCAGTCCAAAGCAATATTTAAGGTTTTTAGAGGGTTTTCAATTTTATGTAAGTTTTATAAGTTATTTTTTCTATTTTAGATCTTTTCTATTTGCATTTATTTCTTTCTCTATTTTAATTATGTTTTTCTAGGTTCCCTCTAGCCCAAGCTAAAAGGGAGGCACATGGTTTAATAATTCTTCAAGTTATGATGATTGATTGTTTTAATGATGAGAAGAATGGTATATGCATATTATCTATTATTTAGGTTTTATTTTTTATCCTCTTGTGAGATCCATATGTTTCCATCATATGAGATCCACATTAATGGACAGGCTTACCCTAGATCAATCAAATTTCTTAGATAGGAGAGGTTCTCAACTTGTTATATTTCTTTAATTTTCATTATCTCATTAATATTGAATTCTTAAAATCATTGACGCTTGAGAATATATATCAATGGTGCAAATCCATGATTTTTTAATCTTTTATATCATTTATTAAAATATTTAAACTGTTTTATTTTCTGATTAGGCTGACCATAGTGCTCAGATCCTAGTTGTGTTATCCAAGTCATCATGATTTTGGAACATTAACCTATGTGTGAAACTTTGAAGCTTGGGTGTTGTTTTAATTCAGTTGAATTATATCCATTCAAAAATCCCAAAATCAAATCATCAGTTTTAGTTTTTATTACTTAGTTTATTTTGCATTTGATTTTTTCCTTCTCGCAATTCATCTCCTTGTGGGATCGACCATCTATTCACAGGATATTACTTACGAACCTCTGCACTTGGAGGCAAGCAATCACCTTACAACCCATCCGAACCATCCAAATGTTGTTGATCATTATATAAACCATCCGTAGGATATCCACCATTAACAGCAGAGCCATCATCACCGTATATCCGAAAAACCCATCACACCTTAGTGGGTCCCATTCATTGATATAAGATATTCATCACGTGGCCCAGAGTCCCAGAAGCCCATCCATGCCATCTGATCACAGCCATGCAAGCATAATCCACTCATATCTTTGTAAAATGGAACGGACCAAGCAACTAAAGACTGTAACTAATCCTCTGATTAGTTACGATTCGAACCCTCTAGAAGAGGATTAGTAAAGCCTTATAAAAGGGTTACCTTTTAGGGCAACCCTTTCCAGAAAAGGAAAGCTGAAAAGAGAGAGAGAGAGAGAGAGAGATTTCGAGCTGAGGCGCTGCGCCAAGTCAAGTCGACTCGGTCTAAGTTGCTGTGAGTCGGGCTGAGTCCAGTGTCCCATCTGGGGCTTTTCATCAGGGAGAGCAATGAAGAAAAGAAAGGAGAAGAAGGAGAGAAAGAATGAGAAGAAGAGATGGAATGAAGAGAGAGAAAAAGCAGGGCATGCCGCTGCTAAGTCAAGCTGCCTCGACTCAGTTTGAGTTAGGAGTATGTTTCGAGTCGGGCTTGGGTTTGGTATGAGAGATGCTGAAATCCCTATGGAAAGAGAGAGAGAAAGAGAAGAGTAGAAAGGATGGAAAAAGAGGAAAATCAAAGAGAAAGGAGAGAAGAGAGTTGCTGCTGAGTTTGCTAAAGCGAGTTGGGTTTCTGAGTCTTGGATCTTATAAGCTCCGTATCCTAGATTGTACCGTTCCATAGGCTTCCGCGATATTTCCGATCGAATTCCGGCAACCTTCGACCTTTATCCGACGTTGCGTGCAACCCTGAGATACATGCCGTCAACCAGAGTCGGCTCGACCCGAGACTTGTACTCTAACGACCGCGCCGTCGCCGCGATTCCGATGTCGCGTCTCACGCGCCGAGACGATACCCAGGCCACGAGATGTAGGCCTGCCTTCAGTTCGAGAAAAACACCATGCGTTGCAAAACCCAAGATAATCTCTACGACATGTCACCTCAATCCATCAATCAATCCCATCAAGGGTCAAGTACACTATCACCTCACACCATCCCCCAAGCAACTCCAAAAGTCAAAAAGTTCTTACACCATCTACCCCAAAGTCAAAAAGTTCTTACCCCAAAGTCAAAAAGTTTTTACACCCATCACTCACCACATCTATCACTCCATCACCCATATCTCTCTCTCTCTCTCTCTCTCTCTCTCTCTCTCTCTCTCTCTCCATTTTTTTCAAGCAAGCAACCCCACGTCCATGAGAGAGCTTCATGAGAGAGCTAGGTGTGGCTCACCTCCCTACTACCCAATCCCACCATCCAAAGATCATCTCCACCGTTGAAATGCATCCCTCGGAGCTCTAGGATGCGTTGATGGAAGAAGAAGTCCAAGAAGATCTAAGGTGGGTGCTCATCATCTCATTTTTTTTTATTTAGGGCCCACATGGTGAGACCCACTGGATGTATGCATTTTATTTAGAGGGACCCATAGTGGCGGGTTCCCTCCCATCTCTATCGTTCTCTCTTTCTCCCTCTCTCTCTCTCTTTCATTTTTTTTTTTGTGTCATTGATGATGAGGTGTGTGGCCCACCTAATGGGTTCAGTTGAAATCCAGGCCGTTAAGATCTTTTCGGACATCCAGTTGGTGGAGCCCATCCCAGTGTCCATCGATGGACAGCCTGTATGAAGGAATCCACAAATATCGACTTGATTTAATGAGTGGACCACGTGTACGTGGACCCACCTGATGTGTGTGTAATACACACCGTACAACGACCTGGACGGTGGGGCCGTTGTAATGCATATCAACCGTCCAGACCGTCCAAAGTCCATCTGGACGCTGGTGTAATGTTTTATATATATATAATATTAAATATATAGCTGGTGGGCCCACGTGGGACCACCTTGATGCATGGAATTATAATCCACACCGTCCAGCATCTCTGGACGGTGGAGACCCAACTTGATGTATTTGTTTCATCCACACCGTCCAGATGCTCTGGACGGTGCTGGATCTGTTTGGATAGCAACCGTGGACGCCACCGTGATACATGGGTTTTATCTGCACCGTCCGTACAGTGGACCCCACCATGACATATCTGTTTTATCCCAGCAGTCCATCCAATTTCTGCACGGTGGGCCCACTGACGTCAGCATTGGAGTCTGATCGTCCAGACCGTCCATCGTGTGGACCCCAACTGATGAAGGTGTTGTGTACAGGTCGTCCAGCAAGGACGTGACCCACCTGGATGTATAATCCACACCGTCCAGCAGGTCTGGACGGTGAGATCTGGTTTGACGAGTTGTATTCACACCGTCCATCCATTCTGCTGCATGCGTGGCACTCTCCTACGGTGGAAGCTGATTCAGCCACCTAACTGTTGTATATTATATATATAATATAATATTATATATAATATATTATATCAACATAGCTGGTGGGCCCCACGTGGGACCCACCAGATGTAAGTATTCTGACGGTGGATAACCCACCAGGGTGTATGTTTTCATCCGCACCGTCCACCATCTAGGACGGTGGGACCCACCTCCATGTACGTTAAATCCACACTGTGCATCCACCATGATGCATGTGTTTCATCTTCACCGTCCACCTGCTGGACCGCACCAGCCATCTCTCTGCTGTATTTCACGACAGCAAGTTCTGATCATGACGTGTGTGCTATACCCTAGCCGTCCATCTGTTTTGCCGAGCATGGATAATCCACCATGATGTATTTATACACCGTGCTAGATGGGTCTGGACAATGTTTGGACAGTGCTGTCCAATGTTTGGACGGTGCAAATTTACATGGATAGTGCTGATCTATATAGACAATGTTTAGGCGGTGCCCTGGGCTCCACCGTGATGTATTTGTTATCCACGCCATCCATCTTATGCAATGCGGCCCACCGTGATATATGTATTCTATGTTTACACCATTCATTGCTGGACGGTGCCATGTAGGGCCTACCATTGATGCATGTATTGTATATCTTCGTCGTCTGCCCCTTGGACGTGTGGCCTACCTTGAGGTACGTGTTGTATCCAAACTGTCTATCCATCTGGATCACCTAGACCGTCCAGGTCATGGGGCCTACCTTGATGTGTATTTGTGGCCCAGTTATGAAGCCCATAATATGTGGCACAGATATGAGGCCTATTATGATGTATGGGTGGCCCATTGGCGAGGCCCACATTGATGTATATATGGCCCACGTGAGGAGGCCCACGGTGATGTGTTCGTGACCTTTGACAAGGCCCGACATGATGTATATGAGAGGCCCACGTGATGTACTTGAGGCCCAGGTGTAGGGCCCACCTATTGTGTATTCAAGGCTCGATGTAATGAGTGATTTTGCCATGATGTATGTAATGATGTTTATGTGGTCCACTCCTTGGGAGCAATGTTGGTTAAATGTCCACGTTGATGGGCAATGATGGTTGAATGTCCACATTGTGACCTTCCATTAGGCCTTGTTAGGCCCATTCTCACTGATTCCGATTATTAAGGTCGATTATCGATCGATTCCCATTGTCATGACCGATTGCCGATTCCGATTGACGTAACCAATTTGCTGATCCTGATTATCGATTGATTCTGATTGTCATGACTAATTGCCGATTTCGATTGACGTGATCGATTTGCCGATCCTGATTACCGATTGTCACGACCGATTGCCGATTCCAATTGACGTGATCGATTTGCCGATTTTGATTACCAATCGATTCCGATTGTCATGACCGATTGCCGATTCTGATTGACATGACTGATTTGCCGATTCTGATTATCGATTGATTCCGATTGTCATGACCGATTGCCGATTCCGATTGATGTGACCGATTTGCTGATTCTGATTATCGATTGATTCTGATTGTCATAATCGATTGCCGATTCTGATTGACGTGACCAATTTACCGATTTTGATTATCGATGGATTACGATTGACGTGACCGATTTACCAATTCTGATTATCGATGGATTCCGATTGATGTGACCGATTGTCGATTCTGATTGACATGACATATTTGCCAATTTTGATTATCGATTGATTCCGATTGTCATGATCAATTGCCGATTCTGATTGACGTGATCAATTTGCCGATTCTTATTATTGATCGATTCCGATTGTCATGACCGATTGCCGATCCTGATTATTGATTGATTCCGATTGTCGTGACCGATTACCGATTCCAATTGACGTGACTAATTTGCCGATTCTAATTATTGATCGATCCCAATTGTCGTGGCCGATTGACGTGACCGATTTGCCGATTCTGACTCGATTGTTGTGGCCGATTGCCGATTCCGATTGACGTGACTAATTTGTCGATTCTGATTATCGATCGATCCCGATTGTCGTGCCCGAGTATCGAGGCTGATTCCGATTCGTCGAGGTCGATTGTATAGGTCGATTCCGAATTGTCGAGGCCGATTGTATAGGCTGATTCCGAATTGTCGAGGCCGATTGTATAGGCCGATTTCGATTGTTGAGGTCGATTTCGATTGCTAAGGCAGATTGTCGAGACCTATATGATGTATATGCGACCCGTAGTTGAGGCCCATTGTGATGTATTCGTGGCCTATGAGCAAGGCCCATTGTGATATGTAATAGGCCCATGATGCATGACCCATTTGTGGATGGCCAGATGGGATATCGGAAATCTGTTCTACATGGGGTGCTATAAATATCCTTGGGTGAAAGACCCAGAACCCTATTGGTTCCAGAGGTTGCTCCAACATCTAGACCGAGTGGATGCATGAGCGCACGAGGGCTGTATACCGTTAGGCCGCATCTCCCACTATGTCGTGGTCGGTTGGAAGGGGGTACGGCCTTACCTGCCCGAGAGGAGGGGGCAATGCTAGGCTGAGTCTAACCAACTCGAGGAATGGGTCCGCTATCGACGAGTCAGGCCCGATATTGGCAGGCGGATGTGAGGTCTCTTCCACTCACCTTATTAAGCGCGATGGGGCGGCAATCTAGTTTGGAGTGTAATAGACCCCGGTGATTTTCTAGAGAGGAACCGTACTAATATGTGGACTTATCGAGTAGGAATTGCATACTCATTCATTCACTATCCACTCGGGTTAGTGGTGCGCAACTAATTATCGTGTACCTTCACATGGCCAGGATTTCGGTTGGGCGCTCGACTAACCAGAGATCAGGAGTCTATCACATTGAGTCTGAATATCCAAATTTAGGTATGGGACTGGTTTGGATAGAAGTCCTTTGTGATAGACCCCATAGCTTGTGATACTACGTACTATCATCCCGACTTCACTATAGTTTGGTCATTTCATTCGCACCGCATATTACATTGCATCATCAGCATCTGATATTTAGCTTACTGTCATCGCATTATATAGTTAATCTACATTGCTTCATTAGTATATGATATTGTTTTTATTATATTTTTGCATCGCATAGCCTGGATAAGGCTGATGGTATTTATGAGCCTATCAGCATGTTTTCGTATTACTCTGATATTGTATGATTTATGATCTTGCTAGTATTTCTGATATTGTATAATTTATGGGCTTATCAGTATTTCCGCTTACCCTGATTACTCTGATATTGCTTACTTGACACTTACCATGTGCACACACTTTCACCACCCACTAAGTTTTCTATAAGCTTATGCACGATAGATGCGTGCAGGTGGCGTTAGGTTACAGCAGCGTTGAGCTTGGAGCACGCAACAGACCTCTGGATCTTTGATTTTTGATATATGTATTTCCCTTTCAGCAGTGTATTCAAATGATTATATTAGTGTATATGTGATGATGATGTTGCCTTTGTGATTTGGGTAAACTTGTGGTTATGCTTCTTACGAGATAAATGTACGTTGAAAAATCCTCCTTATAGGATCCCAGGATCGGAACCTGGAATATGGGCGCCGGGAGCCGAGAATGGGGTACTATGGAGGCTGTCGGCACCGAATTCGGCGTCGGGATTCCTGTGAATCCGATTTTCGGGTTTGGGAAGTGACAGATCTGATTCAAATTTGGGCTTAATGCAGGTCGTTTAGACAGAGGACATGTAGAAGATGGAAGAAGTAAGTGAAGAAGAAAGAAATCGAGATACCAAGTCAACGACTCGCCCCTTAGTTAACTCAATTCATCTCACCAAATTGTTGCCGAGTTGACTTAGTTGTTCCAGGAATTCGGTCTTGATCAAGTCTAGTCGCTGGGTTCAGCAACTAGAGTGTGCTTCAGGTCTCTCCTCATCCTGCTTGCTTAGAGGTGATCATTCTATCATCTTCTTCATTGTTTGTAGAAGTCGAGACTGATTATCTTAATCCGAGTCAGCTTCCTGAGTTGTAGTTGGCCTGACTTTCATTGAGTTTGGCTTGTCTTGGGTTGTAATCAAATAAGTAATTGTGGTTCAACTACTGAGTCAGTTAGACTCGGTTGAAACCATGTTGTTGGGAGTTATTTTGTCACTGAGTCGGTGACTCAGTGCATGGAGGATATGTTTGGTTTGAAATCAAATTTGGATAAACCTTATTTAGGTTCAAATTTCGATATGGGCTTGAAATTGAGCATTGAGTTAGTTTGAATTAGCAACTAGGTGAGTTTGACTTTCGATTTCATGTTTTTCCTAAATCAATTAGTAGTTGAATTTGGACTTATTCCCAGTTTTGGGGTTGTTAGATTATAAGAATCTATTTTCCCCCAAAGTCGGACTACCCTCTCCAATTGAACATGGTTGAGTCAAGGTGTGGATCTTCTTGATTCTAGTGGATTAGAGTCAAGTCGTGTTCGGTTGGAATCAGATTTTCTTGGATTTCAAGGTTTGAACTTGATCTCAAGCTAGTACATGCACTTGAACCATATTTGAAGAGAGCTCACACCTTAAGGTGAGGATTCACCCTTCAAGCTTACTTTCATTATAATAGTTAATTTAATTCTCTTTTGAATTAATTGTCTAATTATGTTAATGACTAGTTTACATACATAATCGAGTTATGAATTGTTGATCTTCATTTTAAGATGACTCACCTTTATATGTGCACATTCCTTGATTTGTTTTGCATGTGTATGTAAGTACATTTCTTGATTTGTAAAGATTAATGATCTAAATCGTATAGAGTTATGATTTATTTGTTTGAATTATTTTCTCTAGTTTAGTTTTGATGAGTACTTACATGTGTATTTGTCTGATAATGTGTATTAAATTGATTGTGATTTAGTTTACCATTTGTTTGGTGTTAATGTATTGTATTGAAAATCTAATACCATATATTGATGGATATTATATTAGAGATTCCTCTAACTAGTGACCGATTATGAATAAAATAAATGTTATGTGGTCGTAAACTTACCATCCCATGGATTATTTGTATCAATGCGGTTTGTGGATTATATTATTTTGTTGTGTCCTTGAAGGACTTGGTGCCAATGTGGCTTATTAGAATGACTCTTATTGTTGGAAATATATCTGGACTTGTGATGGTAATGTCTACGTGTCGAATCATGAGTGACCACTAGTTGTACAAATTCTTGTAAATGGAATGTCTTGGATTCTTTATTTTATAAATATCATTTAAAATCATTTGAGTATATTAGAATTTCACTTGTTTAAGTCTCATGAGCTGAGGATGGTGGAATGGGATACTATGCCCAAGTTGTCGGCCAATGTTAGATTGCGCGCGCCCCCCATAGTGACATTTGAGCTATCTTATATTCTGTTTGTAAATTGGACTAATAACGGTTGAATTAATCATGCATACATGGCACGTGGATGTTATCGGGTACCTGGTCGACTGTTTGAAAGACCAGTGTACTGCTTGAACGAGCTTTTTTGCATTTTGAATGTGTCGGCTATTTGAAAGACTCGATATCTTGTATGAATGGGCCAACTGTTTGAACGGTCCATTCATTTATTCAGCTGGATGTGCATCCCTAGGCTGATTGCATTCATGCATTCATTCATTAATCAAGATTAAATTGGCGAATGAATATTGTGTGTGAAGTAGATTGTACCTTCTTATATTATACATTAAGTTGTAGTTTGGATGTTATAACTATTTGTTTTATATTTATGAAGAATGGATTGTATCTCTTTATGTTATACTTTGAATTCTAGATGGATATGTAGTTGGAATTGTAAATGTGAGTGGTGATTGTAATTTAGATATTATATTTTCTTAAATTATTACTTGTAAATGTGAGTTGTATCGATCCCTAGGGGGGTGGCTAACATGGAGTGTGTGTACTGACATGGGTGTGTACTAACAAGCTAACCCAAGAAAAAAAAAAAAAATGTGAGTTATATCTTCTTCTGAATTACATGTGGTATCATCCTATATGTCACTTAGGAAACATAAATTATATATTTTTGTATATGTCACTTAGGAAACATAAACATATGGTATCATCTTATATTTTCTTCTGAATTACATGTGGCCCCTTTATCCCTTGTTTGGCAAAGTGCCTTGTTATGGCGTATGGTCTCCATATGAGATCCAAGAAGAGCTTCCACAGCCCTAGGATCACTGCCAGCATCACAGCCGTTAAAAGAACTTCAAGGTAACCCATTTCTCTATTTTGCAGCCGAGAGAGAGAGAGAGAGAGAGAGAGAGAGAGAGAGAGAGTTTCTTCAAGGAGGGTTACATGTATTGTTTTCTTCAAGGAGGGTTACATGTATATTTATGTGTTTTGGTTGATGTTTGGAATTTTGACAGTAAGCAGGTGAGTATTTAAAGTAACGGATTTTTACAATTTACTACCTAATTACTGTACGTTAAAGGTTTGTTTTTTTATTATCATAGATAAATCTGTCTCACTAATTTGGTAATTTTCCCTGTACATCCCTAAGAGAAATCTAATGGAAGTTAGATTAGGTGGGTTATTTTCTGTAACTAACATAACCATCTTTTTAATTAGGTTATTAATTTTTTAACAAGATGGGTGGTTCTCAGCGAGTGGATTGGGTGTTTTCCTTACTGCAGGGCCCACCTTGATGAGTTTTTGTATATCCACACTGTCCATAAGTTTTTCCACCTCATTTTAGGGAATTTTCCTAAAATTTAAGCAAATCCAAATCTCAATTGGCCACATCACAGGAAATAGTGGTCATTGAACGACGACCATTAAAACCTTCCCAGAGTCCACGGTCATGTTTTATTTGCCATCCAACCTGTTGATAAGGTCATACAGAACTGGATGAATGGAAAACACAAATATAAGCTTGATCCAAAACTTCCACGGCCCCAAGAATTTTTTAATGGTGAAAATTCAATCCCCTAGTTTGTGGCCCACTTGAGATTTGAATATGCTTATATTTTTCGGAATATACTCTAAAATAATCTGGAGAAACTGATGAATGACGTGGACATACAAAACACACATTAAAGTAGGCCCCACGGTTAGAGAAACCCACGCTATTATGTTATCGGGTAACACCTAATCCGCTCTCAAAGACCAAATGCAATGCACGAACTCGGATTGCGTAGTGCAGAAGACACGCGTGAGTACCGTGTATTCGTCGCAAAACTTTGTAGGGCACCATGAAAAATTTGTTTTATCCACGCCGTCCATTCATTTCCCCATCATGGTAGGATATAAGTCCAAAAATGAGGCAGATCCAATGCTCAAGTGGCCCACAAAGGGAGCAATGGGGTAATGACGCTCACCGTTGAAACGTTCCAAGTGCCCACCATGATGTTTATTAGCCATCCAAACTATTCGTCAGGTCACACAGACGTTGATAAAGGAACTTACGTGACAAATATCAGCTTGATCCAAAACTTATGTGGCCTCCACTCTTTACTATGGTCTAGTCCACTTGAGCTTTGGATTTGCCTAATATATATATAGGCTCATGCCCCTAAAATGATCTAGAAAAATAGATGAACACGCATGGATAAAATACATACATCATGGTGGACCCATAGAATTTCGTCACGTGTACCGGGTTTGCTGTGTTCTTCCCTACGCAGTTCGAGTCCACGATGCATCCCACCAGTTTTCAACGGACGCTCCAGCCTTCACTCAGTACAAGCGGGTCCCATTGAAAACACTACAAAGGGCATGCGGATTGCATGGTGACCCAACACCACCTATGTCGGTGGTTTTGAGAGGTATTGAAAAGTCATTGACATGATTGGTAGATTTCTGTATATTCCTTGTTAACTGTTAATTTTCTGAAGATCAATTCAAAGGTTTTGATTTGTGTGGTTTAGATCAGTTAAGAACAAACCCCACTTTGCCTTAATAAAAATCTGAGTGCGATTTAAGAGGAGAATTCAAGGCACGCAGCACGAGCGAACATGGCATATGAGTGTGAGATTCGGATCACTCATCAGGTGGGGCCCACCATTAACATTCGCTGGCCCCAAAAGTCTTGAGTGTTACGCTAGTCAAGTAGGATATATAGATGGAAAAGACATACACCATGTTATCCTAACCACCCATTCTCCACACGCATGGCCCACCTAACAAGTCGACCATTCTCAAATTTTAAACAGGGCATACTAACAATGGGCCCCACATGATGAGTGTCGTAGATCTCACATGCAGGTTCCCTTTCCACATGTGTACAGTCAATCACCTCTTGAATATTTATGTGCGTGAATAGTCATAGAAATTTCCGTTTGAGAAATATACACATGCATCAAGACATGCATTACAAAAATAATCCACCTAACGCATGTGGAATTCCAGACTGCGTACTGCTTCCGGTGTTAAATAAGAGGAGGTCTTACATGCAACTAGTTGGATCGATCATTAATGGTCCAGCTACCACATAATTTCTAAATTCTTTATATTGATGGCATCCAAACGGTCCAAATAGTTGGTCTGAGAAGTAACGTTTTCTAACGTGATAATCAAACCGATCCAATCATCAGGTGGGCAACACAAGTACTTGGACAGAAATGGGTGATTGGATCTTTTATCGTTGTGTGTCCCACATGATTAGTAGATCAGATTAATTATTAAATGTCCTTAATCACAGGAAAATCACTCAATCGGGTTGGATTTTGTAGATCCTTTACAGTTGGTTTCCTTTGATGAATTGGACGGTGGATTATTGTCCAACTAGTTGCTCCTAATACGAACTTCTTAACTAACAGGGAATTTTACCCGAAACATTCGGGTACCCTTTTCAATGAGTCCGATGCGAGAAAAGGACGCTATTAGCTACCGACATAGTCAGTACCAAACTAGCTACTGAAGTGACGTGACTAATTTCTGTGGGCTCGACATAAGTATACACGAAGAATGAGGTAGAGGCCCCACTGTATAGAGCATGGATATTAAATAACTACCATTAAGTTCTTGAGAGCAACGGAAGTTTTATATCAAGCTAATACTAATTTCTGTTTTAAATTCTTCCATGTCTTTGTTAACTTATTAATAAGTTGATTTCAATTAAACGTGAAGATGGATCTCAAATAAACATAATGGACTTTGTAAAGTGAGGTTCAGTAGTAAAAATAGGTACTGACTTTATCCGTAGCTAATCTGCCTCAGCTAGAAAAGCCATCCATAGCATGGTGGGCCCTTTGAAATCCACCCCAGTCACCTGTTTTTGGAAATGAATTGTATTAAAAGGGATTAACATCATTAGTATACAATGATTGGATGTTTGGAAATACCATGGTATTGGAGCCATCAAATCCTATGTTTGGGATAAAATTTTTGCTACGGAGAACACTGGGTTAAGCAAAATCATGTTTGGCGCGTCGTGGAATTGTAATTAACAGACAAATCACAACGGATGTCGTTCACTCATACAAATATATAACCAAAATGTCACTTGTATAAACTGTGTATATGGATGGAATGCATGGATAAATGCATGCATCAATATGGGGCCTACATACATAGTGGATTTCAAAATCTACAAAAATACTACAAAGGACCAAATGCATCTCCACGGACTAATTAATGCAATTCCATCGGACCTTATCCCAACCTTTCCCATCTTCTCCAAATGTTAGATGGAATTGGACGAGACCAAATGCAATTTTATCCCACCTAATCCCATCATCCAAATGTTTTCCCTTGGGGTGGCCCAGATGAACAACGGATATGCATGACTTTTGGCCACTAAATTAAATGTTTGTTTTTCATCTAATGGTTGGAGCGCATTTTATATAATCAACACAGTAGACCCTATTATAACAATCAATATTTCCCAACTTCTTTAATTGATGTGGTCTACCTGAATCACAGATTATCACGATTTATTGGCCCTTGCTACAATGTTAGATTACACATCTAATAGTTAGAGTGGATCTCACACACATGTCACGATGGCCCAGTAAGAAATCAAAGCTGGCCATAAAATCCCTATAACTAGAAGATTTCTTGTACATAAGGGAGGGGGACGCCCGCCACTGATTTTAAGTGATACTCACTTGGCTAATCAGATGTATATTCTCATGGTCGGTTCAGGATTTAAAATCAGCTGGCATGCGAATTAGGTGGGCCTTAATTTTTAATTACATCAATTACTTCAATGATAATTTAAAATCCATTCCAACCATTAGATGCCACACTTCAATTTAGACCCATGGCCCAAACATCAGTCCGATATGTGATTCAAGAGAGCCACGGTATAATAAACAGTTTGGAGGGTGAGCATGCTCGCCTTTTCCAATAATGTGCCTCTCCTGAATCATCGGATGGATCTGAGTTTGGAATTGTGAGCCTAACAGAGAGTGGCGCACCTGATGGTCGGTGTAGATTTCACATAAACATCATAGTAGGGCCCACTCGAGCCAGCAACTTATTGAAATCCTTTTTTTAATAGCGAAATATAATTCAATATTAAGTAGATATTAAATAGGAAGTTTTGTTTTGTTTTGTTTGTTTTTTTGTAAAATTCTCTAAATAAGAATATAAAAAGGATTGATACATTTGTCTCGTTGCATCACAACATGATGCAAGTCCCACTGACCGGTCAACAAAACTGGGCTGGTAGTTCAAGTTCATTTTCATCGGATGATCTTAACCGTCTAAATAAGAATATAAAAAGGATTGATTCATTTATCTCGTTGCATCACAGCATGATGCAAGTCCTACTGACCGGTCAACAAAGTGGGCTGGTGGCTCGAAGTTCATTTTCATCGGATGATCCTAACCGTTGGATGGGAACTTTGGCCATTTAACATGATTCTGTAACTGAGGATATCTAAACCATCCTCACTATAATGTATGTATTTCATTCATGCGGTCCATTCATTTTTCATATCATTTTATTGCATGAGACCAAAAATAAGATAGATTTGGACCATATTATAAGAAACAATATTGATTGAACTCCCACCGTTAAAAAATTATCGGGGCCATAGAAGATTTGGATTAAATTGATATTTGTTTTTTTCCTTTCATCTAAGTCTGTTGGGATGTCAAATAAACATTATAGTCGGCCTTAGGAGATTTTTAATGGTGGAAATTCAATCACTATTATTTTCCTATGATATAGTCCACATGAGATTTAAATCAGCCTCATTTTTTAGATCATGCCATAGAATAATTTTAAAAAATGAATGGGTAACATAGATAAAACACGTGCTGTCCAATTTTTGAGTCGGTACGAACAGGACGCGGATTTCCTCCGAAAGCCTTTCCCAGAAAGTTCCTGCGCTGGGAACCTAGGTGGGGCTCACCGTAATTTTTATGAGAGATCCACCACGTCCATCCATTTTTTGAGATCATCTTAGGAAATAAGGCCAAAAATGAACCGGATCCAATACTTAAGTTGGCCACAAAAGTGAGGATTTAATGTCCACAGTTGAAATATTTGTGGCGCCAAATTTTTTTGAATTAGGCTAATATTTGTGTTTTCAATATATCCAAGTAGTAATGACGTTATGAACGGTATGGATGGCATGAAAACATCGCTGTCGACCCAGGGAGATTTCAACGGTATGAATTTCCCTACACACCTTTTCCTTTAGTACGGACCACTCGAGTATTGGATCCGGCTAATTTTTAGTCTCATGTCCTAAAATGATCTCAAAAAACGGATGGACGTGGTGGATCTCTCATAAAATTACGGTGGCCCCACCCAGGTTCCCAGCGCAGGAACTTCCTGCGAAAGGCTTTCGCAGGAAATCCGCGCCCGTACGAGCAGGGCCCCTGGCATGCCGATTTGGAATTGACTGGCCTAAAAAATCTTCCACGCTGGATGACCCTAACGGCTAATCTTCAGCCTTTCTTCGGTCAAACGTGGGCTTTTTTATGCATTGCAGACGGATCTTTGTAATTCATTGCAATTTGACCGGTGTAATTACCCAAACGTCATTTCACCATTGAAATGGACGATGGTGAGCTCCTCAATGCTCAATCCACATAGAATCAAAAGCTTTGGTGAGTATGATCTTAACCATTGGTGTATTTTCTACGCACTTCAACCATTTAATAATCATATTAGCCAGAAATTTAGACATGAAATCTACCCAGTTATGATTTTGCACACCTGTTCTTAGTTTTACGTGTGAAGCAAGTGCACTTAATTTCAAACGGTACTTTCCGTTCAACTACTCTGGCTGGGCATACATCACCTGACTCCACCTGGTGAGGTCCACGAGCATGGACGGATGGTTGGAGATTTCTGTCTTCTAGCCTGATTTATGTACACCAATCAAATCAAGACAAAAAATAAAATAAATAGATAAGGGTCAGAGTCAAGACGGCAAAAGTCATGGCGGCGCCTATTAAATAAGACCCGATAGCCTACATGGATGTTTCCAAGCAAGCAGTCTTTTTGTTTTTTTTTTTTGTTAGACCGATTGTAGAGTAAACTTACTTTCCAACTCCGGGCTTGTTTGTTAATTCTAAAAAATATTACTTAACTTGAAACTGGGAAAATGCTCTGTGTTAAGTGTTGTTTGTTAACATTAATTTCAGAAAAAGCTACAAATCTTTTCGATGACATGGCTCTGACTTAATGGTGAATAGGGAATGCGCTCCACGAATCTCTCTCTCTCCATCTCTCTCTACAAAATTATCCATCCTTGAGTTGTCCCGGAGATATTTTCTCTTCGGAATAGTTTGTGTAATACATTACCCATCTGTATGAGAAGATCGGGGGTTGTTTGGCACTGTGAAATTGAAGGGATTTCATATCCCATGATATGTTTGGCACCGTAGAATATGAAGGGTTTTCATATTTAGGGGGTTTAAAATTCCCTCATAGATAGGGTTTGAAATCCAAGATGGAAGCTTGAATTACATCGAATTAAAATCCTTCCTAGAGTTGCTTGTGTAACATGTGTGTCACTAGGTTACTAATCTATTAGGCATATAGCCCACTAATAATATCCCCAAACAATTAGATTATCAACTACATCACTATAATTATTTTAATAGGATAATTTGTGTCATCCAAACACTGTTCATGTAAATCATTGGTTAGTTACAATTGGATGCTATCATGTGCTTGTGGCCGATTCGAGACTTGGAATTTCATCATTTTCAGGCAAAGTATATATCATCATTTTGGGGGCAACATATATATATTTCAAGGGACTTATTATAAGTATTGTGTTAAACATTACATACGTACATTAATTAGAGATATTAAAATTGATTTAATATTAAATTTAAACCTTAAATTTATAAATTTATATACTACTATGCATAGGTACTTTTGGGTTATAAAATATTTTTAATACGGGTGCCAAACACAATGGGAGGATTCCATATCCAAGGGCGTTAGTAATCCACACTCCCAAACAGGCTCTTAATGTAATATTTCCTTGACATCCAATCTGTCCACAATGTGTGTCCCATCATGTTCTACGTGCACCTCAACAAATAGGCCAATTCTATTGGGTTAATCCCATAAATCATGCCTAAAACCTTAAATGGCTGCCATTGAGACCTGTACGGTGAGCCTTAAGCAAAGCAGGTTTTGGTAAAACTGGTGAAACACACAGCCAATTGTTGCGCAGTCGTTTTGTTCAAGAAAAAAGTCCTAAACATGATTTTAAGTGACAATAAAGAATCATGCATCAGTTGTAAATTCAGACTACCACTATGAGAACTACGGATTTGCTTTTCAACACTAAACAGCTCCAAAACTTCTGCCTTTGCTGCTAGAGACTGGATAAAATATATAAACACAATCCCCATCAAAATCCGCACCTAGGGGAGCACAAATAAGAGGATTGATCTTAACAGTATGGTTGTCATGCACATAGAGGGGGAAAAAAAGGAAAAAGAAAGAAAGAAAGGAAGAAAAGAAGAGATTTTTTTATTTTTTATTTTTAATGAAAGCTGAATCTTCTTTTGGTTATTAAAAGATAAAATGTCTTCTTTCCATAGCCAGGCAAGGAAAAGCATATTGCAAGCATTATAATATTGTATTAGGTTATAACTTCTTTCAACATGTTAATGGTCACATCCCTTGTTGGTTCTGTTTATTATATGCAATTTCTTAGATGACTTGATGCTCGTTTGTTCCTGTAGAAGATCTCATGTGCTTGTTAGCCTAAAGCTGCAAATATTATTTTCCACAGTCGATGCACCAGCATCGCATGGGTTCCTGAAAGTGAAGGCACTTTTGTCGTTGCTCATGCCGATGGAAACTTTGTAGTCTTGTACCATGCTTGCTCAACCTCGTACAATATGCTTCGTATGCTCAGGCTTTTTTTTTTTTTTTTTCTTTACACAAGGAGGCCCACAATCAGTAGTAGTACATATCATTTATATGATGGGGCTGACAGTGGATGGACCATTTACAAAAATCTCCCATATGTATAATCATGAATCTTCAATTGTTAAACAGACATTAAGGTAAAAATTACAGCAACGGTCCACATTCAATTGGAAAAGGGCAGTTTTGATGGTTCGAATTTCACATTATGGGATTTTTAATTAATTTATTATTTATTTTTTTCATTTGGCATCCATATTAGGGACCATCATATATGGGATTTTTTTTTTTTTTCATTTGGCATCCATATTAAGAACCATCATATCAGTGGTTTTGATCAGTGACCCCCTAGTCTCATTTATACATATCGAGATCAGGCAAAAGGTGCATCATTTTCCGTCGACAGTTCTGATCCCATTTCTGTCGACAATTCATCATTTTCTGCCAAAGGTTGCTACTCTCATTTGTTAGCAGTTACAGAGGCATAAACTGTGTGCATAAATTTTTTATTTGGATTAGGGATGGATTGGTTTGTTGCATGGAAGGGAAAAAAAGTTTGGATTTGAGATGGGTTTTCTACACATTGTTACTTGCTTCATGATTATCATTTCATGAATCTGTTCAGGTCATTAAAGACAGTCTTTGACTATGATTTGTTCTTCTTTAACAGATTGAGGGTTTCAAAATGAACCTCATATACTATGATCTGTATCAGGCCACTCGACTTGAGAAGTTTGTAACAGGCATGTCTTCCTTTCTTCTTCTTCTTTTTTCTTTTTCCCTACCATTTTACTGTTGCCTGCCATTTCTTGTTAAGGTCAAACTGAAAATTGAATTTCTTTGTTGGTCCCTCCCTGTAATTCCTTTGCAGCTTATGGGCAGTTCTTGAAATCCAATGGTGAGCAACCTGTGATGTGGAAGAGAGCTGCTACCATGGAAGATGTCCTCAGAGAGGCTGATGTGGTTAGTCCTTATGGTTTGAATTGTTATGTTTTTATCATCTTGATCATGATTTTCATAGCCCATGTAGTGGAACTTCTCGATCAGATAAAATTTTAAGTTTGCATTTAGAGGTTATTTGATAAAACACAAAAAATAGTTATTGTATCTACATGTGCCTACATATATTTTGTTTGTGATGCATCTGGTAAAAAGAAAAAATCACCAAGCTTCATTGCACATCCAAATGTGTATCCTTGTCCTAGAGGGAGTATTTTGTGTCTTTCGGATAAAAAAATTTTGGTGAATTTTCTTTTGCAGATTAGCCTTCATCCAGTTTTGGATAAAACTACGTATCATCTGATTAGAAGTACCTGAACAGCTCTTTTGCAGATGGGTGTAAATGACACTTACCTAAGAAAATGGTATCTATGCATGAAAAGGGTCTGAAATATTTCTACTGATTAGAAGTTAGCTCAACTCCATAGCTATTGCTGGCATCTCATAGTTTTGTTGATGAGGCTGGCTTAGTTGGAAATGGGCAAAAATGATTTGGATTAAGCATGGGTCTCACTTGTCAGAATTAATAACCAGTGAACATTAAGATGTTGTATCTTCTTTCTTTCTGATGGTATCTAAGTACTGTTAGAGTAATGGAGTTATCATCTGCTTGCTAGAGTTTAATGTTTGAAAATATACCATGCCATCGAGACTACCTGGTGTCTTTAAAAGAGGGAGGCTTTCTTTTAAGAAGGTATTTTTTTACTATGCCTTTCCCATACCTCTATCTGAAAATCTTAATCGTGAGTAGCATCCATTCATTTGATTTCGAACTACTTTCATG
Organism: Magnolia officinalis; assembly: GCA_021015155.1. Lineage (NCBI taxonomy): Eukaryota > Viridiplantae > Streptophyta > Magnoliopsida > Magnoliales > Magnoliaceae > Magnolia > Magnolia officinalis. Next base: position 1,244,210 of record JAJHSJ010000013.1, read on the forward strand.
CAGAAATTATCCATTCACATGTACATGCAGTTCAAAGATGTTGCTGTTAAAGTTGCAACAAAGGAGAATGAATGTATATTCCTTACAACAACAAAACAAGAAAACTTGCATAAGCTATGCCAAGAAAATATGGTAACATCCATAGATAGTTGTTCTTTTCATTATGGGCCTTTGAGGAATTCCATCCATTTGAAATGGAGAAATGCAATCTCTCTTTTCATAATAGGCATGTTTCAAATTGCTTAAGATGAAACCCTTTAAGAAGCTCTGATTTCATTCTAGTTTATCCTTTTTGTTTTATTAACTTGGTCTTATTTTGATGAAAATGTAAGTCTCCATAAGAACTTTATGGCATTGGGTTTTGATTACAAAACTGATAATTCTGCCCCCATTTTTATGTTGACGAGCTGTTTCTGGCCGATATGAATACGCAATTGAAGAAAAAGAACATTACAGCTGATGTCAAAGTGGACACAAACTCTAACGGAAGACATCCAGTTTGGTAGATATGTACTTCCTGCTTCTGCAGCATTCAACAATTTTTTTCTTCATACCTTCTTGTGGATTATTTTACTTGAACAGATATGTGACTGCACCTTAGTGATGTATGGGTTTTATCCACACAGTCCATCCATTTTTACACATTATTTTAGGAGTATGACAAAAACTTAAGTGGATCTAAGGTTCAAGTGAACACAATAGAAAGTGGCTGTTATAATGATTCGCACCATAGAAACCATCGGTGGGCCCACCAAGATGTTTATTTTCCATCCAACCTATTCATAAGGTCACACACACCTAGATGAAGGCAAAAATGCAAACATCAGATTGACCCAAAACTTTTATAGCCCCCAACACATTCTCAACAGTAGGTGTTTTATTCCCACCATGTTTTTCACCAGAGCCTTGAATCTACTTCATTTTTAAGCTTATACACTAAATTAACATGGTCCAATGGTTGAACAGAGTGATGATAAAACCACAAGTGAGTTATAACTTGTGGACAAGTGAGTTGGGGATATCAGAGGTTTATGGAGGGAATATGGTTCAACTCAAGTTGACCCAACTTGGTGCAGCCCTTCTTAATATGTACATTATGTATCCATTTGTCAGCTCATTTTAGGGGATAGCCCAAAAATAAAAAAGATCCAAAATCTGTAGGGGCCACACTATATGAAATAATGGTGATTGACGATTAAAAACTTATTTTATAAAAGTTTTGGATCAAGCTAATATTTATTTTTTCCTTCATCCAAGTTTTGTTAGAAGTTAAATTCGAATATTTCATGTGGCGTGGTCCACTTGAGCATTGTATATGCTTTGTTTTTTGGGCTCAAGCCATAAAATTATCTGGAAAATGGATGGATAGAGCGGATAAAATACATAAATCATGGTGGGCCTCATAGAGTTTACTCAGTATGCTAATGGTAGAGTTACTATGCAATCCTCTTCTGTGTTAATGGCAGAAGCTAATTTCTTCATATTACATAAACCTAGGTGGGGCCCACCATGTTGTTTGTTGGAAATCTACCATTTCCATTCGTTTTTCCATATCATTTTAGGACAATTTCCCAAAACTCACGCAAATCCAAAACTACTACTTTTTTTTTTTTTTGGGTTAGCTTGTTAGTACACACCCGTGTCAGTACATTAAAAACTTAGGTTCATCAGGTACAAGCCACTATATGGCTTTCCTTGTGCTGAATTTAGGTCCATCCATGTTGAGTTGCATGCTAGTTAATGCTTCTATAAAAAGGCTCATATTGAGTTGCATGCTATGATGCTTATGATGCAATTTATCCTTGAAGAAAAAGGGAAGAAAAATCTGTCCACATATTTATATATATATAAAAATCCATAGCTATTCTCCTCCATCTGCTAGTTACAGGTATTTATTGGTTCCTTTTATTTTATATCAAATTTATTTTTTGGTTATTTTACTTGTTTTGTAAACTTTTTGTCTTTGCATTGGTAACTGAAGGTGGAGCGTTGGTAACAGAGGGGGGCTTTGCTGCTTCATATGGGGATGGATATGGACTTCGTTCGATATGGTTGTTTTTGCAGGAAATATTTGTGACTGAAAATTTAATTTTAGATAGTGTAACTCAGATTATGAGTGTATATATTGTTTTATTACCTGACCTCTATGCATGGCAGGGTGGTGCTGACGAAGGTCCTCTATATGCATGAGTCCTAGTTCTTGGGGTGCATTTCAGAAGTCTTGCCTCGGGCGTCACTGAAGTTCGTTGATTTTTTCTTTTTTCCTCTTTGCTTTTCTTTGTGTCTTAATCTGTAAATTTTCCGTCCATTATGTAACCTTTCATTCTAAGGTCCCTGTAAATGAGGTTGGTTGTAAATGATTAACAGGTTGTGTTTGAATGCTAATTTAAGCCTGTAAAGGTCTTTTGATTTAGAAGATTCAGCCTAGCAGAATTTTTAATTGTTTTTATTATTTTTTCTTTTACACTTTAAATGGTTTACCAGCGTTTTAAACAGATTTTACAGGCGTTTTTTAATCTCTCATTAGCATACGTTACAACTTTTTACCGGCTGTTGTTGTTATTTTTTACCGGCGGTTGTTGTTATTTTTATCGGCGTTTTTAGCGGCGCTTTTATGTTTTCTACCGGCGCTTCCATAGTTATTACCGGCTGTTAGCGGAGACGTCGGTAAATAGTAATAAGCGCCGATAATGGACATTTATAGCGGCGGCCGCCAAAACCGCCACTAAAAAGAGACGAACGCCGCTAAATGACGCAGCGACGCCCCCTTTTGCGGCAGCCGCTCGACCGCCGCTAATTCTTATACCGGCGGGTTTTTGGACTTTTAGGGGCGGTTTTGGCCGCCGGTAATTCCTGTTTTTCTTGTAGTGACATCCAACCTGTTCATAAGTTCAATCATAATTAGATGAAGGAAAAATACAAATACAAGATTGATCTGAAACTTCTGTGGACTTAAGAAGTTTTCAATGGTAGACGTTCAATCCTGCTGCTTTCTTTAGTGTGGCCCACTTGAGCTTAACATTTGTGAGGCCCGCTGAGATGTCTGTGTGACATCCGCTCTGTCCATCAGTTTCACCAGCTCATGTTAGAACATGAGCCGAAAATGATTTAAAGCTCAATTAAGCCATACCAATCAGTGGGAATTGAGATTGAGCGACTATGATTGAAATCTTTCAGGACTACATAACTTTTGCACCGAGATAATATTTGTGTTTTACATTTATATAAGTGGGAATAACCTTGTGAATGGTTTGGATGACACAGTGGTCCCAAAAAAAAGCTTAAGTTGTTTTCACACTCAGTCCTCCATGTGGTCCCAACTTGCGCTTTCAATCTGTCTCAAATTTAGAATCATTTCTACCGTTAGCTAGAGAAATTAACTGACAAAGTGGATGTCACGCAAACATTCTAGACAGCCCCACCGATGGGGACGTACATAACACACCGTCCAGCCATTTTTCATATCATTTTAGGGCAGGAGCCCAAAAATGAATCATATCCAAATCTCATGTGGACCACACTACAAGAAACAGTGGTGATTGAACACCCACCATTAAAAACTTCTTGGATACCACGAAACTTTTGAATGAAGCTGATATTTGTCTTTTCCCTTCATTCAAGTCTATGTGACCTAATCAACGGGTTGTATGGAAAATAAATATTACAATGGGCCTTAGAAAGTTTTTAATGGTGGACGTTTAATCAACATTATTTCCTGTAATATGGTTCACATGAAATTTGGATATGACTTATTTTTGGGTTCAGGTCTTGAAATGTTCTGAAAAAATTAGATAAACTACATGGATAAAACACATACATCATGGCATGACCTACAGAGCATTGTCTATTATCCATCCCACAGATAGTGATGCTACAGTCTAGTCCAAACCACGAGTCCCTTTGAGCCAGGTACGTTAAGATCGTTCCATCAAAGCCATCTATTTCACAGCCAAAATTGGGACCCACCAGCATGTGCTCTTAAAGTTGAAATGTCGTGACATCCAAATAAGGAAAAACAAATCAGAATGATTTTGTGAAACCACTTGCCCTGAATGGGAAAAGCAAATCAGAATGATTTTGTGAAACCACTTGCCCTGAATGGGAATTTGGATGTCCTTTCCTGGAGAATGACCATATCTAATTTTTAATTTACACTTACGTTCTAATTTTATATAACATCTGATCCGTGAAAAAGGTGGACCACATCATAAATATTACCTAAGGCAGAAACCAGGATGGTTCGTTCATCAGACAGGCTACACCAATTGAAAACAATATACGGCCGATCGTCTAGTTCAACGCATGTGGGGCCCACATGAAAAATGGATTGTTGTAATTTTCTCTCCAGTCGATCTCCATGGTATGGTCCACCCTTTCCACGGGTAGGATGTTCTACCAAAGCGACACTAGAGCATAAAATATAAAAACGTTGCATATTAAGTTTCATACAACGTCGCATAGGATCGTTTCTCACAACGTTATTGAGTTGACTAGTAGACGGTATTAACACAAATTCATCCCACGTGCCTCACGTGTGGTGAGAAAACACAGACACTCCCATGCCTGTGCATGGGGAGGTACGCCACTATTTGAACCTTAAAGCATTTACCATGCACATGGCATGTGTGCACGTACGACGTTTCCAAGTGAAAGTGTTTCTAGTTGTTTTTTTTTTTTTTTTTTTTTTTTTTTTTTTCGTTTTAAAAACTTGAAATTATCAAAAAAGTAATTCATAAGATTAATCACATGATCTTAACTTCAAAAAACTTTCAAATTCTATTGCGTTAGAAATTTTTAGTACTAATCTTATGGTTTAGATTTTACTTGCAAGAAGCCACTATTTAACTCAGGCAGCTGACTGTATTATTATATAACAAAGGTGTGGAGTATAGGCCCGCCATTACGTTTTATCATACATACTCTATTTATTGGTTGTACCAAATTATGTTAGGATGTGAACTATAATATAATATATATATATATATATATATATATATATATATATATATATGAAAGTAGAAAATTATATCCTAGGAACCAATTAGAAAGCTTTGAGATACACTTCTATATATAATCTCTAAGTGAATTGCAATCGAAATAAGAAACAAATCCCGTACTTATGCAACTCTGCGTAATTTCTGTGCGATTACATCTTTAATGGGACTTCGATGGCATTGACAGACTGTCAATGGCATCGAACCTCTTCGATGACATCAAACAAAATACCAAAACATTCCAGCGATTAAACATAGATTTTTCAAATTTTCTTAACGGGACTTCGATGTCAACAATGGCTCGTCGATAGCATCAAGCAGTATACCAAAAGTTTTCAACAACCAATTATGAAATTCCTGAATTTTTTCGATGCTATTGAGTAGCTGTTGATGGCATCAAATAATTCTCAATGGCATCGAACAGATTGTTGATGACATCGACATACCCTGTTGTTGAAAAGATTTGAGACATCGACAACATGTAGCAAATGACTTATGACATATGGTCTAACAGAATCAAAAACTTAAACATAGAGAAATGTCAAGACGTGATGATGAGGTACTTCAAGTGCCACTATTTCATATAGAATTAATTGTTATAAGGCTTAAATGATGATGATGAGGTGCTTCAAATGCCACTATTTCATATGGTATGGCTTATTTGAGTTTTAGATTTGCCCTATTTCAGGGTCAAAATCCTCTCATAACATGGAGAAATTGATTGCTGTACATGACAAAAATCTAGTGCCTCACATAGCTTACAATCAGGGCTAATTCTCCCTCCCTTGTGATCTTTGTGAGAAATCCACCCAACCATCTGTTTTCCCAACTCATGTTAAGATATGAGTCCAAAAATAAGGTGGATCCAAAATTCAAGTGGGCCACATGATAGGAAGAAGTGGGAGGGAAATGGCTACGTTGAAGCCTTCTCGGGCTCCACCTTGGTGTTTGTGTGCCATCCAAACCGTTCATAAGTTCATTCCCACTGGAATGAACTGAAAACACAAAACTATTACCCTGATGCAAAACCTCTGTGGCCCCACAAACGTCAATCCCCACTGTTTTCTATCATGTCCCACTTGAGTTTTGGATCTGCCTCATTTTAAGTCTCATGTTCAATCTTGACCTAGCAAAACAGATGGACAGATCAGATTTCTCACCCATTTAGGTCACAGGCAATTTGCATCTAGTTTTTGGGTTAAATCCAGCCAACGATCAATTGCCCTAGGAACCTTTCACGAGATTTTTTTTAAAAAAAGGCTAATCTAAAATTAATGTAGGTCCCACCACTTGAATCTAGAGATTTTGTATCATTTTTCCTTAGTTCCTTGCCGATGAGGACGCACATAATACACTGTCCAACCATTTTTCATATCATTTTAGGGCAGGAGCCCAAAACTGTATCATATCAAATCTCACGTGGACCACACTATAAGTAACAATGATAATTAAACACCCACCATTAAAAAACTTCTTGGATGCCACAAAAAATTGTATGGAGTAGATATTTGTGTTTTCCCTTCATCCAAGTCCGTGTGACCTAATCAACAAGTTGGATAGAAAATAAATATTACAGTGTGCCTTAGAATGTTTGTAATGATAGGCGTTTAATCACCACTGTTTTCTGTAATATAGTCCATGTGAAATTTGGATATAACTTATTTTTGGACTCATGCACTAAAATAATCTATAGATAGTAGATAAAACAAATACATCATGGTTGGACCTACTGAGTATTGTCTATTATCTTCAGGCCGTTATGACAGCCATCACAAGAAATATGGTTTTTACTAACGAAACATTTACGGACGAAATTTTTTTCGTAGGTAAAGATGATTTTTACCGACGACTTAAAATTACGTAGGTAAAAGTCATTTTTACGGATGAAAATTTTCATAAGTAAAGGATGTTTTGAATTTTTGAAAAAAACAAAAAATTGTAAAGTTTACTTTTACCTACGACATATAATTCCGTAGGTAAAAGTCATCTTTACTGGCGAAAATTTCCATAGGTAAAGGGTGTTTTGAACTTTTGAAAAAATAAAAAATCAAAAAGTTTACTTTTACCTACGACGTAATTCCATAGGTAAAAGCTATCTTTACCAATGAAAATTTTCGTAGGTAAATCGTGTTTTCAATTTTTGAAAAATCAAAAAATCAAAAAGTTTACTTTTACCTAGGTAAAAACCATCTTTACCTAGATAAAGGGTCGATCTTTTACCAATGAATTTATTGACGAAAAGTTTCTTTAGTAAAAGTTTTTACCTACGAATTTTTGTCGGTAAAAGTGGCTTTTCTTCCCACAAATACCAACGGTAAAGATGGTTCCACCAAAGCAATCTTTTCCACAGCCACAATTGGGACCCACCAGCATGTGCTCTCGAATTGAAATTTCGTGACATCCAAACAAGAAAAAACAAATGAGAATGATTTTGTGAAACCATTTGCCCTGAATGGGAATTTGGATGTTCCTAGAGAATGTTCGTATCTAATTTTAGTTTACACTTACGTGCTAATTGTATATAAAATCCGATCCATGAAAAAGGTGGGCCACATCATAAATATCACCTAAGCCAGAAACCAAGATGGTTCGTTCATCAGACAGGCAACACCAATTGAAAACAATGTACGGCCGATCGTAAAGTTCAAAGCATGTGGGGCCCACATGAAAAATGAATTGTTGTATTTTTCTCTCCAGGTCATCTTCATGGTATGGTCCACCTTTTCCACGGGTAGGATTTTCTACCAAAACGACACTAGAGCAGAAAATTAAAATGGTCGCATATTAAGTTACGTACAACGTCGCATAGGATCGTTTCTCAAAACGTCGTTGAGTTGACTACTAGGGAAGCGGATTGCGTACAGAGAACTCAGTACGTTTAGCGTACCGAGTAAACTGTCCCAGGTTTACCATGATTTATATATTTTATCCACTCCGTCCATCCATTTTACCAGATAATTGTAGTGCTTGAACGCAGAAATGAAACACATCTAAAGATCAAATGGACCACACCAAAAGAAACAGTGGGAATTGAACTTCCACAGTTGAGAAAATCTTGGGGGCCACAGAAGTTTTGGATCAAGCTTATATTTGTTTTTGACATTCATCCATGTCTTTATGACCTTATCAACAGGTTAGATGACAAATAAAAATCAGTGTAGGGCCTAGCAAGGTTTCAATGGTGGAAATCATTATTCTCATTGTTTCGTGTGGTATGATCCACCCGAGCTTTGGATATGCTTCTTTTTTGGGATCAACCCCTTAAATGAGTTGCAAAAGCAAACGGACGGCATGGATAAATCACATAAATTCACAATGGGCCCAACTGAGTTTTCTCAGTACGATAAGAGCATAGTGGTAACTCTTAACGCTTCATAGGTGGGAGTTAGAGCTGGGTAGAATCGGACCGATTCAAACCAAACCAAAGGCTTAAATTGGTGTGATTCGAGTAGGAGCACTCAGATCTGATCGTACATCGGATCGAGTTCGGATCGTGAACAATCCGAACCGATCTGATCCGGTCGGGTACTATAAAAATAATACTTTTTATTTTTATTTTTTTACTACCTGCCTCACCCGAACGAAGCCCTAATCCCTCCCTTCTCTTTCTCTACCTGGTGCCGCACCCACCCATCTCTTCTCCTTTCTCTCCCTCTTTCTCTCCCCTCATTCTTTCTCTCCTCCTTTCTCTCCTTCTTTCCCACCTCTCTTTCTTTCTCTCCTCCTTTCTCTCCCTCTCTCACCTGATCTTGATTCAGCCCGGTCCAAATCGACTGGACAGACTCAATTCGATTTGACTCAGTTCGGTTTCCCTGACCGAATCGGACTCGATTCGGTTCAGGCTAGTAAGGATTCGGATCGGATTGAGTCAGCCCTATTGGACTCGGTCCCGGATCGAATCGAGTTCGGGTAAGGTCCTTGAAAAAATCGGATCGAGTTGAGTTGGACCCAATCTGGTCCGACTCGACTCGATGCCCACCTCTAGTTGTATTAACACAAATTCATCCCAAGTGCCTCACGTGTGGTGAGAAAACACAGACAATCCAGTGCCTGTGGATGCGGTGGTACGCCTCTGTTTGAACCTTAAAGGCATCTACCATGCACATGGCATGTGTGCATGTATGAAATTTCTAGGTCAACGTGTTTTTTTTTTTTTTTTTTTTTTTTAAAACTTGAAATTATCAAAATAATAATTCATAAGATTAATCACATGATCTTATCTTCAAAAAACTTTCAAATTAATTTCAAAAATTTTAGTACTAATCTAAGCCACTATTTAATGGTACACCCTACGTTTAGGGGTACTATTAGGCCTGTTTGATTTTGAGGGAATAGGGAAATACTCTTGAAAAAGGTCATTATTACCTTTTCTCCTGTTTGAATTTTCAAGTGCATTTTCTTCTCGAAAATTGGTCTGAAAAAGCTGACTTACATTTGTGGACCCCACTATGATGTGCATGACATATCCACACCATCCATCTGTTTTATCAGAAGATTTTAGGGCCTAAGTCCAAAATTGAGACAAATGCAATGCTCAAGTGGCCCATATCACAGGAAACAATGGCCTTAAACTTCCGCCATTAAAAGTTAATTTGTTTATTGGGCCCACATTAATGTTTATATATCATCTAACCTATTCATGAGGTCATAAAAACATTGATAAGGGATAAACACAAATATCAGCCTCAGCCAAAACTTCTACGGGCTACATAAATTTTTATATGGCAAGCATTCAATTTCCACTGTTTCCTATGGTGTGGTCCACTGGAGCTTTGGATCTGCCTCTTTTTTGGGTTCATGACCTAAATCAGATTGACGTATAGGATGAACGGTGTTGATACGTCACGTACATCACTGTGGGCCCTGTATTCATTTGGCAGCGGTCCTCGAATTTAACGCTAAAAAGCTAAGTTGTCAATGCAGGCGCAGGAAACGATGGAGTAATTCCCTGGCAAGTAATTATTACTTATTTACCCAGTAATTACCATTTCCTTCGAAAATCAAACAGGCCCTTAGGTAGTCATATAACAAATGTTGAGGAGGTTAGGCTTATTATTACGCTTTTATCATATATATACTCTATTTATTGGTTGTGCCAAATTATGTTAGGATGTGAGCTAAAAAAAAAAAAAGAGGCTAATTCAAAACTCAAATAAGCTGCACTACAAGAAATAAGAAATAAGGAGCATTAAATATCCATCATTGAAATAATCTTAGGGCCATAAAAGTTTTGGATCAGGTTGATATTTGTGCTTTCTCTTCATGTAGTAAGTATCTCATGAACAGTTTGGAAGGAATATATACATCATTGTGTCAACAAAAAGATTTCAAATAAGAGGTTGTTTGGGGTGCCGCAACGGTGGAAGATAGTGTTGTGAGACCATGGAAACACACAAAGATGAATCAAGCAAAGTATTCCAACAATACAATCAAGCCTAATCAATACAATTAAGCCTAATCACAAATACTTCGGATTTAATGTAGAAAAATCATTTTAGGAAAAAACCACGGCACAAAGTGATAAATATATACTATGAAAGCAAAAAATTACAAGAAAGAGATTACCAAATTCGAATAAGCCTCAAATCACCTAACCTACACTCTTAAAACCCTATAGGAACGAATTAGAAAGCTCCGAGATACAACATATTTTCGATTATACCCTTATATATAACCTATAGGTGAATTACAATCAAAATAGGAAACAAATCTTACACTTACGCGACTCTGCGTGATTTCTACGCAATCGTTCGACACACCTCTGATGGGACTTCGATGGCATCAACAGACTTTCGATGGCATCGAACAAAATACCAAAACGTTCCAGGGAGTAAACATGAATTTTCCATATTTACTTGATGGCACTTCTATGTCATCAACAACTCATTGATGGCATCAAACCTCCCTCAATGGCATCAAGCAGGATACCAAAAATGTCCAACAACTAATTGTGAAATTCTTAGATATTTTTTATGGCATCGAACAACTCTTGATGGCATCGAATGGGCTATTGATGACATCGACACCCTGTTGCTAAATATATTCGAGACATCAACATCAGATAATAAGAAAGAACTTATGACAAATGGTCTAACATAATCAAACACTTAAAAGAAATGCCAAGACGTGATGATGAGGTTCTTCAAGTGCCACTATTTCATAGTGAACTAATTGGGATAAGACTTAAATGATGATGATGATGATGATGTGCTTCAAGTGCCACTATTTCATGTGGTATGGGCCACTTAAGTATTAGATTTATCTCATTTAGGGATAAAATTCTCTCATGATATGGACAAACATTCAGATTACCCCATAGCTTACAATCAAGGTTAATTTTTCCCTCCCCTGTGATCTTTGTGAGAAATCTACCCCACCATCCATTTTCGCAGCTCGTGCTAAGATATGAGCCCAAAAAGGTGGATCCAAAACTCAAGTGGGCCACACGAGAAGAAGTGGAGAGGGAAATGGCCACGTCGAAACCTTCTCAGGCTCCACCTTGATGTTTATGTGTCATCCAATCCGTTCGTAAGGTTATTCCCATTGAGATGATCTGAAAACACAAAACTATTACTCTGATGCAAAACTTCTGTGGCCCAACAAATGTCAATCTCCACTGTTTTCTATTATGTGTCTCACTTTAGTTTTGGATCCGCCTTATTTTTTAGTTTCGTGTTTAATCATGATCCGGCAAAACAGATGGACAGAGTGAATTTCGGACCCACTTAGCTTCCAACCGCAGGTTTAAGGTCATAGGCAATCCGCATCCAGTTTTTGGGTTAAATCCGGCCAACGATCAATTATCCTAGGACCCTTTTCACCAGATTCAAAAAAACAGGACAATCCAAAAATAAGGTATGTCCCACCACTTGTATTTAGAGGTTTTTGTATCATTTTTCCTTAGTTCCTTATATCAGGCCCACCATAGTTTTGGATCTGTTTTTTTTTTTTTTTTTTTTTTTTTTTTTTTTTTTTTTTTAATTTTTTATTTTCACATAAGCCATGCGTTAGGGGGTGCACCCATGTGGTAAGTTACCAAACAATCTGAGTTATAGTAAAAGGTATGTGGGCCGGGGTCTGCCACCTTTTATCAATTGTAACCGTTGGATTTGAGTGGTACCCGTAGATTGCATGTCTCCCGAATAATATGATCAGATGATCAAGGTGATCATCTAAATAAGGGAATACAAAACAGATTCTCACACCGTCCATTTCGTAAGGTCTTAGATGATTTTGATCTTTGGTAGGCAAACCACGCTATCATTCAAATAAACCCACGTCTAAATGATGGAAGGCTTAGATCGCCCACAACGCATGTGTGGGGAAAGCTGGAATGAAAATCCTACTCCCACTGGTGGAGCCTAGAGCTAAAAGTCAGGCGGGTTCAACCGCGGGACTCGTGACCAACCGCCAACCTGACATTGGGTTGGGCTTAGGCAGGATATATAATTTTTATCTCAAGCTTGGACTATACAAAACACCAACTAACAAAACTTAAGTTAGGCTCCGGTTGAGGTCTCAGGTTGCCTGACTCAACTGAACCCATCAATATATAAGTTAGTTATAATTGATTTGGGATTGTCTATTTCAAAAGCATTAAAAATTCCAGTGTCATCGGTTTCATTGGTCCACATCATTTCTAATGACTCAAGTTAACAAGATATGCTGGATTTCTCTCTACCAAATAGATTGCATGCTATACAACATGGCATTTAAAGTAGTTGTCTTATATTTTAGTTTGTTTGTATAGAAAAAATAAAAAATGAAGTTCTTTATGATAAATAATTACATATATAATTAATAAAATTGTAGGTTAGAAAAATAAGACATACATTCAAAATATAATAGACTAATATAATAACGAAAATATTAACATATATCCATCACTTGACCAAGTCTACTTGGGTTAGGCTTGGGTTGAGAATTCTCGGTTCAAAGTGAGGTTGCGTTGGGTTAGGGTTGAAGTATATGAGCCTTGGGTTGGACTAGGGTCTAGCCCAGCCCGATCCAACCTGCCTGACTTTCAGCCCTAGTGGGAGCCATGAGAAGGTTTTTGACTTCTTGTGGGGCCCAGTCCTGGCCCATGCCCACCCATTTTTGTCAAGATCTGGGCTGTTCATTAGGTGTGCCCCATCATGTATAATATTTGATAAAAATGTCCTTAACATCCTTAAACGGCTGGGCTGGGCTGGTTGATGGGCTCTTAAACACAGCCCGTCCATCAAGCAATGGACCTTGAACTCTGGGCCTCCAACATTCGGGTCAGACGGGTCTGACCCGAACATTTCCCAAGAGAGACACAAAAGAAAACTTCCGCAGAGTGTGATGGATGATACTCAGGCACTTAGAAATAGACACGTGGAAAAAAATTATCGAATAAACCGTCCAAATTATGTTATATAGTATAGATTTCTCATGAAATGAAGATTAATATTATTTTACTATCAGATTGGTGGACATTTATTGGACGGTTAAAAATGAAAAAAATCCAACGGTCCTATTTCCACAAACAAGTGTCCACGAATCAGATGGTAGAATTGTTAAAAAAATATGATCTTGGGATTATAACCTGGAGACAGTAGCATGCACAATCTAGTCGGTTTATCCCAGCTAAGATGTGGCACGTGCACAATATCTGACTGCCTGCGTATCAACCGTCATAGGCAGCCTGAGTATATATAACTCCTGACCTACAAAATGACGAAAATGTCCCCCCTCCAGAAAGTTCAAATGCTTCTCTAGGGCTTGTTTCTGTCCCAGAACACACTCCCTGCAAAATCCCTCTCTTCCGACCGTTGGACCTTTCCCGCGTAAATTTGAATTCGATTCCAACAGAAATAATCTTTGGCGGGGAAATTTTATTCCAGGCTTTCCAACGTCTCTTCTTTCCTATTCTTTCAACGTGCAAAGGCCTTTTGAATTCATTTTTTCTTGGGGGAAAAGGGAAATCGGATCTGCATGGATTCCTCGGTCGCCGAAATTGTAAGGCGGGAAGTGCCCAATTGGGATGATGATGTCGTGTCAGCAGCTCGATTCAAGGCATTTAGTGGACAGAGATCAGATTGGGAGCCCAAGTTCTTATTCTGGAGGGACTTGATTCTGAAGGTGGCTCGGCATCTGGGCGTCTTCATCATCCAAGCGTCCGAGGTCTGTATTCAATTGGATTCTGTTTCATAAGTCTAGGCGCATTTGGATGCTCAGTTGAAATGAATTGAAGCACAGCACCTGAATTCAATGAAGAATTCCGCCCGATGTGGGGCCAGTCCCAATTCATTCCTGATGAGGACCAGCCACAAAATCATCATCACAACTATTTCAGAGTGAACTTGAAGTACATCAAATTGCAATTGACTCTTTGGTCGTCATTATGGATTAAAATGGTTCTGGCCCAAATTGCAGTTGATGGTTTGGTCATCATCAAATTGCAGTTCAGTTACACACCCGAAAGCACCGTTATAGTTTTCTAGAGGACTTGAATTTGTTGGAAAGAATGCTAGTTTGGAAGAAAACTTACAGAATGGGAATTTTTTTTTTTAAAAAAAAAAAAAAACATTTTTTTACACTTGTCTATGTGGTTTTTATGTTAATTTTTAAAAAAAGAAAGGAAAAATCTTTTCTTATTGAACTTATTTTGCCATTTGGGTTAACACCCATTTGGGGTATTTTGTGTTGATTCTCAATAAAGAAAAAAGATTTGTTTTTTGTTTTTTAATGCTTTGTGTCACACCCATTTGGGTATACTGTTCTTGAGGGATTAGTCTTTCAATGTTAGTGAATTCAATAACCTGCTTGTGAAAAGCCATTGCCATGCATTGAAACATTTCTCCATGAAGGTTTTCCAAGAAGCACTGGACCCCCTTTTGATGCATCCAATTACATTCTTGGAATCTCCTGCAATCTGGAAACACTTCTGTAAAAGCAACAATGGAAGCTTTAGTCTATTCTTTGCATTTATGCATTTCGTTCTTGCATCCGAAGATATGTCTAGATTCATTTTCTTGATGGGTCTCTAGCATATACGTCCAACTAACTCATTCTTAATGTAGGTGAAGAACAGTTGGTTTGTTCGAGGAGGCTTGACGCCTTTGTGCATCGATGCTGTTCTGGTGAGTTTCTTGCCTATTTGGTATTGATCCTTGTTAGTCTCTGACGTCTCAACAATGCTGAATATCTTTGTTATGAAATGTACCATTATTCTAACGCTATGTCGGTTAGGGCTATGAAATGATAAGAGGATGCAAAATAGGTAGAACTTTTAACCTACAGAGGGTTTCATGTGTTTCTTGTTGATAGACTGGGACTATATTTCGAAGTTTTTGGTTTGGAAGTCAGTGTGATTCGCTAGTGCCTAAATACAATTGAGATGGATTCAAGATGTTCTTCCCACATGCATCTCCCTTGCAATTTATGGATTCCCTGTCTGCTCTGCCCCAACTTCAAATGACGCCTTGTTGGCTCAGTAGTCCGGCTCGCTGTACACTTGGTGATACGAAATGGTGCAAGGATATAGACACTACTGTGGTGATTCAGCCCCTGTTATGACATGGTGGGTGTTTTCTTCAAATAGCTCTGTACAATAAAAACGTGTGCGGTGGATATTCTTCCTAAAACAAAAGGTTGAAATGATTAGTTGCTAGTCAGGATATCTTCATGAAACAAGTGCTGAAGACAACAATGGTAGGTAGCCTAACCTTACCAGATTCCACTATGCCCATTCAGCAAAATGAATTTAATCCTTGCTAAGACCAGGAAGAATCAGATCTCATCCAATGTTGCTAGCAGCTCCTAAGCTGATTCAGAATGCGTTCAGCATTATATGGAATATTGATGCTCAAGCATTGATTTTCTTAGCCCCTCAGTCTAATGCTCACAGGAAGGCTTCAATTTCCAAACAAGAGCTGAAAATGATGGGCATCCATTCTCTAGTCTGAGAAAGTGTGTTAGCATGACCATTTTTATATGAATGCATCTTGTCCTAAGGTGTTTGTATCATTATCAATTCATTATTCATGTAGCTTTTCTTCTACCTGTATGAGGGGATTCCTTGGTGTATTTTAATCAGAAGGATTGTTTCCAATATTCTTCTTCTTGCATGGCTTAACATTCAGTGTTGTCATTTTGTGATTCTTTAACAACTTGCAGAGATTAGGAAACCTTGTTGCTGTGCTGCAAACTACGCATCAAGACAAAACTGTGGACCTTGTCCCTGAACTGACTGATCTGAATAAATCCTTAAAAACCAGCTTTCAACCCTTACCACACCATCAGCCCCATCCATAACAAGGACATGCTTAGATGCCTATCTCCTTCATCAACTCCAGGTCAAATTGGTTAGATATTCCAAGCAAAATGCTGTGTTTAAATATGCTCATTCAATTAATTTAATTATTAAAAAATGAAATCTTGTCTATTAGATGTGTTACATACATACGCATAAAAAAAACATTTTATGTACATGGATACTATTCTTGGACACGTTAGATATTGCAGGATGATTCTTGCATGGACCGAGCTGTCTAAGGAAGGAGGGAGTTTCATTGGTTGGTGACCCATTTCACTTTTTTTTTTTTTTTTTCTGGGGCTATGGTCCACTCAAGCTTTAGACCTACCTCATTTTTTTGTTGACTTGTTGCACGGTCTTCTAATACCACTCTTCCATGTGGGCTACACGCAAAGAAGAAGAGAAGTCAGGCTACATGTATGAAATAATTCAAAAGACAAAAATACCATCAGTTGAAGCCACCCCCACAACACACACATGCCCCGGTGTTTTAAATAGCTATGCTATGTAGCGTGCAACAACTTAGCCTCAACGCCACATGACGTAGGGGAGGACGTGAGGTCGAGCACTGTCTTCCTCAAGAGGATAACTATTCCGAATCCACGGAACTTCTCTGGACTCCTCACAGAGACTTCTCGAATCCACGAGAAAAGAGAGCAAGAAAATAGAAATAAATCCTAAATAAATTCGTAATAGATTAATGAATGAATAAAAACGAGTTCACAACCCTTTAAATAAGGGTACTAAGCAATGAGAAAGAAATCAGAATCAAACTACAACTAGGACTCCTAGAATTCGCGACTTACTATAAATAGTAAACTTACTATTTATAGACGGTCGAGTCGTGATGTCTACTAGTGCGCAAGGTTTTCGGCCAAAAATAGTACGTGTCCTATTTGGCTTCACCAACCCGTTCTCCTAATTATTCTAAGCTCTTTTCACGTTGGGCGCAACTCCTAAAGCCCGACGGGATGAAGAGTTATAAGCAAACTAAAACTTACTATTTATAGTAAAAACGAAATTGAAACAAGGAAAGGAAACGACCGTCAAATCAGCGGTTTCTCGCAATTCCAAGCGTCGCACCCGGCATAGCTGGGTTGGTTGGCTAAAATAGCTTGTTCTACCTCAAAATCATATATTTTTCGTCGGCTAACTCATCCCGGATTGCGAGATATGCCTGATTTAAGGTCTGATGGTCCAGATCACTTCTGTCGCCGACGGGGCCTTTTCTGATCCATCTTTGCCATGATGTACCGCGACCGCTCCCGCTCTACATCAGTCTCCTCCACTTCAAAAGAACTCGTCCCCGAGTTATCATCATGCGCTGGTTCATGATACTCAGTCAGGTCCGCGACATTGAAAGTTCGTGATGAGATCGCCATATCATCTGGAAGATCAACAACATAAGCGTTATCATTGATCTTTCGGATGATTGGTACTGGTCCAATCTTTTTATTCTTCAACTTGTTGTACGTTCCGGTCGAAAATCTTTCTTTACGCAGATGGACCATTACTTGGTCGCCCACCTCGAACACTTTCTGTTGCTGATGCTTGTCCGCTTGCTCCTTGTACTTTTCGTTCGAGGCATGTAGCTGTTTTGTACCTCCGCATGAATGCCCATGATTTTGTCTGCCATATGTTCTGCTGCAATGCTCATGCCTGGGAGCTTGGGCAGAGGGACCAAGTCTAGTGTATGGCGAGGTACTCGTCCGTAGATAACCTGGAACGGGGATTTTCCTGTCGAGTGGTTCACCATGTTGTTGAATGCAAACTCTACTTGAGACAAGGCCAAATCCCACTGCTTCGGTTTTTCTCCTGAAATACATCGAAGGAGGTTTCCCAACGTGCGATTCACAACCTCAGTTTGACCGTCAGTCTGTGGGAGGTACGCGCTGCTGAATTGAAGGCGTGTATCGAATTGAGTCCACAAAGTCCGCCAAAAGTGGCTTATGAACTTCGTGTCACGGTCGGAAGTAATAGTCCTGGGAACCCCGTGTAGCCGCACAATTTCTCTGAAGAATAGATTCGCCACGTGTGTTGCATCGAGAGTCTTCTTGCATGGAATAAAGTGCGTCATCTTGGAAAAAACGATCTACTACCATGAACACCGAATCCATGCCGCGTTGTGTTCGTGGGAGACCAAGCACAAAGTCCATAAATAAATCCTCCCAAGGGCCGTCAGGCACGGGTAACGGGGTGTAGAGGCCCGTATTATGAGATTGCCCCTTGGAAGTCTGACAAATATAACAGCGTTGGACTGCCTTTCCCACATCACGTACCAATTGCGGCCAGTAATACCGTTCTTTCACAAGAGCTCGCGTCTTGTCTCGCCCAAGGTGTCCACTGAGGCCACCTCCATGTAGCTCTTGGATTATCTGTTCTCTTAGCGAACTCTTTGGGATACATAGTCGATTTTTCTTAAAAAGGAACTCATCTTGTATATGTAAGTCACTGAGGTGACCTTCCTGACATCTAACCCATACGTCCTTAAAGTCGTCGTCGTCGACATATATGTCTTTGAGGCGATCGAACCCGACAACTTCATTGCTCATAGTGACTAATAAAGTTACACGGCGACTCAGCGCATCGGCTACTTTGTTCTATTGCCCTGACTTATGCTGTAGCACGAATATGAATTCCTGCAAAAATGAGATCCATCTAGCATGCACACGGTTAATGTTAACTTGACTATTAATAAACTTGAGGGCTTGATGGTCCGTGTAAAGTATGAATTCCCTTTGAATCAAATAATGTCGCCAGTGTCGCAATGCCTGGACCATCGCGTACAACTCGATCTCATATGTAGACCACTTCTTGCGTGCATCACTAAGTTTCTCACTGTAAAAGGCTACCGGCCTACCTTCTTGAGACAAAACTCTCCCAATCCCGACATATGAGGCATCACATTTGACTTCAAACAGTTTGTCGAAGTTGGAAGGTACAAGAACCGGGGTCGTGGATAATCTGCGCTTGATTTCGGCAAAGCTCCTGTCGGCTTCGTCAGTCCACTGAAACTGCCCTTTCTTCATGCAATCTGTGATCGGTGACACAATGGTATTGAAATTTTTCACGAACCGACGATAGAATGTCGCTAGTCCATGGAAACTTCGCACTTCGTGAATATTTTTGGGAACCAGCCATTCTCTGATTGTCTTCACCTTTTCCTCATCCACTCGAATGCCCGTGGATGTAACCACAAAACCTAGAAACAATAGGCTATCAGTCATGAAGCTACACTTTTTTAAATTGAGGTACAGTTTATTTTCAGTGAGCACTTGAAGGACCTTCTTGAGGTACTCCATATGGGTAGTTTCGTCTTGATTGTATATCAAAATATCATTAAAATAAACCACAACGAACCGCTCAATGAAAGGTTTTAGAACTTGGTTCATCAACCTCATGAATGTGCTATGCGCATTAGAAAGACCAAAAGACATGACCATCCATTCGTACAATCCTTCTTTGGTCTTAAAGGCTGTTTTCCACTCATCACCCGGCCGTATTCGAATCTGATGGTAGCCGCTTCTTAAGTCCAATTTAGAGAATATTTTTGCGCCCTCTAGCATATCCAACATATCATCCAACCGTGGTATAGGAAACCTGTATTTTATGGTGATCTTGTTGATGGCCCGGCTGTCGACACACATGCGCCAACTCCCATATTTCTTTGGAGTTAGTAGAGCTGGTACAGCACATGGGCTCATGCTTTCTCGAATAAGACCCTTACGGATCAGTTCCTCCACTTGTCCCTGCAGAATCTCACAGTCATTCGGGCTCATTCGATAATGAGGACAATTAGGTAAACTGGACACAGGGACAAAGTCGATATGGTGTTGGATATCTCGCATAGGGGGTAACCCATTGGGAAGATCATCGGGCCAGATTTTCTTGAATTCCTGTAACAAGGGCTTTAGTTTTTCAGTGATGATGGTAGGCTCGAGTTCTTCCCCTTTCACAACTAGTGCATAAGTCTGTCCTGTTTCTTTCGATTCTTCCACGAAGTCTCGTATGGTTAAGAGGAAACGACCCTCCACTTTAGAAGTTTCAGGTAGTCCCTCTGGATCCATAGGGGCCAATATAGTCTTCCGGCCGTCCTTGACGAAGATATATATTCTCGCCCCTTATGAGTGGCGTCACGATCAGACAGATTGCCAGGGTCGAGAGAGTAGTGTGACATGCTTCCATGTCAACCGCATCGCATACTACTTCATCCTTATAATGTTTGCCAATGGAAAAAGATATGGTGCACCATTTAATTACCTTTGTTTCGCTGACCTTCTTGATCCAACCGATTGTATATGGAGAGGATGACGCTCCGTTTTCAATTGTAATTTTTCCACCATGACCCTGGAGACGATGTTCTCGCTGCTTCCACTGTCAATGATCATGTCACAAACCTTTCGATTCACTGTACACCTAGTGCGGAAGATGTTATGCCGCTGTGGATGCACTTCTTTTCTTGGCCCATATAATAGTCGCCTCACGACGAGCGACTCGCCGTGATCTTGCTGAACCCAACCTGAATCTTCTACCTCGTCCTCGGTGGTATACTCCTGTTCTTCATATTTGGATCTTCATAAGCGTTATCAGCACTACCATCATTAATGGCGAGGTTTGCCACTTTTTGGTGGGGACAAGTATTTAACAGGTGGCCTGGTTGGCCACAACGATAGCAGTTGTTGGGCCTTGGCCGAGCATAAGGGTTCGGGATTGTACTTGGACCAGCAGCAGTCGATACGCCCCTTTGGGGTTTAGCTTGCCCGCTTCCCTGATCTCGGTTCTCAGACGTAGGAGGTTGAGTGAGTGCTCCTACGGGCTCCTTCCCCTTAGGCTGTGGAGCTCCCTGGGGTGGACCTGCCAGTGCAGTGATCGTCGCAGTAGGATAGGCCCGTGTGTTAGAACGTTCAAGTTGCGCTTCTGCCCGAGTAGCCAACTTGATCGCATCATTCATCGTCCAGACGGACTGCATCTGGACCCGATCCTGGATCGCCATACGCAATCCACCGTTGAATCGGGCGACTTGCTGCGATTCAGTCTCGACCAAATTGTTGCGCACCGCTAGGCGGTAAAATTCTTCTGCGTACTCTCTCACCGACCGACTACCCTGTTGACAATTTTGGTATTGTTGGAATAATACCTAATCGTAATCGCTAGGGAGGAATCGGACACGTAGTAGCTGCTTCATTCGCTGCCATGTGCGGATTGGTGCTTTCATCTGCCTGGTTCGTGCGAGTTGCAGTTGTTCCCACCAAGCTGAAGCTCCTCCTTTCAACTTGTAGGCCACAAGCTTGACCTTCTTTGTTTCAGGGATGTCCATATAGTCAAAAAATCGCTCAACTTCAGAAAGCCAATCGAGAAAATCCTCAATGTGTAGCTGGCTATTGAAGTTAGGAATATCAACTCGTATCTTGAAGTCTCGATCTATTCGATCTACCCGATCGCCGCCTTGCCTGGGGTGTTGGAAGATCATGTCATCGATCTCCTCTTCACTGGAGCCCCCGTCCTCAGGGACGGCCCTTGGATGCACTGCTGGTATTATCCTGCGATCAGGGCGATTACAGGTTTCAGCAATTGGTGGTGGAGGATTACCACCAGGAACACGGAGTTGCCCTAGGATTTCTGCCAAGAGATTCGCTATGCGGTCCATGGAAGCCTGCAGCTCTTGCATGGCTTGCCGATTCTTTTGCTGCGCTGCTTGAAAAGTTGCCGCAGTTAAAGGAAAATTTTCTGGAGCACCGCCTATAGGATTGTTGCCCGACCCGTCGTTAGAAGCCATCGACCCGAAGAGAAACCTCGCTCTGATACCAAACTGACGCAGGGGAGGACGTGAGGTCGAGCACCGTCTTCTTCAAGAGGATAACTATTCCGAATCCACGGAACTTCTCTGGACTCCTCACAGAGACTTCTCGAATCCACGAGAAAAGAGAGCAGAAAATAGAAATAAATCCTAAATAAATTCGTAATAGATTAATGAATGAATAAAAACGAGTTCACAACCCTTTAAATAAGGGTACTAAGCAATGAGAAAGAAATCAGAATCAAACTACAACTAGGACTCCTAGAATTCGCGACTTACTATAAATAGTAAACTTACTATTTATAGACGGTCGTGATGTCTACTAGTGCGCAAGGTTTTCAGCCAAAAATAGTAAGTGTCCTATTTGGCTTCACCAACCCGTTCTCCTAATTATTCTAAGCTCTTTTCACGTTGGGCGCAACTCCTAAAGCTCGACGGATGAAGAGTTATAAGCAAACTAAAACTTACTATTTACAGTAAAAACGAAATTGAAACAGGGAAACGACCGTCAAATCAGGGGTTTCTCGCAATTCCGAGCGTCGCAACCCGGCGTAGCTGGGTTGGTTGGCTAAAGTAGCTTGTTCTACCTCAAAATCATATATTTTTCGTCGGCTAACTCATCCCGGATTGCGAGATACGCCTGATTTAAGGTCTGATGGTCTAGATCACTTCTGTCGTTGACCGAGCCTTTTCTGATCCATCTTTGCCATGTAATTGTCCACGACCCGCTCTACATCACCCCATAACTTGTGAAAATAGCTTAAGTTGTGTTCAGCCAATGCTACATGATAATTTGTATATGGTGCACTCTATGTAGCTCACTTTACAAGTTATTTTTCACAACGACATTAAAATCAATTAATGTTTTCAATGTTTATTACATGTTTCTATTTTCAATAAAAATTAATTTTTTAATGCTTCTAGTAAAATAATATAAATAGTAGTGTTAACTAAGTTTTGTTGCTCATTCTTTACCTTTAACTTAATCATTGCCCTTTCTTATTACTATAGGTTGCATTTGGTTGCACCAAATATCATGAAATTTTGTTAAATTTAATTATTAATCAGTCTAATTTGGTGCAGAATCTCTTGAAATTGGTGCAACTAAGTGTAATCTTGATTAAAAATCTAGAAGTAGTGTGTAGCTTACACCTCATGCTAATGTATATACATATATATATACATAAATTCTTATATATAGTGGAGATGGAGGGTCAATCGATGCATGTAATCTACAACCACTTCTGTTTAAGTATGTTAGTCAGTTATGTTTCTCATATTTCCTCTGACCTTTTTCCAGCTTGAAATGTACAAGAATGGTGACATTTTAAGAAGTGGAGATCTCATGGACCCAACTAGTCGGAGCCTCTACCAGATGTTTAAAAGAGCAGGTCATTTGTTAGGTATATACAAATCATCAGCTCCTCAAGAAATTTTTGAAGACCATCTCATCCTGAGGACACTAATGCAGGTATATATTATTCTTCCATTTGTTGTCTTGACAACGATAGCTTCTTTCCACATTCATCTTTGTTTTCTTATGGATGCAATCTGTTGAGTCATGTTTGATTAATTTAAATTTTAGGAAAGTGCTGCTGCAGTTATCAAGGTTTTGTCTGAAAATCATTGGACGTCCAGTTGTATTATTACGACTGCAGAGTTCCAGAGCATCTGTAAAGGGTCTGATGAAGCTCATGCGATCTTGAGCTATTTGTCTGGATGCAGGAAAGCACGGTATCTCTCAATCAGACAAAAGGATTTCATCGAGGTGCAGTCTATGGGTCTTTTGTATCATTTTGATTGATCAGTACCTCATGCATGCAGGTTTCATTCATAGTCCTAAAACTCATTGACTCAACTCAAAACTTAGCCGAGTCAACTCAACCCAACAAGATATGGATATGAGTCTTTAGGAAACTCGGATCTGGTACTGACTTCGGAAGACTCATCTAGTAAACTTGATAACTCAGTCGATTTGATGCAGTTCGCTGGGACTTGGGTCAAGTCACTCTCCCTATGAAGCATTTTTTAATAAGTACTATTATGAGAAGCTTGGGCAACAAACCCACTACACCTTTCCAAGGTGTCCCGTATCGGTATCGGTTGGCGTAACGGTGACCTCCAAAACCGATACGGATACGGGGGCGTAACGGCGATACGGGGGCGTAACGGCCCGTAACGGTGCAAAAAATTTTTTTTGCCAAAAAAATATGAAAAGATATGGATTAAATCCGGAATATTCTAAGCATTCCAAATATGCATTCATTTATAAATTGGAACATGGTTATAGTGGTGTAACGGTCCACTCTTTGGTGAGAAGTTGTATCGGACTGTCTGATGAATTTATGAACCAGATAACCTAAATTTGACTACAAAATTCATATATTTAATTTTCTAACTATCTACTATCAATGATAGATATATTAGAATGAATGTAATATGAAAATATCTTACATTAGGTGTTTGCAACTATTTTTGAGGAATTTCTCGAACATACCTGTGCTGCTGTGCACGTGACTGTGATTCCTGTCTATAACCTGTCATCCTCAAGTCAAGAATATTAAAAATAAAATAAAATTAGTAGTGTCTGATATACTCCCCTGCAACTTGATTAAGGATTACTTGATTGGTTGTCAGCGGAGCTATTTAAAATACAAGTTTGGCAGTGTCAAGTGTGTGTATGACTGATGGCTCGACCTCCACATCATCGTCATCATCACCATCAGGCTGAGGCTGTCCAATAGGTGTTGGTGCTACATATCCATAATATTTAGTGCCAGAAGGAAATACTAGATCAACGAAACCAGAGGATGACTGATCCTAACTAGGCAACGACTCTGACCCTGAGTAAGGATATCCACCAGTGCCCGTCGAATAGCCATACTGGTGTCCATACTCAGGCTGTTGAGATTCTTGAGATTGAGAGTGCGTCTGCTCTGATGAGTAACTTGGATTTGGATCTGGATATCTATAATCATATGAATATTGATCGGGAGGGCTACTCCAACATGAATGTGATGGAACAGGCTCAGTATAACCACCATAATCATAATCCAATTGACCATAAGAATATCCATCATAATAACCAAGACCATGAGCCTGTTGATGTTCCGGACTTCTCGGACCCCGTGCACCACTAGATGTACCCTCCTCTGGCTGGCTGTATCGTGACTCGGTACACTCGTAAGTCCGACCTCGTGTACCACGTCGTTGATGTTCATCGTCATCGCGATCTGTAAACGGCTGTATAGGGGGGTAAGCAACACCAGAAGTGCCAGCACCAGGGGCAGGGGGGTCGTCATCATCCGACACTGTCACATTACCACTGCTCGTACTCTTTTGTTGATCTTGAGCCGTATCCGTACGTGGCATAAACGCTGCCCCTCTTATTGGGTCCAACACATCTGCACGACTCTCTTGTTGCGCTTTGCGTATTTCTGGGTCATCAATTTCCAATTCTTCACTATCCTCTTCAATTTGTTTTTCCCTTGTTTCCAACCAAGGTAGAAGTGGGTCATCCTCATCATAAATATTGTCCAAGTTTATTGGACAGTAGTCTCCGTCATCAGCAGCTGTAATGTTCCTATGATGTCGTCGCATTCTTAGTTTTATATTGTAGTGCATGAAGACAAGTCTATCTAATGTTCTAGTCTGCAATCTATTCCTATTCTTTGAATGAATGAGCGCAAAACAACTCCAATTCCTTTCGCAGCTAGATGAAGACGTTGTCTGGCTCAAAACTTTTACTGCAATTTTTTGGAGAGGCTTCGTACTCTCTCCGAAATTAATCCACCATTCGGCCGGTTGCAACCTAGATACTGCATGCTGTGCAAGAGCATCTCCAAAGCTACTAAGGCGATTTCCAAATGTATCTAATTCATTCAACGCCTTTATTTGCAGATCTAAGTCAGGCTCTAATCTCTTTATCACATTTTTTAGCCCGACATGAACTTTATCATCCTCAATAAATGATTGGGCATATCTATACTTAGGATTTAGGTAGTAACCTGCTGCATGAAGATCGTGATGGAGTTGCTTTGTCCATCTCCTGTCGATTATCTTCCAATAAGTCTCCCAACTTCTACAATCACGTTGAATTGCAAGCTTTGCCTTATCCATGGCATCATATAGGAAGCCCATGGTAGGTGCTTCATCGGTTTCAACAAGACGGAGTACCCTCATTAGTGGCTCCATCACCTTTAGGATCGCCTTAACCTTCTTCCAATATTTGTTGTCCCGTATGGTGTTCGCAACGTCGACCGGTGTCCCTGATGTCTTCTTCTCATGTTTTGTGTTGAGCCATTCTCGGGAAGCGAACATCTCACTCAACTCTCCCCTATGCCGGAATAAACTCTCTAATGCTATAAAGTTTGTTACGAATCTAGTCGCCGCAGGCCTCAACAACTCTCGTCCTTTCGTGAACTTTCTCATTATTGCGACTACTTGATTATAGTTGTAAATAAACGTCGTCACTTCCCTTGCCCTTTCGACCATTTCCTTAACATTCTTCTTCTTCCCAATATCTTCCAATATAAGATCAATACAATGGGCAGCACATGGTGACCAAAAAAGATGTTTTCTCTTATCCATTAACATATGTCCTGCAAGCTTATATGTTGCTTCATTATCTGTCACAATGTGCACTATATTCTCCTCTCCAATCTCGTCCACAACTTTATCCATTAGTTCATTAATATAAGTAGCATTTTTTGTGCCTCTGACGCATCAATTGACTTATGGTATATAGTTCCTAAGTTGCAGTACACCATGAAGTTGATCATGCTACTTCTGGTTGGGCCAGTCCAACCATCACACATAATCGTGCATCCTCTGGCTTGCCATACAGGTTTAAAGGTAGCCACGTATGCTTTCACATCCGCATACTTTGCATTTGTCCATTTCCCTCTAATGTCCTTAGCCGTGGGAGCTTTTATTCCTTCACCTGCTTCTGCTGCTGCATCAATTACCACCTGCCAATATGGAGAATTGGCCGCATTAGGTGGTATGTTAGCATGTATAAATAACTTTGCTGCTGCTCTACTTAATTTCTCAACGGAAGTTCTACTCCACATTTGTTTTTTTTTTTTTTGTTTAGTTGATTCTTTCCTAAACAGGATTGGATCAATAGAGGGTCTCCTAGACTCATTTACTTCTTCATCTTCACGTATAGGGGCATCACGTGAAGATGTTGTCGTCGGCTCCCAAACATACGTCGTAACCCACCAAACCTACCCCCCAGACCCTCAGTCACCTACCCCCAGCACACACCCCAGCAGCCCCTCAGCCCACCCCCACCCCCATGACTCCCACCCCCACACCCCACCCACCCACCCCCCCCCCCCCCCCCCCCTCTATCACGCACTGACTCATGCGTGCCAAACATGCGGCGACGTTCTTCCTCTTCACGAGCTATACGCAAGCTCTCTCTCCTAGCTATAGTTAATTCCCGATCTGAATCTTCATCAGAATCAATAATATCTTCATCACGAACGCCCATATATTCAGGACCAAACACCTCCTGTCGAGCTGCATCCAAAATATCATCTTTCTTCTTTTGTACAGCAGCACGTTTACCCTTCGACTCATCCAGACTAGCTTGCATTAAAAGCATTATCTCTCTCGGTACTCTCGCACATGGCGCAACTTGACATTTTCGATGTGCTAAATGTTGTTTGAGACGGGTAATTCCACCAGTCACATGTCTATCATAATAGTTGCACTTCATTTGGTGCCTAGTACCACCGACCCTCTCACAATGTTGCCATCCAATATCCTCACTTACTTGTTGTTGGCCAGACCCAGACATTTCTTTAAGTTTAGGTAGATGAGTGTATGTCTGTATGACCTATGTTAATAAAGATGATTTTATGTTCTAAGTAAAATACTAAACCCTAAGAAGCTCCAAAACCTGTCCAATATAAGCAAATAAAAATATAAAGTCACTAATTCAAAATTACAAAAAAAATATTAAATAGCACCCCAAATCTGTAAAATGCACATTAACATTTTCTACTATGATTAACATATCACATGGCATGATTAAAACAACAAAATAACCATTAAAAATTGATTTTTCGAATTAAAAAAAAAAAAGAGTCAAAATTCATGCGTAAATAGAAAAAAATATTTAAAAAATATTAAATGGCACCCCAAATCTGTAAAATGCACATTAATATGTTCTAATATGATTAACACATCATATGGCATGATTAAAACAGTAAAACAACCATTAAAAATTGATTTTTCGAATTTAAAAAAAAAGGGTAAAAATACATGCGTAAATAGAAAAAAAATTTAAAAAATATATTAAATGGCACCCCAAATCTGTAAAACGCACATTAATATGTTCTACTATGATTAACACATCATATGGCATGATTAAAATAGCAAAACAATCATTAAAATTTTTTTTTTCGAATTTTAAAAAAAAAGGGTAAAAATACATGCGTAAATTAAAAAAAATAATAAAAAATATTAAATGGCACTCCAAATCTGTAAAATGCACATTAATATGTTCTAATATGATTAACACATCATACGACATGATTAAAACAGTAAAACAACCATTAAAATTTGATTTTTCGAATTTAAAAAAAAGGGTAAAAATACATGCGTAAATAGAAAAAAATATTAAAAAAATATTAAATGGCACCCCAAATCTGTAAAACGCACATTAATATGTTCTACTATGATTAACACATCATATGGCATGATTAAAACAGCAAAACAATCATTAAAATTGATTTTTCGAATTTTAAAAAAAGGGGTAAAATACATGCGTAAATAGAAAAAAATAATAAAAAATATTAAATGGCACTCCAAATCTGTAAAATGCACATTAATATGTTCTAATATGATTAACACATCATATGGCATGATTAAAACAGTAAAACAACCATTAAAATTTGATTTTTCAAATTTTTAAAAAAGGGTAAAAATACATGCGTAAATAGAAAAAAATATTAAAAAAATATTAAATGGCACCCCAAATCTGCAAAATGCACATTAATATGTTCTACTATGATTAACACAACATATGGCATAATTAAAACAGCAAAACATGTTAAAAAAAGTATAAATACCTATTTTTGACGAATTCGGAATTTCTGAAAAATGGCCCCCCGAGCTTCGATTCAACAAAAGCCGCAATACAATGCGTTTTTATCACAAAAACCCAACCAAGGTTGGTCGAAATTGGCAGTAGAAGGGGTGAGAAGTACTTTGGAAGCAAGAAATTTGAAAAAAAACAGCAAAAAAGAGCTTAAAATGGCAAAACAAAATGGCCGTTTTTCGACCGTTACGGGTCAGCCCGTTACGGGTCGACCGTTACGCCCCGTATTGGCCGATACGGGTGCAAAAAACCGTATCGGCCGATACGACCCCGTATCGCGTATCGGTTCAGGCCGTTACCGTTATGTATCGGCCGATACGGCCGATACGTAACCGTTTTGGCACACCTTGCACCTTTCATTACTCACACGCTCTTCACCAGCAAGCCAAGTGCAACTTCACTTTCTCGTTTGTAATTTTTTAATACTTATACAATATGCAATTATTTTAAATATTTACTACTATTCCTAGAAGTTTGAATTTATATTTATTAACTATCGAGTTGGGTCGACTCGTGTTTTTGGGTTTTTAAAGTATGGTCTCATTCAGGACAGGATAGTTCCTGTAATGTTCCATGTTTGTTGCTAAGTGCTATTCGTTGAATATACTAGTTTTGTCATTGTTTCAGGGGGTGAAAGTTTCTCTTGTGCCCCAAGCTGTTCCCAATATCTCAAGTCTTGATTACGATACTTTGCACTTGGTTTGGACGACGGAAAAATTTCGGCAACAACTTGATGTGATTGATCGGCGTTATGAGAAGTAATCCTTTTGTTTACCTTCCTTTGTACTAGTTTTCTGGCCTTTAGATGCTCTGTGGGAGAACTTGGGCACGCATAAACCTGTCTGTTCTTTGCCCAGGTCAAGAAAATCAGCATTAGATTTCATGAAGTCAGGAAACAAAAAAGGTGCTCTCAGACACGTCCGGCAGTTAAAACTGACATCCGAAAGCAGAGAAAAATGCACTTCACTCTTGAATCGGGTTGAAGAAGTGCTCAATATAATTGCAAATGCTGAATCCACAAAGAAGGTAAACTAGCACTTGACTAGATGGGCTCCAATTCTTTAAGATAAGCTTTGGGTGCCTTTGTAATTGAACGTTCTGAAAGTCGCAACGATGTTTGGCGAGGCATCCGATTTATGCTTTGCTAAATTCTTCTTGAATTTGCTCGTCACCTCAAATATAAGGTTTCTGAAGCCATCCAAATTGGAGCTCGAGCAATCAAGGAGAACAGCATCAGCGTCGAAGAAGTTCATATTCATCTTGAAGAACTCGATGAGAGTATTGCATCTCAGAAGCAAGTAGAAGAAGCTTTAGGTAATTTGCTATTGTTCTCTTTTAAGATTCCATGTTGCTCACTTCGTTAGTATTTTTATTTTGCGATTGCTCAGCCCACATGGGTGTACAAGGCAGCTCATGTACAGGCCATACATGTGCCAACATGGCATATATGTCCGAGATCCAATTCATCCATCAGAGGGGGTACCACTACGTTGATGCCCAACCCAAGAATCAGGTTGATCCACTAGTCAGGTGGGCCATAGTTATAATACAAATGTACACTCTGAATAGACTTAAGTTTCCTAACCCGTCCACCCATTTCCCATATTGGGGCCCATCTGCTGAGTGGACCACATTTATTTTGGGCTCAAAAACATCTACGCGGCTTGACCAACACAATGGATGGATTGGATCTCACACCTACATGTGATGCGGACCATGTGGCGTGTACGCATGAGCTGATGGTAGGTATTTGAGATGTTTTTAGCAGGGTTTTAGCTGAAGAAGCTGTATTACTGGCGAAGGCAAAGTATATTTTGTCCTTCTCTGTAATGCCTGTGTATATATCAGACCTCGATTACAATTTATTCTTCATGTTCTTTGTTTCAATGCCTATCCATTGTTCTTGCAGAAATACCACTTCAATATGCAGATATAGAAGATGAAGATATCGAAGAGGAATTTAAGAAGCTGGAGATGGAACTTGGAGATGAAACACCATCTGTGCAAATTGCCGAAACTGTCATGGATGGTGCAGCAAAGGAAGTGGAAGAAACACAAGCTGTGCAAATTGCCGAAACCATCACAGATGGTGCAACAAAGGAAGTGGAAACTCAGACATCGGCAGAAATGCTAAGCCAGACATTATCAAATCTCAAGCTGGAAGCTGTATAGATCCGTGAACTCCATAGCTACAATGTAAGATGAATATCATTTATTTCATTTTGTTTTCGTGTCTTTTCACGAATGCAGATCTTTTCATGTGCCTATAACTGGAATACTGGTTCTTTACAATGAAATATATGTTTCATATTTTCCTTTGTACTTGAACAAACAAACAAACTTGAAACTGAAACTGTATCCCGGACATTGCCACCTGCCTTGGCGGAAGTAGATGGGTGTGCTTCGACCAAGTTCATCATACCACCATCGAGGCTTAGTAGCCCTGTACACACCATTACACACAGCACATGCCAATCTGGCACATGTGTGGAGCATCTGAGCCATGCACTAGGCGGGCTCAGCTGGGAACATGAGGATGGTGCAAAATTCGGTGCCTGTTTGAAAACTTTTGGTGTATACATGTGGCCATCCTTGCCAACAAGGTAGAAACATCTCTAGGGCCCTCACTCTTTTGGTTAGAATTCCTCAATTGTAGAATCTTCTTTCTGAAATTTTTTTGGGCGTGTTTGGGTGCCACCCATTTTTCGTTTCTCATTATATCTTCAGAGGCTGACATTTATCAGGAAAGCTTCTGCCCCCCATTTTCGAAAAATGAGGTTAATGAGGCAGAGATTGACCGTCTCTAGCACATATACTTCTGAACCATTCATCAAACTCATCATCGCAAAAAAAAAAAAAAAAAAACACCTATTCCACTGAAAGTTCAGGCTTTAGCTCAAATCCACTGTTGGTACGCTTCTGACAGGTGCTGGCAACGGTTGTCAGCACAGATCAGAAGGAAAAAATGCATTAAAACTCATTCTCGGCGGCACCCAAACATGCCCGCAACATTTCTTAGCTGCCAACTTGGTTCATTACCATTTCAGGAACCACGAAAATCTGTTTTTGATTATGGAATTTTTATGGAGAATTTCCGTGTATCTGAAACTATAGCTCTAAGAAAGGGCTCTTTCATATCTGCCTGTGCATCCTTTCATGGTTTTTGAAATTTCTACTTACAATAGAAATCACTGGCTTATATCCCTATTTTCATTTACAAGTTACCTACATTTTGAATCAACAAATGCAGGGTGTTCTGTGGTACATATTTCTACAAATTCTACAAATTCAATGACTTGAAACTTGATCCAGTCGACTTGACTCAGTGAGATTCTAAGCCGGGTCTCTTGGAAACTCTGGTGAGCCTGAATCCTTTGGGTTTTTACAAGACTAGTCGAGTCGGCTCAAAAACTCGGTTGACTGAGTGCAACTCGGCTTGACTCAACCGAGTCATTTGCCAAGTCCACCGTTTTTTGTTTAAAAAGTTATTATTACTTACTAAGTGAATTCATGCTATTGGCTTTTGACACTAATAATGAGGAGAAAAAAAATCTTTAGGGGTCACTGTGATGAATGTGTCTGATTCATGTTGTCTATCTGTTTTATCATTTCATTTTAGGGGATGAGCCTAAAAATGAGAAGGATCGAAGGTGGAATTGGACCACACCACTTGAAACAATGGTATTGAATGCTAATGGTTAAAAACTTCTTTGGAGCCGTATGTTTTGGATGAAGTTGATATTTTTGTTTACTGTTCTTCTATGGTTGTTTGAGCTTATGAACTGGTTGGGTGATCGATGCAAGTCATCATAGGCCGTTGAAAGGTTTCAGAGTTCACTGAAGCTTTATACTGTCTCATTTTTGGGCTCATGTACGAAGGGATCGGCCTGATTTTCGGGCAAGACATCTACAGTGGGGATTGCCCGATGAGCGGCTCTAGTCCCTCACACGTGTGGGTATTGAGTATAAAAAATAAGTGCACCTGCACAGTATTCCTCAATGGAATGAGGGTCCAGAAGATTTGGACGGTTGTAGTGAAATCATTCCACGTGTATAATTTCTCAGTGCCTCATGATGGGAAGCGGATTGGGTGGTAATCCCAACACCACCGAAATCCCTGGTGATCGGACTGTGGGGCCCACTGTGATGTATTGTTTTATCCATGCCGTCCGTCGAGTGGACTACACCAAAGGAAAAAGTGGGGATGATGACGCCTACCACTGAAAGCTTCTTAGGGCCCACCATGATGTTTGTTTGATCCAAAACTTCTGTGGTCCCAAGAAGCTTTCAAAGGTAGGCATTCAATGCCCATTGTTTCCTGTGGTGTGGTCCACTCGATCTTTGGGTCTCCTTCATTTTTGGGCTAATAACCTAAAATGAGCTGGCAAAACGGATGGACGGTGTGGATAAAACACATACATCACGAGAGGGCCCCACGGAGCTGTGTTCACAGGGCAATATCTGTATATGTTCGCCCACCGTTGGATGTCCGCCACTAACTGAAGCACAACAGCTGTCTTAGATTGGTCCATCCATGGTGGGGCTCAATAGACCAATGGTCAAGATTACCAGGCCATGGGCCCCACCTATACGAACCAAAAACCCATGGATACTGTGCAAAGATACAGAGTCGTGTGTCACCTACAACCCTTTTGCTAAGACAATTTTGCCTTGAAGAATAGGTAGTTTTCACAAACAACATTTTCTTTTACCGCCAACGTGTAACTTTCGTATAATATCCAAGCCATTCAAAAGGTGGACCATATCATAAAGATCATCTGGGGCAAAATCCAGAACGGCCCACTCATCAGGAGGACTACGCCACTGAAATGAACGGACAGCCGATGATCTGCCTCAATGTATGGATATGGCCCACCTACTAGTGGATCAGTTCCATTTTCTCCCCGGATGATCTGTAAGGTGCAGCCACCTTTTTGCACGGATTGGATGTTCCACACGAGTGACATTTGCCAGGAAAAAGGAGAGCGTTTGCACGTGAAAAAGTCTCTTGATGATACATGAAACACACCGTATGCAACTAAAAACCACCACAACAGCTCTATTTCCCTCCAAAAATTCAAACGACATAATGCAGCCAACCACACAAACCAAAGAATCCTAGCCGTCCACTACAAGGCCCACTCATATCCTCATGTGGGTCCCACCTAAAATATGAAATACAATATCTAAACCATGCATCTCCATCAAACAACAAGAAGCAACCAGACACCACCATATAACATGCATTCCAGGTCCAGATTCTCCAATTCCATTCAAAGACATTTCCCTCCAAAATTCAAACGGCCTCCTGCAAGCTCTCATCCCAAGTACACAAACCAAAATATCCCAGCCGCCCATTACGCGACCCACCTATATCCTCATGTGGGTCCCACCCAAATCTCCCCCAAAACCAACTGCCACAGCACCATGGCCCTGCTCTTGAGATCATCCACCCATCTGCGTGAAGCAAGAAAAATCCATGGGCTTTTGCTAGTCAATGGCCTTTTCAATTCAAACAGCAATGTAGAGCTGGCATCACACCTTCTGAATGTTTATCTGAGCTTTGATAGCCTCCAAGAAGCTCTGATTGTGTTTAACCACCTTCCTGAAAAGAACGTTTTCACCTGGAATTCGATTCTTAGAGGTTTTGTCCATGCCGGCCAGTTTGTGAGAACGATTGAATTCTATCATTTGATGATCGCGGAAGGTCTGACGCCCGATAATTTCACCTACCCACTTGTTCTAAAGGCTTGTTCCAAACTGTCCGATCTTGAACAGGGGAAGAAGATCAGGGAGATGATCCGCCGCGGAGCAAAACCGAACATTTTTGTGGAGTGCGCCATGATAGATATGTTTGCCAAATGCGGCAATTTGAATGAGGCGTGGTGTGTGTTCGATGGAATGTCTCAGAGAGATTTGGTCTCGTGGACTGCAATGATTTGTGGGACTGTGCAGAGTGGGGACTGGTCCGAGGCATTGGGGCTGTTTACACGGATGAGATTAGAAGGACTGAGCCCTGATTCGGTGATTGTAGCCACAGTTCTTCCAGCCAGTGGTAGGCTGGGAGCTCTGCAGCTAGGGATGGCATTGCATGGGTTCTCCATAACTTGCGGAATTGAGAGTGATTTGTGTGTTTCAAATGCTTTGATTGATATGTACTGTAAATGTGGCAATACCAATGAAGCTTGTCATCTGTTTCGTTACATGGAATCCAAGGATGTAATCTCTTGGAGTAGCTTGATTGCGGGCCATTCGCAGAATTGTGAGTACGACAAATGTTTGGATGTGTATTTTGAGATGAAGGGATCAGCTGTGAGACCCAGTTCAGTTACGATTGCGAGCATTCTTCCTGCATTCGCTAACCAGAAACAGCTGAAACAAGGAAAGGAGATTCACTGCTTTGTCATAAGAAATGGGTTAGAGTTTGATGCATTCATCTCGAGCGCATTGATAGATATGTACACCAAATGTGGGTCCATGAGAGAAGCAGAGTTAGTCTTCGAAATCACATCGGACAGGGACATTGCGGTATGGAATTCAATGATAGCAGGGTACGCTCTCAATGGGGACACTGAATTAGCCTTTGGGGCATTGCGTAGGATCCGAGAATCAAAATTTAGACCCAATTCGATAACCATCATGAGCGTTGTTCCGATCTGCACTCGCTTGGGGATGCTGCGACAGGGAGGGGAAATCCACAGCTACGCAGTTAGAAATGGTCTTGGGTCGGTAGTTTCTGTCATGAATCCGCTTATAGATATGTACTGCAAATGTGGGTTCCTGAAGTTTGGAATAAATGTTTTTGAACAGATGATTGAGAAGGATGTCGTGACATATAACACCATCATCGCTGCACTGGGGATGCATGGTTATGCAGCTCAGGCATTTTCATACTTCAGTCAAATGGAGAAAGAGAGAATCAAGCCAAATAAAGTCACCTTCATCGCCCTCTTATCAGCTTGTAGTCATTCCGGTCTGATTGACAGAGGCTGGTCATTCTATAATTCCATGATTCAAGACTATGGTATTACGCCAGAGATGGAACATTACGCATGCATGGTGGACCTTCTTGGTAGATCTGGATGCCTTGATGAGGCATGGGAATTTATAAAGAGAATGCCATTCGAGCCGAACATTGATGTTTTGGGAAGCCTACTTGGGGCTTGTAGAGTCCACAAAAGAGTTGAACTCGCTAAGCTTGTCGGGAAGAGGATTTTTGATAAGAATCCGGAAGATCCGGGGTATTATGTCCTTTTATCCAACACATATGCTGCTGCAGGGAGATGGACGGACGCATTGAAGGTCAGAACAATGATAAAAGAGAGGGGATTGATAAAGAAGCCTGGGAACAGTTGGATTCAGGTGGGATGTTCTGTGCACTTCTTTCTTGCAAGAGACAGATTACATCCGGAATTCAACGAAATACAGGAAATTCTAGAGAGCTTGCTTTTGGAGATGAAGGACGAAGGGTATATCCCCAATGTAAGCTTTTCCTTAGATGATCTACCAGGCGATCACAACTACTGAAAAAAGGGACTCTATGCATTGAGTAGAAGTTCATTGATTAAGTGAACTGATCACCCACAACCAGGTTGCCTTTTGAATTTTTATTACCAATTTTTCCCTTGCAAAAATTGGATTCTGACGGGAATAATGCTTGTAAAATCAGTCAAATGTTAAGTTAGCCTATGACTGGCGATTGGCGATCAGTTGATGTTTAGTCTAGACAAGAACAAGAAAGTGGGCCTCACCAGTGCTGTTCGTCAAGGGGGGTCATCATGAGCATGCTCTGTTCTAAAGATCAGGTCGGTCAGCTCATCAGGTGGGCCACACATGCAAGGAAAATGGGCAGTTAGAGGAAAGTCACAAAGGACTATATAAAATGTACATCTGTGCTCCCCCAGCTTATTCTTAGGGTAGCACATCCAAGGTGGGCCTGAAATGATGAATGGACTGGATCTTGAATAAGGATGCTGTATAGGCATCCCTGCATGAATTGTATACTAGTGAAATGCAAAATTGAGAAGGATTGTATCATCCAAAATGCATTTGGCATTGAGACCAGAGTAGGAAGCAGTCCTTCCAAGGAATCAAAGTTGCTTATAAAAGCACAGAAAATTTCCAACTTCTTTCGAATTAAAGGAATGAATTTCAGAATAGCTCACTGTCCCACTTCTGTTTAGGTGCTTCAACTGCTATAACCCTCGAACAGTTTCGCATATTGTAATTGTTGGAGTGATACAATCCCTTGATATGCATTGATACACCACACTTTAACAGCTTAAGCTTTTAGAGTAAATGGTTGCTTGACATGGTATCAAAGCGGAAGGTCCTATGTTCGAATCTCAAGAGCAGCAAATATGCCTTGCTAATATATTATTCTCCCACGGGGGTCAGGAAAATCAGGTCCGGGGGTGTTGGAGTGATACAATCCCTTGATGTACATTGATACACCACACTTTGACAGCTTAAGCTTTTAGAGTAAATGGTTGTTTGACAGTAATACTCTCCACAGGAATTCGAAATCAAGTAAAATTCAAACACAGTCCAAAACCAATACAACAATGAATAGATCAGCGCCAGGCAAACATAAACATCTTCCAGAAAGAAATGGCATTGCATTGATGAAAAGAAGCGCTTACAGAGGTGAAAATACACCAACTACGCCCTTCTCAAATCAAGCCATGTATGAGATCCCCACTAACTACATCGACCCCAAGATTGAATTTACAAAGGTGAGTGATACTACTTCTCTTTGAAGCCCAAAATTCTGTGCAGTTAGTACTGCCCACTAGATGGTTATTACAGAGGTTCCGAGCTGTCGCTAAAGAATCTTTCCCAATGATAGGTTGATTTCCGTGCTAGTGTAACCGTGTAAACGAACAAATTGAATTAAGAACCTATCCCAATTGCCCATCAAGTTCTCCGATCATGGGATCTAGGATGGATGGTCATCGGTCAGAGTCTGCATATAAATAAGTCATTTCAGGCAATAGAAGTTGACTAGAATGAATTAGTAAAATGAGTTCTACTTGCATAAGCTCATAAAAAAGCAGCCCAAACGTGCAAGTGGTAGATGTGTGTGCCAGAGCGGTGTAAGTGTGAGGTCTACTAGGTGGACCCCAGGGAGGATGTACGAACGTCCCACTTTTCAACAGACCAAAGTGGGACTAGCCTCATTCTGTTTACAAAGAGGGACTTGCATCCATGAAATTATGATTGTTTCATGTTTCATGTACAACATGAAACACAGAGAATTCAAATTGGGGGTTTGGTCGTCATTGTAAATTTTCTTCTATACTGAATTGGATTATTGCAAGTCAATTCTGAGCATCCAAACATGTCCTTGATTAACTGAATGGGGCATGGATCCAGGATAAAAACACAAACCTGGGTTGATGGCTGAGTCTGTAAGCATTCAGTGCTTGTTTTATGCATTGTTTGTAGGCTTATGTCTCGAATCTGGTCCTTTGAACTTGAAGGTGGAGCCAAATCCGGAACAGGCACGGGACAAGCTGCCACTGAGAAATCAGGCGCTGAAGGTGGCTTTGTTGCAAACCCTGACAAAGGAATGAAGGGTGCACAAGGAAGAGACAAGGGAAGTCCTTGCCCTGGGATTCCAAACATCTGAAGGCTCGAACCGGGCAACCCATGCAAACTTGTGGGTCCCGAAATCGATGAGCAAGGGAATTGTGGGCCATGCATTTGGGGCATTGGAATCAAAGGGTAGCTAGAGGAACAGCCCATGTCAGGCATTCCCATCCCAAAACCCATACCCATGCCCATTCCCATCCCTACACCCATGTGTGGAAAATGAGGAATTGCCGTTCCGCGTAAGTTTTGTATTCCTGCAGGTAACATCATCGGAGGCATACAAAGCCCAGTTCCCATGGACATGATCTGTGTAAGGAATGAAAATATAAGTGCATGAGAATGAGATGAACATAACAGTGTCGACACTTTTAAATTATATGATACTCAGGTCAAGAGATTGTACGGTGCAGTTTCTACAAGTTGGGTCCATTGTTCAGTGATCAAAACCGTTGAACCATGGGCCCCATTAGTACCAACTGAAAGGCTGAGAGAACCATACCAACTCCAGCCCAAGAATTGTACAATTCCTCCATTAATAAATCCATATACCAAGATGTATTTTACCTGTACTTGCATCTGAAGGGTTTTCAGATACTCAATGACCTCATCCAGCATTGAAGCTTTGTCCACCTTTCAATGACACAGATTTCAAGTTAGCAAAGAGCTAAGAGAAAAGGAGGAAAAGAATAATGTTTGCATTTCAATGGATATTACACTCACTATATGGAGGAACTCAGAAAGACAGACCAGCCTAACTTAGGTTGCGTTTGGTTGCACGCGATATCATGAAACTTTAAGATATTTGATGCAACCAAACACACCCTTAGCAATTTTATGATAAGAAGTACATTTAAGTACTGTATGAAAGACATAAGAAACTTGAGAAAATTGAAACCACAACATCCAACCTTATTGCAATTAGGTATGAGTTCCTGTAATGCACGCATCTTCTCGTTGATCCTATCCCTTCGCCTCTGTTTGTAAATGTGAGCACCACATTAAACTTCACAGTCCAAACCAAGGCTGCAGTCAGTTGTTCAACAGAACTGAATTGCAATGATTCGATTGAAAAAGTAAGGGCCTGTTTGGGTGCACCCTAGAAAGGAGGGTTTGAGGCATAAACCCCTTTTTGAGCCAAACTGCAGATGGTGTGTTGCGTTTGGATGCATTTTGCAAACCCCCATCTGATTCCCCCATTCAACAACATAGATGATAAAAGCCCCGTCGCCGAAAACTAATTGGATTGGTTTTAGACGAGTCACCTAAAAAGCAGGCTTGAAAACTCCTTTTGCAGAAACCCCCCTTTGCCAAAGTGCGTCCAAGCAGGGTCGACCCCCACTCCTTTCATGACAAGGGACTGGCCCCCAAAATTGCGATTATTATCGTTTCATATCCAACTGGAAAGACATGGAATTGCAATAAGGGGTTTGGTTGTGATCATAAATTAAAAATGGTGCAGCCCCACATTCGTCATTTGCCCATTGTGAATTGAATGAATTACAATTCAATTCAACCACGTATCCAAATAAACCATAAGATAACAATTTCAGTATCGAAAGGTATTTGCTTTCCCACTCACTCTTTCTGATAAATTATGCACTTCTGCAGCGCGGCTTCGCTTGGGGCACTTAGTCGGCTTCCTTACATCCACAGATTCGTCATCGGCATCCTGCATTAAAACTCAAGCCTATTAAAATGAGCCTGTGATGAGATGGGAAATCAAGAACAGAATTCAGTAGTCAACTGAAAATTCTAAAGCTCCATGAAGTGGTTTTTACTTACTTCGCTCTGGTATCCAGACTCTTCTATGTCCCGACATTTCCTCTTCGGCCCGTGTTTGGTATAATTCAACATTTCCCCAGAACTGTTGCCTGAACATACAGAAGAAGATGCTGCTGCAGGCCTGAAAGCTTTTTCGCTCTCTAGCCGTCCTTCAGTGACGCTCGCTGCGAAGCTTGAACTCTGACAAAGGTGATCTGGGGACCTATGATTCCTGGGTTCATCTTCCTGACAAACCTTTTCCGACTTCTTGGCGGAGGCCACCTCCTGGGGAGTTATACTGGGTGACTTTAAATCAACCTTCGCCAGCACTGAAACTATTTGGCCTGTGGCAGTGCCTTGCATACAGCTAGTGGACTCGACCACCGAAGGTTTGATGGGATTACTACTGGTGACAGAAACCTTGTCGCTGCCCTTGAACTTATCTACACCTGAGGCGCCCACAGCCGCAGAACCAATGCTCTGCAGATTGGCTTTAACAAGAGCCATGGGTCTTGAGAAATGGGAGAAGTTCATCAAACTCGTATTGTTACTAGGCTGCGATGGCCTTGTAGGTGATGGATCTTTCTTCAGCATCTTCGAACTAAGCATCCCAGCTGCCGCCACCTGCGTCTCAGTCGGACTTGAATTCCTGCAATGTGCTTGTTGTGTGTTATTGTTATAATTGGCAAGGGAAGCTGAAGCTCTCGATGTAGGTTTTGGGTCTGAAGCTGGGTGTTGCTGTGACGACAGAAATAACGGGCTGCTCCTAATTCTAACAGGCCAGGCGCCACTCCCAACGGCTTTTGATGTCTTTCTAATTTCTAGCTTCTCACGGCCATGTGCTGAAACTATGTTTGTGTCCCTAATAACCTGACCGCAGCGGCCCTTTCCTTCAACAGGTACGGTACTATTCTGCACCGACAGAGATTTCAGATTGGGGCCTGATAATTCAGAAAAGAATTCTGAACAGTAATCATTCTGCAAAGATTCTTCAATTGGGTAATTCAGCCATGGGACCATCTCATCGTCTTGTGCCATCCCAACAGGGGCTGAAGGAACTGATGAAGAGATGCCATTCACATCAGATTCCAGCCTTCCGTACCTCGTCGTCTTTGGAAAAACAGCATCGCCGACGTCTTTCTCTTGAACTGTCCCGCAGTGATGAGATGAAGAAAAACCAGGTGACATGGAGCTCTTTCTAGTCCTACTGCAATGACCTTGCATCACAATCTGACCATTCTCCCACAACAGTTCGAGGAATTCATGATCAGACCTACATCAAACCATCAAAGAGGAATAAAATCCAATGCCAAAGAAAAAAGAAAAAAAGAAAAAGATGGGAATTGAATGATGAAAGAAAATGCAGAACAAGAGATTTGATCTTACGGAAAAGAAAGATCGGTTGGGCAGTTGTTCATCTTCAATTTGGTTGAATCGAGCTTTCCCTTGGCCATCTGATGGAATTCAGAGTAAGGCATGGTGGGTGGTGTAAACAAAAGCGCACTGTTTCTCAATCAAGCACCAGAATTTAAAAACAGCCCATGATTGGAGCTCTCCATACCTTGATTTCTGTAAAATGGCCCACCTCTCCAGAGAATCCCACTGAACAAAATGGCCCACCTTAGGAAAAAAAAAACTCAAGAACCACCACCTCTGCCAGATCCCCCAACAACCTCAGTAAAGAAAATAAAAAAACGAAGTTTT
Organism: Magnolia officinalis; assembly: GCA_021015155.1. Classification (NCBI taxonomy): domain Eukaryota; kingdom Viridiplantae; phylum Streptophyta; class Magnoliopsida; order Magnoliales; family Magnoliaceae; genus Magnolia; species Magnolia officinalis. The sequence continues at coordinate 1,286,452 of JAJHSJ010000013.1, forward strand.
TTTTTTTTGTTTTTTTTTTTTTTTTTTAATTTATAAATTTGGGGTTCTTCAAAGTCTTCTCTCCAAACGAACACCACTGTAATCTCTCAAAACCACCACAGTAAAAGAAAAAAGAAAATCTTTTGTATTTGGGTTTCTTCTACTTGTTCCAATCCAATCATTCAAATGAAGACTCAAACAAACTCAATTTCAAAATTTCAACCTCAGCTATTGAATTCTCCACATTCCAATCAAAACCCATCTCAGATTTTCATCCAAACATCCCAATCTCCACTCTCTAGAATCAGTTAAACCAAACCCACCTCAGCACCAATCTCATTCCATCGCACATGCAATTTCTCGACGCGTAAACATCCAATTTCAGTTTGTTTTCCAGAAACCTATCACACCCACCAACGAAAACACACAAATCCACCAAAATCTTCAGAAACCCAGCTATCCCACACCATTTCCGACGCGGTAAACGGTATTTACGGCCTTGGAAATGACACAAAGGATGAGAATTCCCTCGATTTCACCCGAGTACTGTAGCACAATACGCAGTAGCAAAGCAAAATCCTGGAAATTCTCACAAGGGTCGTTGGGAATTTTGAAACTACGTATCTGTTATTGGAGGTTCGGAGAGCTCAAAGTTCCGGGTGGGTCATGGATCCAACGGCTCGTAGAAGACGACGAAAGGCTTGCAAGAAGGCCGAGGAAAACGCACGTATATATATACATAAGCACACCGAAGCTGCTTAACCATGGTTAAGTGGCTGACTATGGTGTGCGTTTGCCGCAGTTTATTGGGTGGTGTCTTGCAGCTCAGCCTCTGCACACGTGTGACCGACAGCCAGACACTGTGGATTGAGAATGGCTCCAAAAATAGTATTGATCGAACAATCCTAACCGTCCAGCATGTGGGTATTAAATAGACAGCTGAGATAAGATTTGTGTGCTCATTTTCTACTGCCTTTCATCAGAACACCTTAAGATTTGAGTTTGGTATAACAGCAGAAATTCATCTCAGCTGTCCACTGCTGATCTCAAATTACTAATTCTGTTGTTTGAAATCATGAAAAAAGAGAGAAAAGTGAAAGAAAATATTATTTCAAATGAAACTATTTTTATTATTATTTGCGAATATATATATATATATATATATATATTATATATATATATATATATATATATATATATATATATAGTACTATTCGCTCGACCTCACGAGTCCGTCCCATGAGGTCGAGCTGTGTGGCCCCACCGTGATGTGTTTCAAAAATCTACCTCATCAGTCAGATGCACCATGGCATCGTGGGCCTAGGTCTCAAAAATCAAGTCAATCTGTGACTTGTGTGGGCCACACCACATACAGAAGTGGAGAGGGGCCGTGCACCATTAAAACATTTATAATCATTTTTGAGGGCCTACCGAGATGTATTTTGAAAATCCAGCCCATTCATTATGTGTGTCCCACTTGAATGAGGGTTCGGACCAAGTTTCAGGCGCATGGAAAACTCAGGTGGGCACCACCAAGTGTTTTTATATGTTTTAACTGTGTCTTCACATAATTTTAGATGTTATGGCCCACCTGAGTTCCGTATACGGCTGATTTTTGGGATATCCCATAATTTAAAGGGGACCCATTAAATGCACGGTGTTGATGGTAGAAACACATCACTGTGGGGCCCGCACAGCTCGACCTCACGGGAGCTTATGGCGAGGTCGAGCGCATAGTACCTTTTCCTCTCTCTCTCTATATATATATAATGTAAAACACTATTTAATCCTTTTTGTTGGAAAATTACCTCTCCATAGATAAAGACATTTTCTAATAAATAGATTTCTCAAAGTGTTAAAGAAGTGCCACTGCGCATTAACAATTGCCTTACATGTGTAATTTTTTATTTGTCACACATATGTACATGGCCCACATGTGCTAACATTCATCTTTACTTGGGCTCCACACATACAAGCACCTTAAATGTGTTGTATGTGCCAACTTTTCATTGTCCATCTTCCATTGTGTGGCATGTTGGCTACCATTCATTTTCACTTGAGCGCCACATGTACAAAGCTCCCATGTGTTTTAATTATATGTAATAACTTTCCATCGTCAACCTTTCATTGTGTGGTACATGGGAAAAGGTACAATGAGGGTTCAGACTAAGTTTCGGGCGCATGCAAAACTCAGGTGGGCCCCACCAAGTGCTTTTATATGTTTTAACGGTGTCTTCACATAATTTTAGATGGTATGGCCCACCTAAGTTTCATATATAGCTGATTTTTGGGGTATCCTATAATTTAAAGGGGAACCATCAAATACACGGTGTTGATGGTCGAAACACATCACAATGGGGCCCACATAGCTCGACCTCACGGGAGCTTATTGTGAGGTCGAACGCATAGTACCTTTTCCCTATATATATATATATATATATATATATATATATATATATATATATATATATATATATATATATATATATATATGGGAAATGGTTCTATGCGGTGGAACTCATGGGAACTTCCCATAAGGTTGAGTTGTGTGATCCCACCATGATACGTATCGAACATCTACCCCATTAGTTAGATGCACCATTCCATGGTGGGCCTTGGGCTTAAAAATCAAGTCAATCCATGACTTGTGTGGGCCACACCACATACAAAAGTTGAGAGGGGTTACCCTTCCATTAAAACATTCATAATCATTTGTTGGGCCCACCAAGATGTGGTTAACAAATCCAGCCCATCCATTATGTGTATCCCACTTGGACGAGGGGTCAGACCAAGTTTCATATGCATCTAAATTTCAGGTGAGCCCCACCAAGTACTTTTATATGTTTTAGGCATGACTTCACATGATTTTAGATGGTATAGCCCACTTGAGTACTGTATACGGCTGTTTTTTGGGATATCCCATAATTTAAAGGGGTCCCATCAAATTCACGGTGTTGATGCTCGACACACATCACGATGGGGCCCACACATATCGACATCAGCATAGAACCATTTTCATATATATATATATATATATATGCGCTAATGTGTCATATGCTATCAGGCAACTTCAAGCACCTCTCATATGTCATGTGTGAGACAATTAAAGCTTATGCACCCGTACGTATCATCATCTATCTTGGAGCATTTTGCATGTGTCACGTGTTAATCTGGTATATGCTAATCACTACTGTTATGGGAAGATCCGAGGCCCTTATAATTTCGAGGGCCGACGTCGTCGAACAGAAAACTACTCCATGCGACGCTTACAACTGAAGGATTCACTAATAAGTCGCCGAGGTGCCTCGGCCTTGATATTAATGAACGGGAGGAAACTCGACTCGATAAAGTAAGCACGGCGCTTCGTCTCAGACCTCATGAAAGAAGTTTTTCGGAACGCACGACTGGCGAGAGGCTAAGCCCACCAGCTCGGCTCGGACTGTAACCGCGGCCACTGTTCGACGAAGGCTTGTAATCATTCTGGTTGAGGCCTCATTTGCCAAAAGGGTCGAACCGAGGCCGGATCCCGAAGTGGGCGCTCCACGAGCTAAGCTTAGAAACTATTATAAGTGGACGTGGCCGATTACTTCACTCGCAGATATGCATGATGTGCATAATATCCTACACGATCCTTAATTGCGCACAATATCCCCACGATCAGAAAATCTTACTGATTGAGTGAATCGTGCCGAGATTAACGGACGTCGACTGTCCGACTGTCAAGTATAAATACAATAAGACCCCATTACTACAGGTACGCAAGATCTCCCACTCTCTCTACTATCAACTTAGACCCAAATTTCCTTGACCTGACTTAGGCATCGGAGGGTCCCTCGGTTTAGTCAGGGTCTCCTTTGCTCACTCTCTGTGCAGGTTCAGGGTTCCTTGGAAGTTCGTATTGCCGAGTGGAGGGTGGTCTAGATTTTAACATCAACAACTACTAAGAAACATTTTTGATTTGACTAGACAATAAATTGAGAATCATGCTCCAAAATTTCTAAGAAAATAAAAACAAACATATAAAACAAATTTTCTTTCCCACTAGTTTCTAAAAACAAGATTTTCCGAGAAATAATATTTCATTTCCTACACTTTCTTAAATTCAAACAAGCCCTAATGAAAACCTAAGGATTTGAACTTTGACAGTTGACAGAAATTCAATAACAGTCGGTGGAAATCCAATTTTCGCCGTCAATTGGAATCCCGCTAATTGTTACTGCCATTTTTATAAAAGAGGCTCAAGCCTCATTTGAGAGAGATTTGGAAGGAGGGTTTGAAGAGTCATTTAGAGGGGGTTTAGATGGGGGAGAGTTGATAAAGGTGTGGGAAAGAGAGAGAGAAAGAGAGAGAGAGGAAAGAAGTAGAGAAAAGAGAAAAATAAAAAATAAAATGAAAGAAGAGTCTCAAACTTTCCAACGATTCAAATGATGTAGATATCAAATTCAAGATAACCTATCGTCTTGGGCATTTAGAATATCCAGTCTCTTAGATTCTCCCTCACATCTCCAGATAAACTACAATGAGAAATCTACAATCAGTCATATCTTTCGACCACATCTCACACTTACATTTGATGCATTTTCTTTTTCTTTTTTACTTTACTTTCATGCAATAATTGCCTCCTCAATCTTAATCAATGTGAAGTGCTCCCTTTATATGGGCAAGATTGTAGGCGAGTAGTTTTCTACTCCTGTTTATATTTATAAAATTTAAAGTATTTTTATTTTTAAAAATAATTCATATCTCCTTGTTATGGTTGCCTTTACTAATATTCTCTAGTTGCATACCACCTGGAGTAGTCAATGTAGTTCGATATTTTCCGATTACTCAATTCATAGTGATTCTATGATGTCTAGTCAACCGTATATTTCAACCCTTACCGGCTTGACTTCAAGTTAATCATACCATTTGAGTCAATATCTTATCCAATCCTAACCAACTAAGCAAAAACTGATAGCCAAATTCCAATCCAAGATGTTAGATTCTGGTAACACACCTTAATGTTTATCATAAAAATAGATACATCCGGTGTTAATGGCGGACAATGTCGCTGTCATCATTGGATGCCAAAAAAGAATGGGAAATCGAGCCCCATGGCCCAAATCTAAGTATGGATGTCAACTTAATGAACGGTCTAGATCTAGCACAAAGAGGAAAACTAAATGATTCAATAATCAATTTTAATATTTCATAGTCGATGCACAGTCGGCTCTAATACCAACTTTTAACTATAATGCTATATTCGGAATTAAAAGGATTGATTAGTGCATTGATGATGGAGATTAAATTATTAAACATAAAGCCATACTTGGTTGAGTGGCCATTGTTGAATCCGGTTGCCCGGGTCTTCCGCACCTCACACCTTTAAAGAGGCACCGAAATAAGAATAGAAGGCTTGATGCATATAGGTTTGGAAACCTAGCCATGTTTAAATAATAGCAGGAGAGATAAGTTTGAAACCCATCGAAATTCCTTCTCAAAAAGCTCTACACAACTGTGCATGAGCCACAATTTAGGTGCACCACCCCTTACACGAATTTAGACTATTCACAACTTTAGTGGGATCCATTGGTATACCCATCACAATATCCAACCCTTCGAAAAATCTAGATCGTTGATCAATTACACCTACCATATGGAATTCTTACAAGAACAATAGAATGAAACTATATTGCACAAGAGCTTATTACAAGCCCATATTACAAGTGTATACAAGTAAGTCAAATAAAAAATATATTTTGATGATCACATATCAATAAGAAGTGTTCATGAGAAGACAATATGACTTCACGAACAATGACTTAGGGATTGTTTGATCAAATTTATTTTCAACACTTATCACTGGAACTTCATATTTTCAATGACTTTTTTTTTTTTATTCATATCGTTTGCCAAATGTAACTTATTAAATCTTTAAATTAATTTTCATTGAAAATATGAGCTTTATTTTTTCATAGCTCCCCTCCCTTCACTTAAAATTCCTTTTTCACTTTTGACTAAAGCATTTCGAAAATTATTTTAAAATTACATCTGAACACTTTTAAGTTTTATCATTTAAATTAATTTCAGAATTTATTATTTTTCAGTTTGTCAAACAACACCTTATTACTTCCATAATTTAGTTTATTTAATTTGAGTTAAGCGTATGCCACATATATAATTTATAGATTCCAGTCTATAAAGTGTCGTAGCTTGCCTGAGTATATCATATAACTTTCCATTCAACTGCATTCCACGTTTCCATGGTTATCTTACCTTATCATTGTCATAACATCTGAAGTGACCCTAAAAACCAAAATCATTGGCATAACAATAATGCAACATACAACCTTTCATCACCACAAGATGCTCTTTTGGCTATGGAAATGAGTGTGGATTAGGTGAGACCTGGCCTCCCTCAAGACGGTATGGCGCTTACCATAGGGTTACCATGGGGCCCACCTTGATGTATATATTATGCATCCATGCCGCCCATCCATTTTTCCATATCATTTTAAGGCATTATCTGAAAAATGAAGTAGATCCAATGATAAGGTGAATCGTACTATAAGAAACAGTGGTGATGGACCGTCCTACCATTAAAAACTTCTCAGGACGCACCTTAATGTTTATTTAGTGTTTATTTACCATCCAATCCGTTGATAATGTCACGTAAGCTTGGATGAAAGGTAAAAACAAAGATAAGCTTGATCCAAAACTTGAGTGGCTCGTTAAAGGTCAATCACCACTGTTTCTTATGGTATGGTCCACCTGATAATTGTATCTGCTTCATTTTTTGGATAATATCTTAAAATGATCTGGAAAAATTGAATGGACGGTGTGGATACATAATACATACATTAAGGTGGGCCGTAACCCTACCGTAAGCGCTGCACCCTCTCAGGTGCATGAGGCTAGGGTCTCACCTAATCCTCTCATTAGATACCAAGAGCATCTTATAGATTAAAAGAAAAAAAAGAAGAAAAAAAGGTAGTTTGATTCACACTTTATAGTCTATTTTTAAAATTATCAATAATTAAATTCTCGGCTTACTATTACAAAAATTGCTACAACCAATACTTAGAGAATGGAAAAGCTCAAGAATTAAAATAAAATTTCAAATCCCAATTAATGGGCATAAAAAATAAGTTCGTCTCATTTTAATTAATCATAATTAATATATTAGATATTATGTTTGTTTCTTATTAAATTATTTTCAACCTTTATAAAAAAAAAAAAGAATATAATCTCTATATTATATAAATGTCATTAACTAAAATGAAATGAACTCATTTCCAAACATCTACTAAACAAATTTCATTATTTTCTAAGAAATACTAGGCCAATTCTAACATTATTATTATTATTATTATTATTTTTAAAAAGAGCATAAAAATCAAACAGACCATGAATAATTTTGACTAGGCGTAAAAACAAAATAATAATAATAAACTTCTTGAGCCACGAACAGGTGTCCACGTATCAATGAACGGCTCAGGACACACACATTCTCCTTTGCTATCATTTACTATGGTTAGATTGATTTGATTGGTGATCCAACCATGGTTCTCATCCAATGCCTCGTATCTGAAAGTTTCCAAAATCAAAGATAAGGCTTAGTGTCCATAATATATATATTGTACTATTATTTTATGATATCTTATATATATTAATAATAAGATTACATTGTATATAAAGAAAAATGCTAACATCCAACCAGCTGGACGATAGGTTTCCGTACTCCCAACAGATAACTTCTAACCTATCATGTGCATGCGACATCTACTCCATCCAATAGGTTGGCCCACTACCCCTTGCGCCGCACATAGAAAATAATAGATAGCTGCTAATGAATTTTTTTTTATTTAAAAAAAACCTTATAAATTATTATTATTTTGCAGAAGGTGATCTTCAGGGTGTGGCCCACCTATTGGACAGGTTGGATGTAGCATAAACACGACAGGTTGGAAGTACTCTAGTGGGTGGATTGTAACTTATCGTCCAACCAGTTGGATATAAGCATCTCTTCTATATATAGTAAATGATATATTTTTATATAGGTAGATTGTTTATGCTAGATTTGGAATCTGAAGTGAAGGGATTGAGAAAGAGATTGACTTGGTTTTTGATAATGATGGGTCTTTTTCTTTTTCTTAGTATCTCAATCAGATTTTATGGGAGAATGATATGCATTGGTGGACTCGTGTTATAATATTTCAAGTGAGGCTCATTGTTGCAGTGATCCAGGGCGTTGGTCTGATGTGAACCAACAGGGACATCCACCGGCCAAAATGTCTTTGTCACGGAAAGATTTCTATCACTTATCTTTGGAAATTTTTTTTTTCTTTTTTCCAGTTGAATGTGGACCCTTGTTTCATTTGTCTTTTTAGCTGTTTTCTTATAGGCCATGGATTGGAAGGTTGGGATTTTCTTGAATAGAAGATTTTTAGGGCATGATCCATCCATGGTGGGTCTCAACAGATCATTGGTACGGATTACTGAACCATGGGTCCAGCTTGTAGGAACTAAAAGCCTAAATCCTAAAGTCCTCTTTTTTATATGAGTGGTAACAATAGCACGACTCGTGTGAAAGAGAGCTGAGTTGAGAGTAGATTTGCAGACTCGAATCTTGACTCAGGTGTGCATATACACCCATCCTGAATGTTCCACAATGCCCATCATGTTTTAAATGTAAATCCACTCCGTCCATAACGGGAGCACTAATTTTGGAACCGTTCGTGAAAAATATCAGAGTGATAAAAGACTATGTTGGGCCACACCAAAGAGAATAATGTAAAACTGCTCTAAGACCTCTAAGTTCAGACTGTGTGGCCCGCCTAAAATTTGATCAGGCCAATTTTTTGTTTTTCACTTCATCCTAGCTATTTAAACCTGATTAACGGGTTTGATGAAAGATACACACCATGGTGGGCCCACATACAAACCTACGGTTTGCATTCGATCTCCATTGTTCCTCGTGGTGTGGCCCAATTCAGTTGTGTATCTTGTAGATTTTTTTCTCCAAGATCTGTAATCTAGGATACATACTGATGGACGGAGTAGATTTTACATATACAACATGGTGGGCCCCACAAGCTGGGGTGTTTTACGCTGTGGGTAAAACAGGTATCGCGGTGGATTCCCGTGCCAGCGGGCGCTTGAAGGAGACCCACTCTCGGAGGGCTCGAGGATATAAACAATCCTCGTACAAGTGGGGTCCACGTTTCAACAATCTAGACCATTGATGTGTTGGGTCTCATCATGGATGGACCGTCCATAATAAATACAGCAACGGTCAACGTTTAACTGGAATTGAAATACAGCAACGGTCCACATTCAACTGAAAAAGCGCCAAGGTTGGTGGCTCAGATACGAGGGACCAATGGTCTGGATTAGAAAACCATGGGCCCCACTCATATAATAGGGGCGTATCCAACGGTTGTGGGTCATTTATTTCCTTGACATGTTTGAGGTGGAGAGGACAACACGTTTTCTGGTGACGTGACAAGGGGACAAATAGCCATGCCCCACTTACTGAATTGGCGCTTTCCATGTGGGGCCCACCTGGAGCAGCAACCGCCAGCAACTGCTTTCATGGTGCGTGTACGTCCCAGATGAGGTGGACTTCGATTTCCCATCTGAGAGCGAAATCTCACGCCCTGAGTTGAAAACTGAGATGGGGCCGTTGCCAAAGCTGGTGGCAAGCGCGTGAGATTCACGTGCAGTGGGGTGTGTCGGTGTGTGTGAGAGGGAGGGAGATGTTAATATACTGCATGACGTGGGCCCTTGTGGTGCTTGCGTTGCGGTTGGAGGATTTGGGTCCGTCAGAACACGTCTTTACTCTTCCACGGACCATACTGGTAAGTAGGAAAGAAAGAGAGGATGGCCCACCTAAGAAGCTTCGAGGGTTGGATATTTTACACTTTCAAGCTCAGAGCCGTTGAATGTTACTAGAAAACTCGCCCGGACGAGGGGACATGTGCGTGGATGATGCGACCCGCATTTCATCGTATTGGAAGAACATAGTCCGCTGATTTGCATGGTCACAGTGTCGAATCACGGAGTATTAAGCAACGGCTCCCCCACTTACCATTCAATGGTCCTATTTAAAGAAGCATCCATGAATCAGTGTTCAGATCGTTCAATCAATCTAATTTTGGGACTGCAACTTAGTGACAGTTGGCCTCACAATTTAGCAGTTTTAGTTAATGTCTGGCCAGCACCTGTGTATCAAGCATCATGCCCTGCCAGAGTATCAATTAACTCGCTAGATAGTTGAACGGGTTAAAATATTAATATTAAAACAAAAGAAGCTTTAATCCAACATTTTGGTGATCTTGTATATATTTCAGTAACTCTGTTTAAGCCCGTGGGCCGCTATATTGAAGTCAATACATGGAGCATCAATTTGCCAACACAGGCCTGTTTGGAACTTCAGATTAAGTGGTATGGAATTGCATTTGGTCTCGTGCATATTCTATCAAACAATATGAAAAAGAAAAATTGAATTAATTCGGATATCATATCATCTAGTTGGAGTAATAAATACTGCAGGATTTAAGGTGAATTTTGAAAATTATTACATTTGTGGGCATTGATCCATGTGTTTTATCCAAGCCATCTATTCATGTAAGCCCTTTACACTTGACATTCAAGTTGTATATGCGTACAGGTGAATGGCAGTAGTTGTGGAATTTGATTTATTGATTACAATTCCATGCTAGGTTTCACTAAGACATTGCTTTTTTCTGAGGAAGAATTTAATCCCAAACATGAGAATGCAAGGTTAAAATAACAATATTTTCATCATGCAATTGCAATGCAATGATGGTGTTAATTCCATCTAATGCAATTCCATACCATTTAATCCCACGTTCCAAACAGGCCCTAAAGTCTCACCCTACACGCGACCAATGTATAAGACTAATCATCAAGATTGCAACATGCCCTGCCACATAGATGGCTCTAGATCAAGCGGCACTTGGGATGAAAGCGTGCACCGACATGTTGTTTATTGTCAACGGTACACCTGTCTGTTGCATGTTTGTGTCCATATTCTGCACGATGAATCATTTTCCTCATGGGGATCTAAATTCAAGTCACGGGAAATCTTAGTACCACTTATTCTTTTCTTTCCTTTTTCTTTGTTTTGATGGACAAGCAAAAACCTCAATGCCTCCTGACCAAACGACTGGTAATCGAATCCAACCCACACCAGCTGACGGTCTTGCCACCAGCAAATGGGCCATCTCTTGTTGATGGTGGTAGATACCATATTTTAGTGTACTTGACCCAAATCATCAAAATAGTAGTTCTAGCACAACAGCACCTCGTGTAGAGAGTGGGACCGCAGTGCAGTACTGGTACCTACAAATGCAAAGGCTAGTTTACAAGTTGGGGATAACCTATGAAATTCTGCACTCTTCCAAGCCTTGTAAGCTTCTTCAAGTGAAAAGACTCCTTTTGCTATTATACTTCCACTACAGTGAACGGAATCATCAGCTAATAGGCGCATTCGCTCAAGCACTCCATCAGAACATGTTTCAATCCCTGCATCTTTTGCCTTGACGCCTGCACATAATTTAAAGAACAAAAGAAAACGCCTCGTGTGAGTTCGTGAGCCTTGAGCTAAAATGTAAATTAGCAACCGCAGTCCAAAAACCTGAAAACTCAACTTGACTCAACGTCCAACCAGGTTGGGTTAACTAAAATGTAAATAAGTAAATATAAATTATTTGGTTTTACAGCTGATATTAAGCTGGGTGGACATAAATAAAATAAATAGAAATCACAAGCTAAGTGATGGGCTCGAATTCTGCTGTCCTCGTCATGGTGTGTCGTAAAGGTCATTACATAAAAGTAACAGTAACAAGCATTATGTTATGGGGTTGTAAAGGCCGTAATGTTCGTTATAGAAAAAATGACACGTAAAGGCCCTTATACCTCCCGTAAAAGTCACAATGGCTTGTTACAGAGCTGATACAGGTTCTTTGGATTTTATTTTATATTTAATTAAAAAAGAAAAGAAAGAGAGAATGTAACATCCCTTACAGGAGCTGGATTAGCCATTACAACCTGTATCGTAAAGGTAACGGTGGTGGCTGTCATGGCCACCATTACTGGTATAGAATACCTTAGTCCTCATCTTTTAAATTTTACGAAAAAGAAAAACTAATTTTACAATTTTAAAACTATGATAGTAACATGTCCTTTTGCATCCAGATTGAATTTTTACGGTTGTTCGAAAACCAGAAACAAAACCCGACAAGATTTCAAGTTGAGTCAAGTCAACTAGAAGAATGGCCAGGTCGACTCAGTCAAAGTTTTAATTTGGCATTCAAATGAAATATCATGTATGTGTAATTTATGAAATAATGAACGAATGGAGCATAACTAGGAAAGAGAAGGCACTGCATGAGTAAACATTACTTCAGAAAACTAATAAACACAAGTGCCACAATCTTTTCCATTTGTCCATTTTTTTAATCCATGAGTAATCCTTTTTCTCCCATTTAAATTGCTTATATAAAAGCAACACAACTCAAAATTCAACTGAGTCGAGCCGGACTCAAACTAGTTTTGAGCAGGCTCAGCAAGTTTCAGAACTGTGGGACATTTATTTAGCATCCACACCTGTTGGAATGCATGCCAGCACTGAAACCGTGGTATCATAAACTAGTCATAACAGGCCATGTGCATAGTAGACAGTTATGAATGAGCATAGTGAAGGGGTAATTGTTATTACCCACAGAAGTATATGCTCAGATCTTCTGTTAGTAAATCACGATATCAATTAACAGACGACTTGCCTTGTGGATAGCAGCGATGCTCCTCTCAGCATCACTTAGTTGAATCCGGATCGCCTCTTCTGCTTGTAAGAGAAGCTTCCTGTGTGATGCCTCTGACAGAATAAAAAAGCAGCAAGCAGTCAGAAACTCCGTGCCAATATCCCAATTTTTTTAATTTTTTTTTTCATTGAAATGTCAGCATATGTGGCCCCGCACAACCAGCCTGGTCTTCTGACCAAGGCATCTATACAATGGGGACCAATGGGGACCTGTCTCTGGGGGAGGCAATGGGTCAGCCTGAGCCCAAACCAGGTACTAAACAGGCCAAGACTTCCAGCCAGAACAGGACCCACGACTCATTCTCCTGTGGCCCAACCTGACCCACTTCAAATTCATCAAGCTTAAGCCCGACCTGAACCCAACCATTTAATTGTATTGGGTTGGGTACAACTGACCTGACCACTCTGGGGCCCAATTAATTAATACAAAGAATGGTATATATGCATCACGTGAATGTGTCTACACTTATCGTCTATTAATTTATTTCAGGTTTTGGGCTGGGCCGGTTCAGGTAATCTGGCTCAACCCATTGATGAGTTATATGAGTGGCTCAAGTCAGGTAGAGTCCAACCCAAGTCCAACCCATTTACTTCAATGGGCCACATTTCTAACCTGAGCCTGACCCATTATCCGTTTGGATGCCTATAACTTTTTTGAGTTGTAAACGAGTCACCTGAAAGTGATTTTCAGGTGTAAGTTGTTTACAGGTAAGTGAAATGGCTGAAAAGCTGTGAGTTACAGCCGCGCTTCTAACTCACTTGTGACTTACAGCTTTGCTTCTCACCCACTGACAGGTGAAATTTCCCATCCAAACACCACCCATCAGTGAGTTACCTATAAATCCTTTACAGCTAATAAAACTTATAAGCATCCAAACGACCCCTTGAGTGGCTCGGGCCAGTTCACCCAGGGGCCAACCTGACACATTGCCACCCCTACCTGTCTGATGAGCCCTGGGACCTCACACGTGTGCTAACGCTGGCAGATGTGAACTACAAGTCGAAATGACGCACCATTTGCATTAGCAGGACTCTTGACATGTATATGCATGTCTGCATTGGTTGGATGTGTACATATGTATGTCTTTGTATGTGTCTGCCACTCTGTATATATATTCTAGTAAGGACAAGGTCAAGAAAATTACTCTGCCTCTCTGCATTTCCTTTTAATTCTCTCTGGTATGCTTCCAGCTCTTCAATTGCGCTCCTGCAGTGTTGAAGATGCTGATTCACCTCTTCCTTGAACTTGTCATGGATGAGTTTCAGCCTTTCCTGTTCCTCTGCATCAGTCCAATTAACTAATCAAGCTTCCTACGGTTCTCCAAATTGACCAAAATACCCATCATAAATGACCATAATGCCCTCACCTTTTGCTGAGTTAATGCACCTTCTTAAAAGAAGTTTGGTTTGGTAATTTTAAATGCCCTCAGGCATTGGTGTAAGTTTATAACCATGGTCGTATCTTCCTGTATTCTGTATTTGTAATTTGAAAAATGTTCACAAACAACGCGGTTGGATGTGAGCTTTTTCGCATGCAGCCTTTCTGTCCTGCCAATGTGTAACTTAAGTAGAACATCCTAGCCATGCAAAAGAAGTGCTGCTCCATCAGGGTGGGCCATACCCATAAATTGAGTCAGACCATTGGATGTGCATTGATTTTGATCCAGGTGATGGTGCCCACCTTTTGGCAGCTGAGGTGTTCTATACGAGTGACACATTGGCAGAACAGAAAATGTTGTATGTGAACATTTCTCAAGGAACTTTGTACTCATGCCCTGCTAACAGGACCCATTCATCTGACTGGTCAAGGTACCTATCCCGTGCTTGCCAACATGGCACATGTTAGCAAGATCAAAGCCATTCCATCAGTCAGGGCCCACCGCATATGTGCCCCGGCTCAAAACTCAGTGCAGTCTGCTCACCAGGGATGCCATAAATGCATGAAAAATGTATGGTTGAAAGAAATTGTATATTGGTCTGTACTCAACTTATATGTGTGGTCCTCTTGAGTTTTAGGCAGAGCACACAAAAGGTGGGGCCCACTTGATAAAACGCCTGGATCTCACACGTGGAGGGTCCCTCGCACATGTGCCTGCCTGATATCAGTATCAGGTGATCATAGGATTGATGTCATTTTGGTCACTCAAGCAGGTGTTTTAGTAAGCTCTTTTTTTTTTTTTCTCATCTTTCTTTTATCAAAGTTGTTTTAGTCAGTTCAATTAGAAAAGAATGGCATTGTAGTTGTTATAAGGGGTGGCAGCATGGATTTTGAATCCCATGGAATCCAAATTATATATTTGGCAACCTGGATTTTGGGCCCTAAAGAGAGGAGGGAGCAGTTATGAAAGTTGGAGAGGATTGAAAATTGGGAATGTTGGACCCCACCTTTTCCCTTGGATCATAGGGCCCTTCAGAGGAGGATTTTCAATCTAGGATTTTGGGGATGCCAAAGATGATTTGGATTGAAAGTACTGGATTCCAATTCCTAACTGCCCAAAAATTCTATGTACCAGACGACCCTTAAAGTTAGTTTTAGTATACCTTGGAATCTTGATTCTAAGCGTTTTCTCTTAGATTTGCCGAGGCTTGTGAACTTTCCTCTGCAATGAGAGAAATAAATTTTTACGGTTACTCTGAGATACATGTGTGCCTACCAAAGACACCCCTTAAAATTCGAAGTTAGAATACCCACACATCCGTCTGGATCTGAGACTCAATGCTCTGCAGCTGCAAATGTATTCTGTCAGCAACGGATGTCAGTACCTCAGAGCTTTTCTTGCCCGTCTGTGACTTCATCTTGTTTTTGAATCTTTCTAAAACCAAAGCAAACTGAGCAATGGCCCTGCCACACCAAACAAAATCAGCCCATGAGAGCATCAAACCATTAATATTTTTATTTGCTATGTGACACAAGGAATAAACCAAACATCTTGTGGTAGAGGATAAAACAACAGGGAGCTGATCCACTGCATCTGGAAGGACATGCCTGCATAATGGCACATGTGCCAGATGATCTGCACCACGCACCCTGCCAGTTACACCATTGATTTGTGACTAAAAGCAATTTGAATTGATTGGACCTAACCATCCAATTAATGGATCTTTTCTCGCAGAATGAGAACGGTTGCCTACAATTGTCTTATAGTGTCCATGCCACCGGTTAAAAGGTTAGGATTATCCAAATACTAATTTTTGGAGTATGGCCCGGTCACTATTTGACCTACCAAATGAGCGGTTTTGATCTAGTCCGTGGCATGTGTGTAGCAATGATCTGGAGGCACAGCACCTCCCATGGATTTGGTTCTAGAGCACCAAGTTGCAGAAGAAAACGGAATGGTAACATTTGTTGCAGCTTGTGTGATAAATTTGTTGACTTACAGTTATTGAAGTATTCTATCCTCTTTATTTGGGTTTGTACAAGTGGGCCCATGGTTCAGAGTTCTTGGAATTGATATAATGGGCCCCACTGCAGACATGCAATTGTCCAAAGTTCTCCATGATGGTACAATCCTATCCTTCAATCGCAATCCACAAATAGACAGTAAAGAAAGAAATGCAGCAAAGGTCCACACAAGAAGACCCAAGATCGGATTGATGGGACCTTCCCATCTGGGAGAATTTGGAGCATGGTCCATCCACAGCGTGGAAGATCAGTATCTAGCTCCTACTTGTACATTCCAAAAGCCTGAGTATACTATGCATAAACTATGGATTCAGGATCATACAGTCCTCATTGAGATAATGTCTAGCTGACGAAAATCAGGGGAAAAGGAGCAACCTAGCCAGACCATCTTCTTGATCTTGTTCTGAAGTTCCTAGGCACCCATTACTTTCTTCAGTTCCTGAGAATCTCATTGTAACATGGAGAGTATTATAATCAGGAAATAAGAGAAAGTTGGTGCGCACTGATGGAAAGACAGGATTTTAAAATAAAGTAATGGAAATGCCTTTGGGGGAGGGTGACATGGGGTGAAGATCACTCCGATATATGTCATCTTGACTGCGGAGCCTTTTGATGCGATGAAGCGTGAATGATGGTTCCTCAGGGCTATGAGTTCCTGAAGGCCACTTCTCTCTTGTTCTGAAACCTACACATGATGTAAGATATTACACTAAACATCTATCCTTGCAACCAATTCTAATTGCTTTAGCTCTTCAGGCATTACTTCTGCAACATCCTGTTAGCATAGACTATAGGAATATAAAAGAGCATGTGAAAACCACCTGAATATCTGATGCATGAACAGGATGTGTCTGTGGCACTGTGCCAGCGCAGATATGAGGTGTCTATGACTTATGGAATGCGGGATACACAGTCATTGGAGTACTATAACCAAGATTGAAAGATCTATAGAAAAGTTGGAAGAATATAATAAATCTGCTTGGAATTTACTGCATACGAGATGATTAAGATGGTGATAAGTGCTACTAAATATCACCTTGGTATTTTGTTTTCGTAGCATATACCATATGATTGAGTGTATATATTGTTATTAGCATGCGTATGACTGCATACTAATAACAATAATATAGTATACACATTATTTGACGGCGAAGCAGATTATTTCTCTTTCAACATGAAATACAGCATTGGTTTTGCTGTCTCTAGGCACAGCTTGGGACGAAACAAGGACTACAAGTTAGTTACTACATGTTATCAAAAAAAAAAAAAAGGAAAGAAGAAAGAAAGAAAGAGAAAAACCAACCGCAACAACATGGCAAATCACAAATCAGATCCTTCAAACGGGAAAACAGTATTAACATCTAAGCGTCTGAAACTGTAGTGGATCTGCCTAGGAAAATACTATCTGGCTGTTTATTTTGAATCATAATCATTGATTTTGCCCTGTCCTTGAAATGATATGTGCAAATTTCGGTCTCTCAAGAATCTTCTGTGGCTCTGATTAAAAAACAGGTTCCAAATTCAATGTCTTGAGCGTCACATATCAAAGTTTTCACCACCTACAACCTGTCATCTCTACATTTTTGTGATCGTCCGCTGCACTATTTTCAAACTAGGAAATTCTAAGAAGACCCACCATGACCAATTTTTAAATGGGGCCACCAAGCATCGGCACTATATAAGGAGAATCTCAGGCATAAGAGACCCCATGCACGTTTCATCTACCAGGCATAGTATCTATCAATTATCTATATACCCACACGTATTTGCATGAATGCAAGTGACGAATATAGGCAATTTTATGGCCAGTTCATAACCTTTATAAATGAGTTTCTCCTCTTCCAAGTCCTCGCTATCCTGTTCTTCCATCGAAGACAGTGACAGCCTCTTTGCTGCATCTCTCTCTTTTGTATCAGGTGATAATTTCTCAGTGGGTGGCTTTTTTGACTCTCTGGTATCATCCTGGACAACAATTAAGGGCAAAAACAGAAAGGAAAATTCCCTATTCCAGCTTCAGAATATGGGGAAAAAAAGGAAAGGAAAAAATAACAGACTGAATTTTACTAGAAATCGAATAAGGATACAGAGGATTCCGTATGCGTGTCTGATCCGGAAGAACAAAGTCTTGAAGTTTTCATAGTTCTAATGCTATGGAACCCTTCAGCCATGAATTCTCTCTGAGTCGGCGTTGGACCATTAAATGCTTCTTCTACAGGTGTACTCTTTCGTAATGGAGGGCTAGAAAAATCATTTTGGATGGGTGTATCCATTGCAAATGTTGGACTCTGGAAATCAACTTGTGTGTCTGTGTCCGCGGGTAGTGGACTGCCAAAATTTTCTTGCAGTTGTGCATTCTTTGGTGATGGACTGTCGACATATCTGGGTGAATTTGTATTCTTTTGTACCGGTGAACTGCTAAAACTTTTCTGCTGATCTGCATTCTTTGGTGACGGACTATTAAGATCTTCTTGTGGATCTGTTTTCTTTCTCGACGGTAAATGGTGATACTCTTCATCTAAGTGATATTCTTCATCTAAGCACAAATTCTTTGGTTTCAAGGGATCTTTTTTCTTCTGAGATGTTGAGTTGCCAAAGCCTTCCATTTGCGTACTCTTTGGTGCAGTTTTCTTGGTTGTTGGTGATGGCTTTTTTTCCCTTTCGGTCATTTTCAAACTGTCCGAAACAGCCTTTCTGGGAAAGCAAACCCTATCTTCTTCAGCTTTAGTAATCTTTTTCTTACTCTCCTTCCTCTTAGACAGAGAGGAATTTCCATTGAGAGGCCATGAAAAGCTTCCTGCTCGTGCTTCTGCTTCATCGAAAGCAAAGATATTCTTCACTTGATGTTTCTGTTTAAAACGAGATCTTGAGGAAAGCAGAAAATTGCCATCATTATTAACCACATACTGCAACTTTGGCTGAGGTTTAGCTGGAGCTTTTTTTCGAGTTAGGGAACGGGTAACTGGTCTCCTTATGGTTTGATTGTGACTTTCTGAATCAGTTTCAATGGGATCCGAATTCTGATTAGGCCTAGCACCTTCACCTCTTCGTTCCCCATTACTCTGCGACTTCAAATTCTTCGTTTCTGTTTTTTGGGCCTGTGAATTTGAATTTGGGTCATTCTGTGAAGGAGCAGCTCCTAGAATTTCCCAAAGTTTCACCCTCAAAGCTTCAGTTCCACCCTTTGCAGATTTCTCCAGTTTTTCTCCACATTCTTCCTTATCCGATGTATGCGTTTCCAGCATCGTTGTGAATGCAAATTCTTCCACCTTCTCTGCATCCCCACCCTTCTCTCGCTTCCTCCCAATGCAATCAAATTTCTTCTGCATGCCTTCACCAGATTCCAAACTTGACCGTTTTGCATAAAACTGACCTTTCTTTTCTGTTGCTGTTTCTTGATGAAAAGATCGAGTGGAGGCCCATGCAGCTGTCTCCTCATCTGGAACTTCTGCTTGTTTCCCATTTAAAGCGGCTTTTAATCCTACGTCACATTTTCCTGAAGATTTCCCTTGAGAAGAAGAAACCCTTTTCTCCTTAGCAGGCAACACAGATTCATCTTCCTTTCTAGATCGAGGTCTTATTTTCGGAGAAGCTTCAATTCCTATAGAGATCTTCCGAAGCTGGCCACTGGGATAATGGTTACTGCTCAAACTGTGACAACTGCTTGCTCGATCCTAAAATACATTATTTCGGTCCATCAGAAACCCAGTTTCCCAGAAAGAAAAACAAAAATAAGCATAGAGCAGTTTTGCAGAACGAAAAGTTGATCAAATTTGAAGCATGCAAGATGTTTCGGACACCAGAAAGTTCTCTGAAAGGTGCCATCTACAAGCTAAAAAGGAGCTTGCATAAGCTGAAAGTCGATAAGATAAACAATGATCTAGTCACATGCATCATAATACAGTATGCATCCGAAGTTTTGAACATACACTCATTGGCATTGGCCTGGTGGGCCCAAATTAAACTTTCCATGCCTACACATCTGTCAGATTGGATGATCACAGCCATCTGACTACTGGATTTTTCGCCACTGAATGTGGACTACTCCTATATTTTGTTGAACATCCATTTGCAGGACTCTTGTATGAACAGTGGAACGTCCAATCAGAGGGGTTTTTGAGACATGGAGACTCCAAGGTGGGGCACAACATGTTAACGGTCAATCGAACAAGGAGAGGCGAACATGTTTATAAGATGTATGTGAAAATATCCATACAAGGAAAAAAGCAGCTCAAACAATCCCAAAGTATTGGAATTTTATGAAGGGGGAAAAAAAACTTCCTGTTTATAATGAGATCGTAAGAGCTCCGATAATAATGCTTACACGCAGTACAGTTCTCGGTTCGTCAACCTCCATTGGTACGATCACTGAGAAATTAATTTCAAATCGAAGCAACAAGAAGCACTACCCTGAAAACCAATCAAACCATTAGAAAAGAGAACTAAACATCTTCAATTAATAAGTTCTAAAAATTCATTAGAAGTATATGAATTGAAATAGAACAATTTGGATTCATCACAGTTCAGTGAAATTCTTGTGAAATCAGACATTTATACGACAAAACCAATCAAAACACCCAAAAATCAGCTGGAAAAAGAAAAAAAAAAAAAAAGAAAAAAAAAAGAAAGAGAAAGACATCAACGGATACAAAGGCTCTTCGACTGCCTTAAAAGATCCAAAACAACCTACAGTTTCTCCAGATCTGTGCCTCTTGTATTTCCATTTTTTCACCCATTTACTTCAAAATTCATGGAATTTTCCAGATCCATTCTACTGCAGTTTCTTCCATTTGTAATCGCTGAAATCTGCTCAGGGAATTGAAGATCGACAAAAGCAGCTATGAATTTACACAAACGCTAGCAGAAAACGTCATATTAAGGAGAAATCAACAGAGAATTGAGAAGACTGTCTTAAGTGCGAGTAGAAATTAGAAGAAATGCGTACCGTTTCATCTTCAGATCCGATCTTCGAGCTCCACTGCTTCGATTTAAGCTGATATCTGTAAAAAGAGCTTCGAAAAATGGCTTTGAGATGTGATTTTTATGGGAAATGCAAGGAGCAGAGATTGAAGGAGAGAGAATTTGCAAAAACAGAGGAAGAGGCGGGAAAGGAGGGTAGAAAATAGAAGAATTGAAAAAGGGTAAAAATTCTAGGGTAGTTATTTGATACTCTGGCAGCGTACAATGCTTGATACGTAGGCACGCAGAAATTGCGCATGTAAAATAAATTAACTAAATTAAACCGTATAAAATGTGGAATACCATTTTTTAAAGTCATAGTTCCAAAATAAAATTTCTTAACAAATTATAATCTCTGATTTGGGGACACTTGTTCGTTGAAACAGGATCATTGGATATTTTCATTTTTAACCGTCGAAAGAGTGTCCACCAATCCGATCGTCAGGTAACCAAATAGTCTTAAAATTTTGGTTATTTATATATCTAAGCTGGAACCATTATTTCGGCAGTTTAATTTGAATTAATTTTATTCCATGTATGCAATTCTTAAGTGATTTCTAAGTGCCTGCTTATTATCCGTCACACTCTACAGAGTACCAAAGCTTTTTTCAACGTTCTATCCTGCTCGTGGTGCGCAGTAAGCACCCCGTGTTTTCGTTGCTACAGCGAAGGACCGAAACGTCTCCTACTTGTGCCAGATCCTAGCCATTGTGAGCACGACCGACCATACAAGTAGCTAGATGATTCTAGCCAACCATCCTAGCATTGGCCTTCAAATCTGACGGTAGTAAATGGAGATATTTAATGGTCTTCGTTCAGTGCTGAAAAGTGGAGGAAATTGATGGTTAGGATTGTGTAACATGTGTGACTTTTAACGCATAGGCCATCCATGATAGGAGTCATTAGATCAACGGATCAGATTAATGCGTCAATTTGCCACTTTTATTCTGCGTAGAGGGATCTTCCATGTTCCGGTCCTTCTGGACCTATGGTATCTGTTTCTCTGGTCTTACACAAGTATGGGCGCCGGTTCCTATGCAACGTTTGTTCAACAAGCTTAGGCCCTGTTGAAATGAATCGGGATCCTGGCTTCCGGACAGGGATTTCCTGCTAGAGCCTTTTGCAGGAAGTTCCTATGTTGTAAACCTATGTGGGACCCACCGTGATGTTTGTGAGAAATTCACCCTGTTCATCAGTTTTTTGAGCTCATTATTGGACTTGAGATCAAAAGTGAGCAGCTCCAAGTCTTAAGTGAGCCATTTTCTACTGTTGAAACCTTCCCAGGTCGTTATTGATGTTTACGTGCCATCCATATATATCATTAATAATGTCATTCCTGCTGGGATGAACTGAAACCACAAATATTATTATAATTCAAAACTTATTTAGCCTATGAATATTTCAACTGTTAAGGTTTAATCCTTACATTTTTCGGCACCTTTCGTATTGGATTCAGATTGTTTTTTACCTCATGTCTTAAAATAAGCTTACAAAGTAGATGAACGCAGTGGATTTCTCACAAACATCATGACGGACCGTAAAGGTTCACATTGCAAGAAGTTCCAGCAAAGATCCAAATCATTATTGGTGCATTAAATTCAACAAATAAGTTTTTTTTTTTAATGGTGAGCGTTCAGTGATCAATGTTTCTTGTGGTGTGGTCCACCTGAAATATATATATATATATATATATATATACCCTAAAATAATTTTTAAAAACAGATATATGGAGTGGATATACAACGCATGCAGTGAGGTGTGCCCCACAGGGTCGAACCCACCTGGCTCTATCTCGGTGCAGCTAATCCGCGTTCGTCTATTGGCTGTCGGGATTCATCATGTCAGGGGCATTTTCTTTAGTCGAGCACAATAGTGATAACGAGCGTCTCTCTCTCATATTCTCATGGCGACGCTTCCCGACCTTCTCCCCCTCTCTTCCCACCCCCTATTTCCCGCCACAATCAACGGCCGGTATCGCTCCACGCCATTCCCCTCCTTTCCGTCATCTCCTTCAAATCAATACCGTCGCCGCTGCCGTACGGCATTCCGATGCTCGGTTGCAAAGCAATCAACCATCTCCCCGTCGAAATCGGACGGCATCAGCTCCAGCAGCGATCCCTCCGACGTCCGGTCCGTCGACTGCGTCGTCGTCGGGGCTGGCATCAGCGGCCTGAGCATTGCGCAGGCCCTCGCCACCAAGCACGGGGACGTTGTCGCCGGAGACGTCATAGTGACGGAGGCGAGGGACCACGTAGGCGGGAACATCACGACCGTCGAGAGGGATGGGTATTTGTGGGAAGAAGGTCCCAACAGCTTTCAGCCGTCCGATCCGATGCTCACCTTGGCGGTACATGCACCCCATCTAGGGTTTTGTTGTCTTATTTTCATTCCTGTTGTTGAAATGGATGTTAATTTCGGCATAGCTTGACTTTATTGGCATTGGGAATTGGGATTTAGTCTCGTAATTGAGTATGGCAGTGGTTTCATATATGTTTGGATGCTCGATTGAACTGAATTGCAATAATCCAATACTGGGATGGTTCTGTTTCAACTCGCACCAACAGTTAAAATGCCTAGTAATTTCCAATTCCATGCATTTCAAGTTGGTCATTGTGACTCAATGAATTATGGGTCTAGACCCATTTTTGTAATTTCTACTTTTGCGTTGGATTACTGCCATTCAATTCAAACTCAAACACTCCCCCTGGATGTACTTCTTCATTCCCCAGTCTTTCTAAGGCATTGTGTTAACCTCAAAGGAAAGGAAAGGAAAGGAAACATCATTTCCCATTATTAACTTTCCACTGTTTGTGAAGCCTTTCTTTGCAGGAAACGCCCGGCATGTTTCACATCTCCTACCATCCATTTTCAAGTGTCCCACATTTGCCATATGTGCCATGCCAATAACTATTAGGAAAATTTCCCCAAGAAAATTGTCTTGCCAAACAGCATATCCATAAACATGACCCAAATTCCAGAAAAATCTTGTTGAAAAGCATTAAGTGGAAATGATGTTTCTTTTCCCATGGTTTCCTAGAAAAAGATTTCCTAATAAACAGTGTTTCCTTTCTCATGATTTCATGAAATCTAATGGGCTCCAATGCCAAAATAAAAAAATAAAAAAAGAAGTAAAAAAGAAAAAGAAGAAACCAATGAATGAAAAACTCTCTCTAGTGTTGGAATTTGGTATACTTCCATTTCTTGCTATGTACATTCTTAGTATGGCAAGAATTTCTAGTCAACAATTCTGTAGTCAAGGGATTGAGCATCTATATCATAATGAAACTTGAAGACTGCCCTTTCTCGAGTTAGACTCACACGTATATTGCATGGACTTTTGTGATACTTGTAATTTATGGAATCATCTTGTTGTTGCAGGTGGATTCTGGTCTCAAGGATGATCTTGTGTTGGGTGATCCTAATGCACCTCGCTTTGTATTGTGGAATGGCAAATTGAGGCCAGTGCCCTCAAAGCCAACTGACTTGCCTTTCTTTGATTTGATGAGCTTTCCTGGGAAGCTTAGGGCTGGATTTGGTGCTATTGGCATTCGGCCTCCTCCACCAGTTTGTCCTCGTGATCCCTTTTTATGGATGCATTAGAATATGTTTGCAAATGCACTTGTGCACATCCATCCATATTTCCTGTCATTATCATTGATTCATGCATGCATATAAACAGTATCACCTACATATAAGGTTAAATTTCTTGACTAGCCATTCTCATGTCTTGATGTTTGGCAAAGGTTACAGGGTCATGAAGAATCGGTTGAAGACTTTGTACGTCGTAATCTTGGTGATGAGGTTTTTGAGCGGCTGATTGAACCATTCTGTTCAGGTGCTAATTCATGTTATCCATGCCATTTTTCTTCAGGAGGATCTTTTTACCTTGCACTTACAATTTTCAGAAAGTATTCCACTGATTTATGCATTTCTAGGTTTCACAATAAACATCATAGGATCTAAGTTCTAATTGAGAATTGGGACTGTATAGCTCAGTCCATTACTTTTTATACCAATCTATTCAAGTTGGATACCGTTATGCCGATAGGTGAGACATAATCAGACATTGATGCAGAGCTGCCAAACTTGGGAAGAATGAGAAACTGATGCTCCTGTTCCTGTACAGAGAGTAAAATGTTTAAACCAATGTCACATTTAAGTTTAAAAAAGATATAATTAATATAAAAAAGTTTACATTTAGAATCTTAGATATATTTAACTTGGATGCTGATGTGCAAATTTTATGAAAATTCAAGAATTATTTGATGGTGCTAACCTCTCTTGAAGCTGATGTTTCCAGATCCACCCTAGATGACGTCAATGTATAGACTTATGATATCACCATTAGGGCTGCATATGTTGTAGGATCTGTAACACAGGTATCAGCCGTGATGCCGGATTCATTTGATCCCCAATCTAAGGGCATAGTGATACAATCGTGTATATAAATATTCTGGTTTCCAATGTTAAAACGTTTATATTGTTTTTGCCAAATAAAGATGATGATGGTTTTTTTTTTTTTTTTTTGAAAGGTGACAGCTTTTGTTAGAACACTTGCACAAAGCGAGAAAAGAAAACAGAAAAAAGGCATTAATTGCCAAACAAAAGACAGATTAGCAGCTAAATCTGCATTGACTGATCCTGCCCATCCCATGACAAGGAACTTGACTCAAGATTTTGCCTTCTTGCAATAAACACATTATTGTGGAAAGGAGGGGATATAACCTTAGACAGAGCACCCAACAACCTTAGACTCAAGATTTTGGCTAAGATCTTACAAGGACTACCCCAACAGGTTTAGGTTTGAAATTCTATAAATTATCTGCTTCCTCCATCATAGGAATAAGGGTCAAGAAAGTACAACCAAGTTCAGTGAATAGCCTAGCTGAATTTACAAATTCCTTTGCAAATGCCAACAGGTCTGGATTAATTAAGTCCTAAAAGGATTGGAAAAAAGCTATTGGGAAACCATCAAGCCTTGGAGCTCTATCCCTTCCAAATCCTGACCTACATCTCTAATTTCCTCAATTGGAATGGGTTGCTCGGGGCTGTTGGCATCTTCCAAAAAGATGGAATCAAAGGGCAAATCATCCAACAAAGGCCTATCCCAGTCCTCATCTGTAAGCAATTTAGAGTAAAAATCTATAACATCATTACAAATAACAGATTTCTGAACTACCTTTTCATCGTTGACCATTAGAGAGAAGAAATACAGTTGAAGCGAGCTCGAGCATTAGCGATTCCATGAAAATATTTCTTATTTTTACCATCAGCCAGCCAAACAGCCCTCGAGCGTTGACGCCACTTTGTTTCTAACTCTTTAACCCTAGCCAAGTAGTCAGAGGATAATTTATCTTTGTGGGTTTGGTCTAAGTTAGAGAGCAGGCCGCTTTCCTCCAACAAATCCAAAGCTTGAATCTCGCTCAGTAGCATGTCCATCTCTTGCTCCCTAAGATTATACATGTCTTTCCTCCACACCACAAGCTTCTCTTTCAGCAGCTTCAACTTCTTAAAAAGCACAAACCCCGCATTGCCTTGAACTTCAAAGGCGGACCACCAACTAACCACAAGAGACTGGAAGCCTTCCACCTCCAACCAAGCTAACTCAAACCTAAAAAGCCTAGGACCCCAGTGGACTTCCTTGACTTCCAAAAGAATGGGACAGTCGGTGGGTCATCTCATATAAGGGCACCGTCAGTTGGGGTAGCCTTAGAGAACTATATATGCCAGATAGGCACCACCCCCCGTAAGGGATCTCGTCTATAGTAGTGGTCAAGGATTCATAGGTCAATTGAGCAAAGGATTATATGAACAACTGGATTTTCTATACCGAGGGAAACATTGCATATAGTATGAATCTAGTGTGTGGTAGGTATGAATGTTGAAGAGTCTCACTTAGTTACATGGCTGCCATTATTGTGAGGTGATGTACCTACAAAGGGGACCATTACCAAAGCCATTAAGCTATTACAGTCCGACGATATGGCACTAATGAATCTAGATGGTATTTCAATAGAGATCATATTTAGTTTGTTGTTTATCAAAAACCAGCTTAGGAAGTCCACACTAACGAGACAAAAGGAATTTAAGAATCCACCCTATACAGACTAGAAACCTATCTGGAATTGACGTCATTGGAACTTCATGACCATTTGACCATGAAGACTTAGTGCTCCCCATAGGAAGATCACCAAGGTTATGCTTGAGAACCCCAATTTGCAAAGCCCCTCATACTGCTTTAAACTCTGACCCCATTAGACTCATGCATAGACCTAACAATATTAAAATCTCCCCCAATGCACCAAGGGAGATGCCATTTACCAAGAACTGAGGAAAGTTCCCCCCAGAAAATAGGGGATATGCCATTTATCAACATTAAAATCTGGTTTGTTGTTTAAAGGGTAATTTTATATTATTTTCATGAACTGCCTATGCTATATAAAGTTAAGACTTCGTCACCTCATGCTGTTGATACTTGTACTAATGTTTTGGAGTCATGATCAACTACTACTGGTTGTGGGTTAGCTTCACATACAACCTGTCTCCCATGCCAACAAATACAATGGAAGGGCCATGAAGCTGCCTTATGCAAAATTCACTCATTATACGGGCCATGAGTATGTTGAATCAGACCACTGGGGGCTGATTTAAACCACCCATTGGTTTCATACAAGATAGCCTGCCTGATGCATGGACCAACTTGATTGTCGTGATCTTCATGGTTGGCACCACCTTTTGCATGACTTAGATGTCCTACATGTGTTACTAGTTGGCATGTGAAATGGGTTGGATGTTAAGCTAACCTAAAACTGGCTATAGGCAATCATCATCATCATCATCATCTAAGCCTTACCAAATATTAATTAGGGTCGGCTACATGAATCATGTTACGCCATTCCACTCGATCAGGGGCCAGATCTTCAGTTATACCGTAGGTTATCAAATCTTTTCTTAATACCTCCATACACATTGTTTTGGGCCTTCCCCTTGCTGTTTTACTCAGTTTTAGAGCCTTCAACTTGTACCAACTCTAACTGACACGGTTCTTGGTTTCCTTTACACATGACCAAACCATCTTAGCGCACTTTCCCTCATCTTATTGCCTATTGGTGGTACTCTTGAGTTCCCTCAAATGCACTAATTTCTAATTCTATCCTTTCTCGTCTTGCCACTCATTCATCTCAACATCCTTATTTCAACTACACTCATCCTATGAACATTCTGTTCCTTAACTGGTCAACATTTTGTCCCATAAAGCATGGCTGGTCGTATAGCCATCCTATAAAATTCCCCTTCCAGTTCGAGTGTGGATAAGGTAGAAAGGTGGCAACCTTTACAAACAGATTTGGAGATCTGAAATGGAGATGAGAGGGTTCCATTCACTAGAACTACCCTGTTAGTGTCTTCAAACCATGGTATTCCAAATCGGTTACATAACGGCCATAACGGCCGTTACGTAACGGTAACGGTCATAACCGTTACGCGTTACGGGGTCGAAACGGCCGTAACGGCCGTTACAGAAAAATGTGCCGTAACGGCCCCGTAACGGTCCCGTAACGGCCCTGTAACGGTGCGTAACGGAGCCGTAACGGTCCCGTAACAGCCCAGAAGTGCATTTTTCAAAAAATAAAAAATGGCCGTAACGGCCGATACGGGGGCTGTAACGGCCGTTACGGCCCGTATCATAACGGTAACGGTGGTGGCCGTTACAGCCACCGTTACCGTTACGGAACACCTTGCTTCAAACGGTGATGTTAACCCACTTGCAAAACTTTGGGCCCCGAAGGGCATGCGAGATATGAAATTCCATTCTCTTGCTTTTCAAAATCCAGCTTGAGAATCATGAGCTCTTGTCCCAAACTACGAGCCCATTCCATCCCTGCAAAGGCGGCAATGACATTGCCTATTGGGTTGGGCCCTTCCCCATAAGGCCCCACCGTCGGGGCATAAGCGCCCTCCTGCTACAACACGACAATCACATAAACTCCAGAGGCACATTTCAATTACTTCCACCCAGTTTCAATTCTATTGATAATATCCTTCTCAATCTCTCAACTCTCACATCTCAATTACTTCCACCCAGCTTGAATTCTATGGACAACATCCTTCTCAATCTCTTGACTGTCATGAATTATGGACCCAATGTATCAAAAGTGGTCATTTCGAGAAACTTCTTGGTCAACAATATTATCTCACTCCTCGTTTTCACTCATATTGTTACTAAAATTTCATTCCATATGCTCTATTTTAAATCCTTTAGATTTTAAAGCATCCCTCTATAAATATAGCTTTTTGTTTACGGTCTCCCTTATCTTGCAATGAAAATCATGTCATCTGCAAACAACATGCATTGTGGCTCACTCCTATTATGTTCTGTTGCGACTTGTATGGAAAATAAAATTGAGTTCATACTATAGGCAAGCCTCTTCATATATGATGCGTATGTTATGTACTTTTAACTTTTTTTTCTCTTCACATGTTGAAATCATAGTTTAAAAACTTGATTTGGTTACGTCACGGTCAAGATTTATTCTAGACTTGGTTGACTTGGTCAACTCGATCCAACTTGACGTAACTCAGAGAAACTTGAAAAAAAAAACAATGAAACTCGACATGACTCGTCAGGAGTAAATATTTCCGAGTCTTGGTGTTGAAGACTTGGAAAAACTTGACCAAATTGCTCAACTGGATGGACTTTCAAGTCAACTGGAGTTGCAAGTCCACTGCTGAAACTGCTCAAATCTCACTTCCAAGCTCCCACCCCTAATCAAGAGCATATGTAATTTGGAACATTAAATATTACAGCTATGTTTTATGAGATTGGTTTCTCTGATCTCATTCTAACAGGAAGTGGTTCAACATGCAGGTGTTTATGCAGGTGATCCTTCAAAGCTGAGTATGAAAGCAGCATTTGGAAAAGTTTGGAAGCTGGAGCAGAATGGCGGGAATATCATTGGCGGCACCTTCAAAGCAATTCAAGAGAGGAATAAAAATCCCAAGCCACCTCGAGATCCGTAATATAATTCAACACTTGAATCTTATTTTCCTAATTACTTGCTTCAATTGATTATAGCATGTTCTAGTTGACTGAGTTTAGTTAACACACAGGCGTTTACCAAAACCAAAGGGCCAGACTGTTGGATCTTTCAGAAAAGGGCTTGCTATGCTGCCCGATGCAATTTCTAAGAGGTATTTTTCTTCAAAGATATGCCTATGTTTTGGAATTTTGGGCATTGTCTCTCTGACTGTGCTTGCCCTTGTCGTATAATCCATACTGCATAGCATGAGTGCTGCCGTGTTAGATAAGGACAATCACTGGTTTGTGGAGCAGTATTTGAATAACTTATTCACCACTACAGACAGTCAATCATGTGATTTTCAGCTTTAACCGTGTGAGCAGTGATTAGTAGAGCTGTAGCATGTGCTCGTGGATCATGACAATTGGTTTCTCAACAATTGCAATACAGTTACATATCATATGCTAATGTCATTAACATTTCTCCTCAATTTTCGAAGTTGGATGGAATCTTAAGCTTTCATAATCTTTTGTTGAAATGAATTTAAGAGTTGACATGATATTTGTTAGGCCTAGATATAGTCCTGCATGTTGTCACTGCATTCATTAAAGAGATACCATTTGAAGGCAAAACTGTAACTTGTGCTCATACTCGTGTGCTTAAGTTTGTGTATTTTCCTTTACATCCAACGATGAATCCTGTGCTTATAGATTGACATTTTTGCCCCATTTTTGAAGTTTTGATTATGCCCCTAACCAAGTTCTGTAGCTTTCAGGTTGGGCGGCAAAGTGAAACTATCTTGGAAACTGTCGAGCATAAAAAAATTGGACAGTGGAGGATACACTTTGATATATGAAACGCCGGAAGGATTGGTTTCCATCCAGACCAAAAGTGTTGTCATGACTGTTCCATCTCATGTTGCAAGTAATTTGTTACGTCCTCTTTCCGTATGTACCATCCCTGAACCCTTCTGCAATGTGGTTATACATTTTTGTATTTGTCCACTCATTCCTTCCTGTTTCTTACTGTAAAAATGAATTTCTTGAGGGGCCTGTTTGATTTGGTGTAAATACAGATAAACCATGGTAAAACTATAATAATGAGCAGTGGCAACTGTTTGAAATATTGGATGAATTTCATCTTGAATTTTGAGCAAAACTCAACTTTGTAAAAGTGAAAACTCTGTGGGCCCCACCATGATGTGTGTTTTATCCACACCATCCATTCATTTTCTCATATCATGCCCAAAAAATGAGGCAGATCCAAAGATAAAATGGACCACACCATAGAAAACAGAGGGTTCGATGGTGGGCGTCCTTATTCCCACTGCTTCCTTTGGTGTGGTCCACTTGAGCTTTGGATCTGCCCCATTTTTTGGCTCATGTCTTAAAATTATCTGGCAAAATGAATGGACGGCATGGATGAAACACATACATCATGGTGGGGCCCACAGTTTTGACACGGGCATGGTAAGGATGTCATGCAAATCAAGGGACTCTTTGAATTGCCGTACCTGTCAGATCTTGCTGGAGTAAATAGGAAAGTAAATAATTATTACTTATTTACCTTAATATACCAGTAATTACGTGGAACCAAACAGGCCCTGAATGTATCTTGCTGCAATTAATCACCAAATTTTCATGTAGGAAATGGACAGTGGCTCAAATGGGCATTGAGCTTATCCTGTCCATTTGAAGAAGATGAATGCTAGTATGCAGCACATGCTGCATAAAACTTCTATGCAGTACTGTCCTTGAGATGCATGTGGAAAACATGTGGTGATCTGAACTGTCTCTCTGATGGACCATCATGTGGATTGGCCATATCCCAAAAATCAGGGGATTGGATTGACATAGCCATCTTATAAGTGACCTTCAAAGGAATGGTTAGAGGCTTAGAGCAGTGGCCCACTTTGAACCATTCAAACCTGCAACAACTGGATGGCAAGAGGAGTTCAGTTGGTTCATCGTGCCCAACATCCTTATACTCGCTCCCCCTTCATGGCACCTATCTAACCAGTAATTACTAAATACCAAGAAAACCTTAGATGAAAACGGGATCCGGCGGAACTAACGAAAACGGCGGCGGTGGAGCAGCTGACAACAATGGCGACGATGATAATAGCTCGATTCCGGAACAAGAAGCACTGTATGGAAAGACGGAAAGGGACGGAACAGGTAAACGCACTGAGAAAGCAATAGTTGAAAACAAAAAACCCCTGATGGATGGACTGTGGTGGAAAAGAAAAAGCAACAGAGGAAGTCTTTTGAACCTATGCACCGAAACCGAGACGTTTCCTCCTATCCGACTTTGTTCGTTAAAGGGTTCCCAGCTGGATGGTTCCCTCTAAACTTTGAACGGGTGTTTCGAAGAGCTGGCTCAGTCATGGAAGTCGTGCCGCCGAGGCATAAGGGCAATGGATCCTTTCGTGGTTTCGCTGTGGTTTGTATGAGTTCCGAGAGTGAGCTTCGTCGAGCGATTCAGCTCCTAAATGGGGTCAGCTTTGGAGGCGAAAAACTGAGAGTCCAGAAGGCGAGATTCCTTCCGGAACGTAGAGTACATTACACCGGTCAGAAAATCACCCAACATCAGCATCATCACCCTCCAGAGACGAGCAGATCAGATAGCCAGGTCGGCTCATTCTCCTTCAGAGATGTGCTTTTAAACGAAAGAAATGATCATAAAGGGGGGAAACCCCTCCAAGATGCTAGAGGCCAACAGGTACCGGACCACAAAATAAAAAAACCCTGAATCAGTAGAAGAGGCTTGCATTGTCGTCAATCCCATATCCATCGCGAAAGCTAAAAAAGATCTCGTAAACTCAGTAGTAGCTATCACCAGGGAGGGCGCTTCCATCTCCCAAGTCACTTGTTGGCTTTAGGAATGCTGCAGTATTCCAGTATCGGCTTATACGATTAAACCACTAGGCTTCAACGAGCTATGGATCAAGGTTAAACCTGATTATAATATCGAGCTACTAATCATGGCCGGGACGTTATTTAAGGACAGGCCGATCGCCTCTATACAGAGTTGGGAAGAGTTCTCCTTGTTTGGACATGAAGAGGTATGGATGCTGATCTGGTCGATTCCCTTAGAGATTTGGAATGAAGGTTTTTTCCATGCCGCGGCTGCCCGGCTTGGAACCCTTGTTCAGATCGACCCCAAAACCCTGTCGAGCGAAGAGATGGGTGTCATGCGGGTGTTAGTTCGTAGGAAGAAGGGGATGCCTGTTCCCTCTTCCGTTCAGGTCCAATCCGAGGATCGTTGCTTCCACCTTCCAGTTCAAATGGAGCGCAAAAATGATCCGATCCCAAGATGGGGAGATCTATAGAGATCCAGAGAAGGGACAACGGTCGTCGTCGCTACTGGAGAGGCCGGTGAGTTGGAAGGAGTTCGGCCTGCATGCCCCGCTGGAGTACCTATTTTGCAGAGCACCCAAGACTGATGCGCTGCAGGACTACCAGACCATCGAATTGCCAGATGGCGTGAAGATCACTCTTGATTCTGGCGTGGACGAAGCAGACTGCCTTGGGCAGAACGTCTCAAAGACGGTCAACGATTTTGACACGTTTCGGCCGCATGTTTCAGAAGCAGCTGGAACCTCCACGTGGACGGTTGGGAAGTCTTTGGATCTCGCCCGCATGCACGTGGTTAACACGTGCGAATCTCCTGATATTTTACCAGAAGCTGAAAACTCCACATGGATGGCAGGGAGGTCTTTGGACCTCGTCCATAAGCATGTGGCTCACACGTGCGAAGCTCCTGATTCTTTAGTCGAAAGCGTCACCCATCATGCGACAGATGGCATCCTTTCGGAAGTTCCTGGTGTTTTCCCGAGTCTTGCTACCCCTGACCCAGGTAAACAGGGTGTTCGGTCTCCTGCAACTCATCTTTCCCTCAATCTAAATCTACCTTTATGGCCTTCTTCTCCGTCAAACAGGTGTGCGATTTCATCGGGTTCTCTTCCCGATCTCCTTAGAAACCTGGATCTTCAGATTCTGCGACGTGAACCTGGGATGCCTCCACTTCCTTTGCTCCCAGAGGATGTTGATTTTTCAGATTCTCAATCTGCTGTATCCATCCCCTCAACGGACTGCGACAGCTCGATTATCATTTCATCCCCGTGATCCCTCCCTGACCCTCAAATCGTGGAAGAGTCTGCTCTGATAGCTTTATTCCAGGAAGGTGAAGGAGATCCTATTATTAATGCCGAGCCGCTCTAGATCAGAATGGGGTCCCCCTCTCAAGATATGGAGTGAAGGCTGCGTCCGAGAGATCTGATCTCGCGGTCTCCATCCAGAAAAAACGATGGATTAGAGATGCTTTAGACCATATCGGAAGAGCTTTGGGACTCTCATTCAGAGATAATCCAGAAGATTTTTTGGCCCTTTTCCATTGCATCGAAGCCCGTGGTATGCCTCTGAAATGTCCTAAACCCCCAAGAAAATTCCATGCCAGGCCTATCAGGAATAGAGAGTTACAGAATCTACAGTTAAGCCCAGGTCCTAGTATGGAACCCTCAGATGGTTCCATCCGTGGTGGTCGTAGGGGAAGTTCGGTGCCAAGATGAAAATTCTGTCGTGGAACGTTAGAGGTGTGGAGTCCAAGAAGAAGCGCTGTTTGATACGAGATATCACAGGAAGAAGTAAAATCGATATCATCTGTCTCCAGGAAACTAAGGCCCATGTTTTTTCGAGTCAGCTCTTGATCTCGCTTTGGAAAGTTAAAAATGTTAAGTGGGAGGTTTCCAACGCGGCTGGCAGTGCGGGTGGTATTCTTATTGTCTGGAACTCGGACGTCTAGTCGATGGAGTGCAGTCGGATTGGTGAGTTCTCGGTTTCTGTCGTCCTAAAGCGGATTGGATCCAATTCTTCCTTCCTCATTTCTTTGGTCTATGGACCCAATCAAGCTGATAGGAGATTTGATTTCTGGAAGGACCTTCACGCGGCTAGGGAGATTTTCAACGGCCCATGGTGTATCAGGGGTGACTTTAATATTACGTGTTATGCGGAGGAGCGCTCCTAGCCTAGTAGAGTTTCTGTTGCGATGAGATCTTTCTCTCGTTGGATCAATGAGCATGAATTGATAGATATCCCGCTGTCAGGATCTAGATTTACTTGGTCAAATCTTCGCTCTCCACCCTCTCTTGCTAGGTTAGACCGATTCCTGATTTCGGTTGATTGGTCTGATGCTTTTCCTAATGTTACGTAGACGTCTACCTCTGCCTACGTCTGATCACTCGGCGATTCTGCTCTCTATGGAAGAGGATAATTGGGGCCCTAAGCCGTTTCGGTTCGATATCTCGTGGCTGAAGATGGAGTGTTTCGATAATCTCATATCGGATTGGTGGAAGGCGATGCATTTTGAGGGCTTTGCAGGTTACGGGTTATGTAAAAAGCTGGGTCTTCTAAAGATTAAACTCAAAGCTTGGAAATCAGATGTCCTGCTCAAACGGCAAGCCGAAACTGCAGATATTTTGGAGCAGATCCAATCCATTGATGTTGCAAACGAAAATGCTGAGCTAGACAACAATATGTGGTCCAGACGTGCTAATCTTGTTAATACGTATTCAGCTAGACTGCTAGAGGAGGAAATCTCTTGGAGGCAAAATGCTAGGTGCAAATGGATAAAGGAAGGTGATAAAAAATACCCGCTATTTTCATGCCATTGCAAGTGCTTGGGCAAGAGCTAATAAGATACACTGTCAGTTGATAAACGGCGAGCTTACTGAAGACAAGAAGTTGATATCAGATGAGGCCATCTCTTTCTTCTCCAATCTCCTCAAGTCAGAACCCCATCATAGGCCCAATCTTGATCTTCTACCTATTAATCGGATCTCTGAGCTGGATACTGCTACCCTGGAAGCTGGCTTTTCCCCTGATGAGGTAAAATTCGCTATTCAGTCGCTGGCAGGGAACAAAGCCCCGGGGCCAGATGGCTTTCCTATCTTATTCTTTTAGCACTTCTGGGATCTGCTGCAGGGGGATATTCTCGATTTCGTTAACGAATTTCATGAAAGAGGCCACCTGTCGAATGCTCTCGGGGCTACTTTCATCGCCCTCATTCCGAAGGTGCAGGGGGCAGATTCCTTACATAATTTCAGGCCTATCAGTCTTCTCGGGAGCCCGTATAAAATCATCGCAAAAGTTCTTGCTACCCGCCTTCAGAAGGTTATGGACAAAATTGTATCTCACCACCAAAGTGCATTCATTCAGGACAGGCAAATTATAGACAATGCTCTTATGGCTGCTGAAATTCTGTACTCAAGACATAAATCTGGGTCACCAGGAATCTTATGCAAACTTGATCTTGAGAAGGCCTACGACCACGTTGATTGGAATTTCCTTATGTATATGTTATCGCGGATGGGTTTTGGCGCCAGATGGTTAAAGTGGATAAAGGCTTGTGTTAGCTCAGCTACTTTTTCGGTCCTCATCAACGGTTCTCCCAAAAGGTTTTTTCAGAAGCTCTAGAGGGTTAAGGCAGGGACACCCCCTATCCCCTTTCCGTTTTCTTTTTGTTGTTGAGAATTTCTCGTGTATGCTATGTAAAGGGCAGGTGGAGGGTATTATTGGGGGTTTTCAAATCAAAGATATGGAACACCCCATTTCTCACATCCAATATACAGATGACACTCTCATGTTCTGCGAAGCTGACTGGGACAAAGTGGGCAATCTTCGTACCGCGATCCGTTGTTTTGAAGCGGTGTCAGGTCTTAAAGTCAATCTTACCAAGTCGACTATGATTGGTGTCAATATTTCTGAATCTGAGACTCGACGTTTTGCCGATTTCTTCAGTCGTACCCCAGGGAGCCTCCCTACCACTTTCGTCGGTCTTCCCTTGTGCCTAGGAAAGCCCCCGATGGAGACAAAATTATTGATCAGTTCGAATTTTACCTCGCCAGGTGGAAATGTAATTATCTCTCGCTTGGGGGCCGGCTCACCTTGATCAAAGCGGTGCTCTGAAACCTCCCCTTATACTCCATATCCCTTTATAGATGCCCGGCAAAGATAATAAAGATCCTCGAGAAGCTCAGACGGAACTGCCTATGGAATGACAGCGACGACAAAAAGAGATTTCATTTGGTTACTTGGAAAGATGTTTGTAATCATTTTAAAGATGGGGGAGCGGGAATTAGAGATCTTAAAGACATGAATCGTGCCCTCCTTGGTAAATGGTGGTGGAGACTTGGAACAGAAGAAGGGACCCTATGGAACAAATTGATCAAATGTAAATATGGGAAGGTGGCTGAAGGCTGGTGGACAAAAGGCGTGTCAAACAGCAACGCCTCGACTGTTTGGAAAGGTATTATTTTATATCACTCTGAGGTGCAGAATCAATGCCGCTTCTCCATGGGGAAAGGGGACAGAATCCGTTTTTGGGAGGATAATTGGGCGGGTTCCCACGCGTTGAAGGAGGAATTTCCACACATCTATAGGCTTGCCCCAAACCCTTTCATCTATGTGGCCGATTGCTATTCCCTCCAAGGAAACGTTGTTACCTGGACTCCTCCCTGCAAGATAAATCTTTTTGACAGGGAAGTCGACCTTATATACACCTTCTTCAGCGGTTAGGGAACTATCGTCCTAATCCGGACCAGCAAGATAAGCTCGTGTGGCCCCTTGACAGAAAGGGTATGTTTTCGGTTAAATCTTTGTACCGTCTCTTGCATAAGAAGACAGAAAACCTTCCAGAGGCGATTACTGCGAAGGCCTGGAAGTACAAGGTGCCTCCAAAGATCGCGGTCATTGGGTGGCTGGTTGGCAAAAGAAAAGTGCTCACTATAGACAATCTGAGGAAAAGAGGAATGTTGTTAACAAACATCTGCATCTGCTACCTGTCAAACGAGGAAACGATCGACCATTTGTTTGTTCATTGTCCTTACTTCAAAGCGGTCTGGTCGACCATCCTATCCAATTTTAACATCTCCTGGTCTTTCCCCAACTCTACAAACAACGTCCTTGCGGCGTGGCATGGTGTTTCCCTGGGAAAGAACAGAACTGTGGCCTAGAGAAGCTCTCTTCTTGCTGCTTGGTGGGCTATCTGGGAAGAAAGAAATTGCCGCTGTTTTAGAGACGAGTCCCATTCTGTCGTCTATGTGATCAAGCGAATTCAGCATTTTCTCTCTGAGTGGGCCTGCTCTTCCCCAAACTTTAGCTACCCTTCCCTTCTCACCGGAGTCCATCTCAGCGCCACGTAGATGCATTCTGTTCTTCCTCTGTGCTGGGCTTTCTTCTGTTTTTGTGTTTGTCTCTCTCCTTTTCTGTTTTTGCTTTGTTTTCTCTTTTCTGTGTTTCCTTTTGTCTTTCATTTGGTTGTTCTCTGTCCACTACCTCAACGGTCAGTTTTCTTTTTAATGAATTTTCGTTGCCTTTCAAAAAAAAAAAAGAGGAGTTCAGTTGGTGTGATTTTTGGTCTAGAGCCCATCCACATGATTGCCCACCAGGTCAAAATTCCTTATCACCACGTATGCCACGTGCACCTTGACAAGAGAACTGCGTAGTAAGTTGTGCAATACCTCATTCCTCTTGGAAGAAACGAGTTGACATACCATTTGGAGCGCTGGTTTGACGGACTTTGTTCATTTCACTCAATGTAGAGTGGGGTTTCAGAACTTTAATGAAGTTCCATTTCCAAATTAAAGCGCGCACTTTTTAAATAGTGTGAAACTTCCATTTGGACTCTTTTCCAGATAACTCCTGAATCTTCTGCAGATATTTGATTGCTTTTGCATGGTTGCTTTGTACAATGACGAGAACAAATGGTACCCCTTCTATTAGAGTTCAGTTCCATGTCAAGTGATAAGAAGAGGGAGTGATGATCCTATACTTTCTAGGGGTGCACTCTAGTGGTACCGGTACCATCGTAACCTTATGGTGGTATTAGCGAGATGTGTGGTCCTGTGAACCCAACTCGTCCATCAGAGGAGTCACCTTAAAAAAACCCTCAGCCCTAAAAAAATCAGCGTCCATCAGAGGAGTCACCTTAAAAAACCCTCAGCCCTATCCAAAAGCCAAGTTGGTCATCGCACATGGAAAGTGTTGAGACTTGAGAGGGAACATCCACTATTGATGAGAGCTAGGGGCCTACTATATATATCAGTGTTTTAAATAGCGGTAGCGTGTTGCGTAGCGTTCAACCCTCCGTAGCGTGTAGCGAAATAGCGTAGCGTAAGCTACACAATACTTCTATTTTTTAATTTTATATATATATATATATATATATATATATATATATGATAAATAAAAAAACAAAATATATAAATGTCACATTCTTCAAAATAAAAATCCCAAAGTTAAGAGCATTAAGTACAATACAAATGTCATATTCCTCAAAATCAACATCTCAAATTCTCAATAATTAGTCTCTAGACTCTAGTGTCTAAACTCTAAAGGTCATCTATATCTAATAGGTCATCGTCATTGTCGTCATCCTCATTCACTTCGTCACCAGGTCTAGGCCTTTCATCATCAGCATCAGCATCTACATCTGCATGTACATCATCCACACCATGAACACTCATTCTTGTTTCTCCTTCCTCTCTTATAGGAGTAAGAAATCTTCCCATGGGACCACCTACACATTTTTAAAAAAAAAAAAAAAAAAAAAAAAAGATTCATTGGTCTTTTACTTTCTTTGTTAAAAATGTTCATGTAACTTAGTCTATAACTATAAACACTTACTTAAAGTAGTTGCATTCCTTTTCCTTGAGGAAGGTGGGGGGCAATCTCCTTCAGAAATATTAGATGTTGATGGTGCATTGCTGTCAACTGGATCATCAGACTCCAGAATAGTTGTAATGACACTAATATCAAAGGTCATATTTTGATCTTCGAGCCACGATGGATCAGTTGGGAGAACAGGGCCTTCTTTCTCAGCAATCCATTCATTATCTGATTCAATGTGGTCCACCAATATTGGATCCATTGCCGCCCTTCTCTTCATGCTTCTTTCTCTCAGTTTCATATTATACATCACATATACTAGAGAGTTGAGTTTTTGGTTGCTCTAGCCGATTTCTCTTCTTTGTGCAGATCTGATCATGTGATGATCTATGTCAGTCAATTATCAAAGACTTGCTAATCTACTAAATAAAAATTAGCCAATTTAGAATATTGAATGGTACAAAAGTCACCTGCTCACAAGTACTCCAATTTCTCTCACAGCCAGAAGCACTGCATGTGAGGCTTAAAACTCGTACTGCAAACTTCGTAAGCTGTGGAGTTCTATCTCCAAAGCGTTCCCACCAATCAGCTACATAAATTAGTTATAATTTATAAATTAATTAAATACTTTCACCAATTATAAAAATATAATTTACATAACAATGAAAATATCAAAATATAAAATTATCAATTACCTGGGGAACGCTTTGTCATGGTTTTGAGTGCAAGGCAAGAGCCAAAATCCCCTCTTCTCTTGTCATATTCTTCCAACTGAATATCAGCATCAGCATGCTCTTCACGGGGGATCATCCTATCCATGCACTCAAACAACCCCCTTTTTATCTCAGGGTGTGTAGAAAACTTATCTGAGTACCGTATTTGAGGATTCAGATAGTACCCGACTGCATGTAGAGGACGATGAAGTTGAGGAGTCCATCTTTCATCTATTTTGTTCTAAATTGGAACATATCTCTTTTTTACATCATTGCAATTAAATGCAATTTGCTCTTCGCTGAGTCCATCAATTCATAAATGAACCCCATTGCTGGCCTCTCTTCCGAATCTACTTCTCTTAAAACACTTACCAATGGCATGGTGCTCTTAACACATAAGGCAACATGAGGCCAAAACTTCGGATCAAACATTATAATAGCTCGTACCTTTATTCCTTCAGGTTTTTTAGCCCAAGAACATGAGCACCATTTTTCCGATGCAAACATGGCTATAAGACCATTCTTTTGCTTGTAAATACTTCGAAGGGTGAGGTATGATGTTGCAAAGCGTATTACTGCCGGCCGTAGAAGCTCATGGTTATTCATGAAGCTTCTCATCATGCTCAATACAATTCCATGCCCATAAATAAACTTCGTCACCGTCCTTGCCTTTTCAAGCGTTTCAGAATATATTTTCATTTTTCCAATATCCTCCAACATCAGATCTATGCAATGTGCAGCACACGGAGTCCAATATATCATTTTCCTCTTATCCATCAACTTCTTCACAGCACTCACATAGCTTGAATGGTTATCCGTGATAACCTAGACCACATTTTCTTCCCCAATTTCTTCCACAATTTCATCAAGATATTCGAATAACAAATTCCCATCTTTTATTGAATCTGAAGCATCAATAGACTTGTAAAACATTGTTCCGATCGGAGAATTAATTAAAAAATTAATGATGCTTCTATTCTTTCCATCCGTCCAACCATCAGACATAATTGAACATCCATAAGTTTTCCAGGAAGCTTTGTATGCTTTCATTAAACTATCAGTTTTAGCAACCTCCTCTTTTAGTATCCATGTTCTCATCTCATGCATGGATGGTGGCTTCAATCCCGGTCCAAACTTGTCAATAGCCTCACACATTGCTGAAAAGTATAGGCTATTACATAGGTTGAATGACAAAGCATTCCCAAAAAAAAATCTTTCAATCACCCTGCATACTTCTTTTCTTTCTTCCTTCTTCCACCTTGAATTCAATGTGGATTGACGTTGCTCACTACTAACAAATTGATCCATAGGACCCCTTGCTCTTGCCATTTGTTGATTACCAGAAGATCCACTACCAAGTTGGCTGCCAATGAAAGCATCATTACCCACACTAGCGCTATCACTTGCAGAGCTAGAACCAGAAAGATATGTCGATCCCCCTCTCCCAATATCTCGAAATACCTCATTTCTTTTATTTTTTCCATCATGATATTCCTTTAAAGCCTTTCTACACTCCTCATTGGCTTCTTCTGTCACTTTTGGGCACGGCTTTATCCCATTGTGGGTTCGGGCCAAATGATGCTTTAAGCGAGTCATGCCTCCCGTTAATCTTTGACCGCAAAATTTGCATAGCACATAATTTCTATGAGATTGTCCAAGTGGATTATCAGCCACATATTTCCATGCAAAATCTCTCTTTTTCTTCAATCATTCTTCTCTCTTTAGTTCACTACTTGACCAAAAAAAAAACACATCACAGATAAATCAGTGAATCACAAAAATAAACATACGCACACCACTTGCACTCATACGCACACCACAGTGGGCCCACCATAGAAATATAATGCAAATCCACCCCTTCACACACCTCAGTGGGCCCCACGTGGGCCACACCATAGAAAATAATGCACATCCCACCCCTTCACGCACCTCAATGGGCCCCACGTGTGCTACACCATAGAAAATAATGCACATCCCACCCCTTCATGCACCTCAGTGGGGCCCACGTGGGCCATACCATAGGAAAAAAACAAAAAAGGTATAAAGAACAACAAACCGACGGTAACTAGTATTTTAAAAGGGAAAAAAAATGAAAATACCAAGTTATTTTCATTGTACATCGAAAAAATTAAAAAAAAAGGAAGGAGCGTACCTGTTTTTGTCTCGAGATGAGGTCGATTTGCGCCTGGCAATTGACTTTCGACTATAGCATTGAAGGCTGGGGAGAGAAGCAGCGTCGGATGGCCTCTCTGAGACGATTTTGGGTCTCCAAATGGATCGGAAGGGAGAGCAGTAGCGTCGGATGGCCTCTCTGAGACGATTTTGGGTCTCCAAATGGATCGGAAGGGAGAGCAGCAGCGTCCGATGGCCTCTCCGAGACGATTTTGGGTCTCCAAATGTATCGGAAGGGAGAGCAGCTGCGGTTTGGGATCAGAAGCCCTTTAGAATTAGGTTTTTTGTTTTTTTACTTTAGTTTAGCTTGTGGTGTGAGTTCACCACTGTTTCCTGCACTGAAAAAGCAAAAAAAAAAAAAAACCAAACAGGTAGCGTACTCTACCTGCGTTACACGCTACATATCCGTAGCGTACGCTACGACCCTTGTAGCGTGCGCTACAGGGGAAAAACGCTATTTCCAGCGCTATGTAGCGAAATCGCTACGCTACGGACGCTATTTGATACACTTATATATATAATCCAGGCCACTCAGACCCTTCCTCCAGGCCAGATGAAGGATCAGGCCAAAATACAGGCTGTTTTTTGTCTTAGGTGTACCCCTCTGAAATTCAAGCATGGCCTTTCCCTCCCAGTTTGTTCCCATTGACGCCCCCTTTTGTTTTGGATTGGGCTGAGTATTGGACCGTAGGAATATTTTGAGGTGACGCATCTAATGGATGTGTTGGATGGTGTTAATGCATCTCGTGGGCCCCCAATATGGCTGGTACCGCAATAGGTTATGCCGGGGATTTTCAGAACGGTGCCCACTCAGTTTTCCTTCCTGCTTTTCTAAATGTCATCATTTTCTTTAGACTCTGAAAGTGTTCAAAGTCGTATATAATTTCCCTGTTTAATTGAGAATAACAATATTACTTTAGTTATAATTTCCCTGTTTGTAGATACAATGTGCTGCATTCTCTAGGAGCAGTAGTGCTGTGGAATTTTCTGAGGGATGGCAGTCAAAACAAGAGCTTTCAGATTTGTAGCACTGACATTACCATGTACGAGCATATGGGGTTCTTTAACGCAAAAGAGATTATTTATGGACTGATAGAACTGGAGAGCGAAGATGTGATAAATAAATAAGATCAAGTGGTTAAATAATTGATCAGAATACTTTAATCAAGGCATGTCCATGCAGATTTGTCATAAGGATTGTCGAGATCCTCCTGTATAAGAACTGTAGATGATCAAAT
Source organism: Magnolia officinalis (assembly GCA_021015155.1). Lineage (NCBI taxonomy): Eukaryota > Viridiplantae > Streptophyta > Magnoliopsida > Magnoliales > Magnoliaceae > Magnolia > Magnolia officinalis. The sequence continues at coordinate 1,330,421 of JAJHSJ010000013.1, forward strand.
ACTTGGAGCAAGGTGCTGATGGAAGAATGAATGGATGTAGTCTTCTTTTTGTAGGAGATCCTAGAAGGTTTAATTAATTCATTTTGGATAGCTTGGATGAAATGTATATTTTGATACTGTATGCTGGGATTGCAGTCAGGTCAAGCCTTGAAGTTGTCAATTTTTTGGTTATATATATGTATACGTCTTCAATGAGACACCACAAACACACAATATTCTTATGGATGGTTTTATATGAAGCACCCCTAAATCCTAATCCTCAGCCCTGTGTTTCAAGTTAGAATATTGTGGTGCGAGGGAGCAGTGAGAACAGTATCTCTTGTAAACCATGCATCTATTTTTACACTAATTCTATGGGCAGATAATGAGTTATAAACATGATTTAGAAAACAATCTCAATTAATTAGTTCTCTTGGATGTAGTGTAAGTATTCGCTTCACTTATAATATTCCATTGCTGGTGCCACAACAAGGATGAAGGGTGTCTTTAGATGCGCTATCAAACCGAGTTGGAGTTATTACTAAAGGAAAATGGAAATAACCAAGTTGCGATTTCCTTAGCAATCATATTGATAGTCTGGGCTCCAAATTGCAATTGCATTACTTTCAAGTTGGATGCTTGTGCTGCGCACACAACTCTATACTGTCCATTAGTTTTTCGTTATCCATAATTTGCATATCTAGTGGAAATAAAATTTTCTGATTTCAGTTTTTCTGATATGTTTGTTGGCAGAATGCTGCTGCAGATGCCCTCTCAAAGTTCTGTTACCCACCGGTTGCAGCAGTTTCTATTTCATACCCAAAGGAAGCAATTAGAAAAGAATGTTTGATTGATGATGAACTTAAGGGGTTCGGCCAGTTGCATCCACGCAGTCAGGGAGTAGAGACTTTGGGTACATTTTCTTTTCCATCAGCTTCTTACTGATGCTTGTGTATGCTTGTATGGATCTCGTTGACATTGATTTTCCACTTTCTGATGCTTATGATCACCTTCAGAATGCTCTTGTAGTGTACACGTGCTAGGCAATCTTCATTCACTCTCTGCATTAAGATTCTAATATAACGAAATGTTTGAAATATCAATAAAATTACCAGTTGATGTATATGGAGATGAAGTATTGAGATTGAGATCCTAAAATGATGTAGGTAGCTAGCTTTGCTGCTTTGGTTCACTGCTCGTATTTTCTGAAATTGTTGTTAACATCAGTACAAGCGAGTAATAACCCAGCAAGATCATGTTTCTGTCCAGGAACGATATACAGCTCATCACTCTTTCCCAACAGAGCTCCACCTGGACGGGTGCTGCTTTTGAACTACATTGGAGGAGCCACCAACACTGAGATTTTGTCCAAGGTATGCAACTAGCAGTTTATTCCCCAGGGAGGAATATGTAATATATGGGATTTTCGGCATCTCTTTTTAGGCTCTAGATTAAGGGCACATTTGGGTGCACTTCCTCAAAATGGAGTTTCTGGAAGAGGGGGTTTCAAGCCTGCATTTTTGGTTGACTCGGCAAAAACCATCCTGTCAGCATTTTAGTGCCTTTTTTGTTGAGCGGGAGATGAGATTGGGGTTTGCAAAGTGCATCCAAATGCACAATATCAACTGCCATTTGGATTGAAAAGCGTTTAGGCCTGAAATGCTCCTTTGAAGAGTACATCCAAACTCCAAACAGGCCATATCCATGAGATAATCAATGGAATCAGCACTTGCATTCATGCGCCAGAATGATTACATGAATGCATGTGGACACCTATTACTTCTACACTTTTAGGGTACATCCAAACTCCAAACAGGCCATATCCATGAGATAATCAATGGAATCAGCACTTGCATTCATGCGCCAGAATGATTACATGAATGCATGTGGACACCTATTACTTCTACACTTTTCTAACCATGTGGCGATTGCAGACTGAGAGCGACCTTGTGGAGAAAGTTGATCGTGATCTTAGAAAAATGCTTATAAATCCGAATACCAAGGAACCTCTTGTTCTTGGCGTGAGGGTATGGCCGCAAGCAATACCCCAGTTCTTGATTGGCCATCTCGATGTTCTAGAAGCTGCTAAAGCTGCACTCAGAGATGGTGGGTTTGAAGGGCTGTTTCTTGGAGGCAATTATGTCTCAGGTGTAGCCTTGGGCCGATGCGTGGAGGGAGCTTATGAGAGCGCTGTGGAAGTATCAAATTTCTTGGAAAAGTATCTCTACAAATAGATAGGAAAAGGAAATTTTCGTTTGGCGGATTGGGCAAGCTCCAATATGGGATAAATGCAATGACTTTGTCTGTTTCGCTTTCTGAGAATTCTCCTTCCCAATTCCAATGAAATTTTCAGAAATATTCAATTGTATAGGATTACGACTCTAGTTTCTGTTGATGTAATAAAATTGGTTTTGTTTTGCAATTTTTTCTTTGAAGATGACAGTGAAGAAAGTCTGTTTTTTTTAGAGACTGACAGCAAATTTGGGTGGAACAGATACAACTGGGCCGATGCAAATTGACTGGAACCGTGTTATTCTGGATCCCTCTTTCCGCCTTTTCTGACCCAAATCAATGTACGGAATGTCTCAGGTCGGACTTCAAACGTTGCCAATGATGCTGATTTGGTTAGAAAGGTATCTGACCCGCCTGACAAGGTCGAACACACCAAATGGAGCCCGTGTCTTTGATGAAACCCGAAGAAACCACCTGTGTAGATTCTGTTCACACCACCAGCTGTGCAGGTGTGAAATTTCTACACTTTCGCGGCTTTGCCATCATTGGGTAAGAATAATATTACTGTGCTAATGGCTTATCTGTAACTTCTTAGGGAAGAAAAATGTATGTGGTTCAGTCTCTCCCCTAAAATGGGGAACTACCCACCACAGAAACATCGATGGTGGAAGTTCGTTGTGGGCAAATCTTATCGCCTCAGAAATCTGCTAAAGATTGGATGGGGATTAGGAGTGTTAACAGTGCTTGCATTGACATTTTAGGAAGTGGAGATCCACCTGTAGTAAAGATTTGCTACTGTCGTTTCACATTGGATCATCTCCATTGGCATGTCAAAAGAAACTTAGAAGATTTGCTGGTGTATTTTAAAGAGGTGGAAATTTTTTATTTTATTTTATTTTATTTTTTTAAATCGGCAGATTACATGGCCAGAACTTGTTTTGGGAGTCAAATCTGTAAAGATTTATGGCCACACATTCTATCTCATCCAAGCTTAGTTGAAAGCTGAACAGTCCCTTACCGCACGCGACTTCCACATTGGTAGGAACCTAGGTAAGCATCTTTTTTGTGGTCCCTGTGATTGAATTGAGGAAAATAACCCAGTGAGACGTGTCCATAACAGCGACCATCTGATGATGACTGGACATTCATAACACGAGGCCGACTATATCAATTTCCTTGACTTGAATGAAAATTACAAAGATGGTGGGCCTTTTTTTATGACAATGGTAACATGGAGATAAGATGGCCATGGTGACGCGTTTGCCACCATATCAGATCATTTCTAAATAACTTCAAATAGTTTTTTCTTATGTGGGTGTGCTTGATTTTGATTCATAACGAAAAAAAAAAAAAAACATGATAAACGCGTTTTTCAAATTAAAATAGCAAAAATGCCCTCAGACTTGTGAGGAGTCACAAGGAGCCCACAAAGCAAAGCCAAGAAAAGAGATCTATGCCCCTCCCTTGGGAACCCATCATGGGAACAACCTTACATGGGAAAATCAAATGCCATTCTAAGTTTGACCAAGGAAAATCAAAGCCCAAGGTGGGGAATGAATGGAATACACAGCTTGGAAGAGAAGAAAGAGAGGTAGGGATGTGTTTTTTTTTCTAAGTAGCTTTATTGGGTTTCCAAAGGGAGAGAGAAAAAAACGTGCATGGGAGAACGGGGGGCAGTATAATGAGATGTAGGAAGGGTGGTCCATAGGATCTAAGACATTGGGCACCTAAAGCGAGGCCCATCTCAGGGACCCACCTCAGCCGTTGAATGTTTAATGTTTGGGTTGAACTTTGAACATAAAAGTAGGGAAGGGGAGGGATATGCTTGAGTAATACATAAAAGTGCATGCACCCAAAGTCATTGAAGTAAGAGAAAGATGCCTGAGGGAAGCAACATTGGGGGACACAGCCCTTTTCTTTTCTTCTTCATCTCTTTTTATTTTTTATTTTTTCTTTGTTGTTACAATCCAATCTACACATTGGCTTTTCTTTAGGAGCAAGGTAGCTCATGTGTGTCATGAGAGAGAGTCACGTGCAAATCAGTTCATGCACTAGGAGTCTATTAGTCTCTTTGTAGGGGAGGCTAGATCCACTACAAACCTATGTAGGTTAACCTAAAATGCGGTGAGTGGGGCCCGTTGTGATGTTTGCATGACATCCGATCTGTCTATCATGTGGGCCTCCTAGTATTCTCTTATCCATCTAAAAATTAGCTGGATTCAAAACCTGGGTCGGCCACACCATGGGGAGAAGTTGGAATTGAGACGCTCTCGCTGTTAAAAAAACCTTTTGGGTGTTTTTGAGAACCATTGTATTTTTTATATGCCACTCAATCCATTTATAAGATGCGACTCATCAGGATTAATGAACACCCTAAAAAGATCAGGCCATTCCAAAAGTCAGGTGGGGCACACCACGTGATTTTACAAGTTTTAGTCATGAATTTAAATGGCATGGCCCACACGAGTTTTGTACACACTCCCACGTGGATTGTTTGTTAAACCAACGTCGTGAAACCAGCATTCTCCAACTCATAGTCCCAAAATCAGATTATTTGAATAATCCTAACCTCTAATCCATAGAGAATTTTTGTTAAAATTGGACCATTGTAAATTTTTTATTTGTTTTTAACCGTCCAATAAATGTCTACCAATCAGATAAATAATCAAATAAACTTAATTTTTGGTTCATGATAAATCTAATCTTAAACCATAATTTAGACAGTTTAATTTGACTTATATGTCACAAATGCAATTTCTAAGTACCTGAGCATCATCAATCACATTCTACTAGAGTATCCAAGTCTCTCTCATGAACTAATGGATGTGCCTGACTATAACCATCTACTCACGTGGGCCCATCATGGTCTAGTGTTTGAATCAATATCCTATTGAACATATGATATGTGGCACTTCATGTGCACTTGCTTCATGAACGTGCGAGAGAGAGAGAGAGAGAGAGAGAGAGAGAGAGAGAGAGAGAGAGAGAGAGAGAGAGAGAGAGAGAGAGAGAGAGAGAGAGAGAGAGAGAGAGAGATTGTGTTATGTTGGTCGCTTGGGATTGGCTTTTTTTCATCTTTATTTATTTCTCCCTAGAGGCCGGGATTGAGTTGATTGCATGTCTCCTAGAGTCGCCCTCATGTCTTCTCTTTTGAGAGGCTGTCTTTGATTTATTTAAAACCTCAAAATCTCACATCAACTCCAACGTCTCATTCCACCTTTCTCTTTTCTAACTCCAAAGTTTCAAACCCCATGCCCATCTTGTCTCCCCTCCCCCTCCTTTATCAACATCTTCTGGCCCACTTGTTCCCATGCACCCATTTGTAGTTGAACTCATTTATCTCCACATCACTCATCTAGACCTTCCATTACCTCCATTCCACTCCTCATACGCTGCCCATTTAAAATCATACCAATCAATAATCCAAACCGTCCAATCAATTGCAATTAAAAAATGTATGGGTAGGATCATTTGTAAAAAATTATTCCACTTGGGCGGACGTTTAGGCTCATCTGATCGCCTGATCTTCACAAAGTAATGGAAGAAGAGTGGACTGGACCTAATGGATGGTGTAAATAAGTGATGTGGGGGCCAATGAGTCCAAATGCAAGTGGGTGCATGAGAAAGTCTCTATACATTGAGCCCAAAGGCTCATTTCTCTGAAAATAATATTTCATTATTATCACTAATACTCTAGAAGAACACCCTTCTTTCTCTATAAAGTCCCTCATTGAAATTACCCAAATGCACTCATCATTCCCAAATTGACTATTATTGTTCTTATCTTCTTCCTTTTACATGTCTCAAATTATCCCAAAAACATACTAGAAAATACTATAAAATGCATCTCTACCAATACGTAGCTATGTTGTACACTCCATAGTATACCGTATTTGGATACGTATGGTATTTCTGTTGATTTGGTGAATCCAAAGGCCCATGTGTTCAAATACCCAATTAATCAAAGAGCCATCTTAATAATCTAACAATGAGAATTAATGAGAAATGCTACATTGCTCTTCAGAGCACTAGAATTACATGGAAGCGACCCTTAGATGATAATCGGTACAATCAGGTCTCTGTGGGGTCCACTGAGATGTATGGGTTTTATCCACGCTGTTCATACAATTTCCTGGATCATTTTATAGCATGAGCCCAAAAATGAGGCAGATCCAAGGCTTAAGTAGACCACACAATGGAGATTGAATGCCCACCATTAAAAACCTCTTAGAGGCCAACGTAAGTTTTGGATCAAGCTGAAGTTTGTGTTTTCCCTTCATCCAGGTCTATGTGACCTTATGAACAGGTTGGATGGCAAATAAACATTACTGTGGGCCCTAGGAAGGTTTCAACGGTGGGCATCATTATCACCACTACTTCCTGTAGTGTGGCCCACTTGAGTATTGGATCAGCCTCATTTTTGGGCTCTCAAACTAAAATGATCCGAAAAGAAAAATGGATGAACAGGATGATAAAACCCACACATAACAGTGGACCCCACATAGGGTTGGACACAATCTGCTTCCAAGCTACATTGCTCCACTTGCATTGGGACGCTTGAACAGTCCAATCCCTATCTTAAAAGCATGAGACTTATATATATGGACGGTACAGATCATTTACACAAAATAGGTCTAATCAACAATTTGATCCATCTATTTGTTAGGGACCATCATGGATTACTTATGACTTTAAAGAATCATTTCTGTCAGGCAATCCTAGCCATCCGATCCATGGCTTGGAATAAGGATGGCTACATGAAATAAGGTGGATACAAGGACGGCCTGGATCAGTGTGATTTTGTCGGTGGCGAATAAAATAAGGAGCTTAGACACTCCAAGTAATCAATGCAAACAGTCCATTAGATGCCGTACATGTTTCATGGACTACCAAGCAATAATTACACGATTGGATGATCCCATCCATCTATAAGTTTGGCCCCCTTTTTTTGTGGCCGTTCATTTAGGAAGGTGTGATAGAGGTCATTCTTTGAGATCATAAATGATTTATAACAAGACCCAATAAGTAGATGGTCAAGATTATTGATTGCATCTCAACCATTAATTTTAGAGGCTATTGATTGAATGGTTAGGATTGTTTGATTTGTAGGATTTTTATTCTCCACCCCATGCAATGTATGATGCACCTAATGAATGGTTTAGATCGGTCAATTAAACTTTCTACACATCCCAATGCAAGTATGAGCATGGATCATTTGATATGCACAGGTGTGTGTGGTGCACGTGCCAGGGACCTGGAGACGTGTTTGGAGACGGGTCCATGACAAGATATCCCGAGGACAGCGTTTTCTCTGAGGTACTACATTATTATATAATTTAAATAATATAATAATAATAATAATAATAATAATAATAATAATAATAATGTTCACACGTGGCAATGAGAAATGATGCGAGTAACATCAAACGGTGGAGCTTGTTTCCGATGGTGGACCACATGCGGCTGCATGTTGGGTCGGCTCGGCTCATACGGAGGGGTTATCCTAATATAAGAGAAATGGGATCCGATGCCTACTCGCAAGGTGCCCATCTTCATATGGACCACTCTGGAATTTATGCTAGATGAACTTCGTTCATTTGGTGGGCCCCACTGTGTTTGTGCTGTGACTCAAAAAATAGGCGGTCAGGTTATAAAGTGGGACGTGGATTCGGTGGATCCGTGACTGTGGGGCCCACTAATGTATGTGTTTTATCCATGCCATTATATGGTGAATTAATCCCTTTATCTCATAGCGCAGGCCCACATCTCATGGGTTAGGACTCGGCCAAAACCCTCTTCGTGGGCCCCAAATCACATGGGCCACCCACCCATGTCCCCGCATCCACGGGCTACCCTACTCGAGCCCGGTGTGAAATACGCATTAATCAACCCTGGGAGGAGTCTCGAACACGATACCTCCTCCGTGGGCCGCACCCACCCCAAGTGTGCCCTTGCATTCCACAAGCGACCCCACTCGAGCCAGTGTGAAAATGCTCCTGCACAGCTCATTTAAGTATATTGGAAACATCTTAAGGTATTGCGTGAAAGATACATTGTTTCAACACTGAGATCTTGGTATCGATTCCCTAGTGGGGGTGGATCTGAGAGTGGGTGTACTAACAAGCTAACCAAAAAAGAAAAACCTTCCTAAGGTCCACTATAATCTTTATTTGACACCGAATCCATGGGTAAAGTCAAAAATAGAAAATACAGTGACCGTGGGGCCCACTACATGTGTTTTATATATGTATTATTCATCTGTTTTGCCAGCTCATTTAAGTGCATTGAAAACTTATTAAGGTCCACCGTAATCTTTATTTGACACCCAATCTATTGGTAAGGTCATAAATACCTGGACAAAGAGAAAACACAAATATCAACTCGATCAAAAGTTTTATTACCCCCAACAAATTTTTAATGTTGGGCATCTAAACGCCGCATTTTTAGTTTTTATAAATATAAAGTGGACCATACATTCATGGATCCATCAACTTTAAATCCACCGCCACATCTTATAAAGTGTAGTATGTTGGTAAAAAAAAATACATGCACACTATCAATGTATACAAAAGCAAAGCCATGATGAAAGGGGTTAAACCAAATTCTTAAACCATGAGAAAATAAGAGATAAGCAATGTAGAAATTATGCAGTTTGATAATATACTTACATTTATATATATGGCAGTAATATAGCACTTTTTTCTTCAATAAAAAATTTTTTTAAAAAAATTATGAAATAAGATTTATTAATCTCTCTCATTGTACAAGAAATCTATTTCCATGCTTATTAGTACCATTCTATAAAAATCATATCTAATATAATAAGAGAACCATCACAATCTTAAGAAAATTAGGCTTCACATCATTTTTAGAACCATATGAGAGAGGAGACAACGTACATTCACATGCGGGGGAGATCAATTTCCTCCAGGAAGGAACCTCTCACATGAAACTCGTTCTCATAAGCATTGGACCCACAACCTCAACACAAGACACATATATGAAAGAAATGGATGGTCCATATTAAACATAAACGCAAGGGCATACAATGGTGGGACCCACATGATTCACAGCTTGGATCTTGCACAGGCATTCTGCATAGGAACTTAAACGCTGAAATCATATAGCTATGGCGGACTCACCCATTGAATGACATTTTGTTATAATAGTGCGCTTGTCAAATGTGTGAGTCATATGAGAAGTGCATGAGGTGGTCCCATTGTAAAGATTGCCATGAGACACCCTCAGTTTGGTCCACTCATTAGGTGGGCCAACCCAATACCAAAAAGATGAACGGTCACCATACACACCCCACCAACGTGATAAGTGGACCCACCCAAGTGTTTTAATTATAAAATCATCCCCTAGAGTTGAAGCCCATCTTATCTGCCCGCACGCACGCCAGGTTAGCACATGTGCCATCTTGCAAACGTGTGTGTGGAGAAGGTTGCATGTGGGGCTAGCAAACCTACTCTTACAGGGATAACGTTAGTTTGGCTTGAGTGGCTCTTTTTCTTTCCAAGAATAAGGCCCTTTTTTTCTTTGTAGACTTGTTCACACACTAACTTTCACATCCATCCATCTCTTTCCCACCACCGTGTCACATGTGTAGAATATCCGATCCATACAAAAGGTGGGACACACCATTATAATCACCAATTACGAAAACTAGACCGATCCATTAATTGAGATGGTGACACCAGTACACTAAGTCATACTATCATCCGTCGATTATTTTTCGCATTGTGTCCCACACAATGAACGGATCACCTTTATTTTTACACACAATGATAATCATAGTGTGGCCCACCTTGTTCAAGAATCCGATATCATGTAAATGCGGCACATCGTCGGAATTGAACCCCACCGATGTGTGATCATTTCTCTCAATGTGGGTGACAAGAAAGCTCAGAAAAAAAAAAAGGGGTTGGTTTGTGTACCCTCTATTTAGAAAATGATAGAGACTTGAATGGTTTCTTGCATTCCTTGTATTAGCATGCAATTAATTAATAGGCCCATGCTACCTCACCTTTCCTTTAAGCAAAACTTTAATACTCTAGCAGAGTGTGATGGATGATACACAGGCACTTAGAAATTGCAACTACAAGGCATATAGGTACCCATTTATCTAATTATCATTCTGGTCGAGATTTATAGGACGGTTAGAATAGAATCTGAAAAATATCCAATAGTCTTATTTCAACAATTAAGTGTCCACAAATTAGAGATCAAATTCCTTCGATGAGTCAATTAATTTTCAAATTCTAACTTAGCAATGATGTGTTCTACAATTTAGTTGGTTTAATTTAAGTTAATGTATTACATCTGTACAATTTCTATGTGCTTGTGTATCAAGTGTCGTAAGCAGCTAGAGTATCAAGCGACTCCTCCCCTTTTTTTTTCTTTTCCTTCTAGAGTAAAGCATTTTCCTTAGTGTTGGGTCTTTTTAGCTATTGTCAGATAAGTGGATGTTTTGAAGTTCAAGCTGTAACGTATTTGTTATAAAGATATCAATGTGTATATTGCTTAAAAGGAAGATAATGAGGCAATTAGGAAATGGGATTGGTTGGTGATCATGACTCTTTAGTCTCATATGGCCTTCTTATAAGACTATGCAAGGTAGGCATGTGATGGCTACTTGAATCTGACCGCACCCCTACGTGCGGCCGACACAGACATGCGCGAATAATTTAAGTAGCTTGTCTGGTGGGCCCCACATATTTATCACAGCCCATATGCACGCAGTTGTAAAAGACTGGTTGACAATTGAATCCAACTAATGAATTGCGTCATCGGTTACATTTATTTGGTGGACGCTAAATTGGACTCTGGATGTGGCCACAGTCATGTTGGCCACATGCAGTTATCACATATATATGTAGGGAACCGAATCGGGACATTGATGCGCACGCCCGATCCAGTTACTTCAGGTTCTTTTTCTTGTGTGGTCCCTCTAGCTGTCCCTTGTTAGAGCATCTCTTGAGCAAGAATTATTTGGATGCTTGTCTTTTGCTTTCTTTTTTTCCTTGTTCAGTGACATCTTTTTCTTGGGTTAGTTTGATGAAATGTGTCGCAGAAGATATGTCACGGAGAGAAGTTGTGGGGTCGACCCGCATTCATGACCCTAAACGTACGACATTGATGTGGATTCAATGAAAGAATTCATCCTCAAAACTGTTTTGCATTTGTGTCCGTAGCTCTTAGCATATCGCATCGACAAGTCATACATCAATGTATGATTTTCGCTATGTCAGTATTTGCAGGGACTGTCCTAATGCTTTGTTTTAATTAAGGGACAGTTGTAACTATTTATCTTCTAATCTATAACAATCGACAATCATGAATACTATCCTTTAATTTCAGTAATTGCAATCACCTCTCTAATGCCGGAGAGGTGGAGGAATATGTACTAAATGATAAAAGATGTTTGCACGAATAAAGCATTCCAACAAGGCATGTTGGGATTCTAGTTGTTAGGTTTAGGGTTTTTAGCAATGACTCAAATCATTTATTTGATCAGGTCCCCTCAGATTGGGATACTTGATAAATTTTTGGATTGAATATTTCAACCTTACAATTATGCTATAATTAGGGTCACTAATATTTAAAATCAAAGAGATAATTATCAAAGGATTGAAACAATTCAATTGAGACCTTTTAGTTGTTGACCTTTTGCTTATATAAGATGAGACTCATGGTATGAGTTAAAAAATTACTCAAATTCAAAGGCTAAAGTTCTAAGTTCTAACATAGTATATTGACTGTATAATGGATGTACTTGAGCAAATGTCATAATAAAAATACCTTCATTTGTGGATTTTATTTATTTATTATTATTTACATGTGTGGGGCTTATCGTTATGCATAAATAGCATCCAACCATTTAGCCTGGATACCCCACTATAAAATTTAGATGCCGAAGGATTAGCCTAATCCAATCATTAAGTGCTCATGTGATTTGAGTGTGTGTGGTGTGGATGTATGTGTAAAAAGAAAAAGCCATAGTATAAAGTTTTGATTTATGGCTCAGTGGTAAATGTAATGTGTTTTAATATTAACGTTAAGTGCTCATATGGAACGTGTGTTAAAAAATAAAAAAATAAACCATATAATTGGAAAAAATGGACCACTATCTAAAAATCTAAAAACATCATCACTTAATGTATGGATTAGATTGATTTTTTGGGTGTCCCATTTTCATGGTTAAGTGACTGAGAAATGGACGGTGTTTGCAATTATTGAAACTAGAAGGGAGGTGTTTACAAGTTTAAGAAACCATAGGGGGTTGGTTACAATTATGCTTCCTCTAGCACTGTAACTGCAAGTTATTGTGCTCTAGTTGCATTGGTTAAATTTAATAGACCATTCAATCGATCTGATCTGTCCATTAAGTCCATAACACATTTCACATGCTACCACACAAAAATCATACTAATCAGATGATAAAATCTACCTTTGATTCTGATTTATTATCTACAGCCATCCATTTGGAAAGCCATGTACGAGGTTTTACAATTGCCTAACAAAAGTGATTCTTTAGAATGAAAAGCAGTCCATGATGTGTCCTAAAAAATAGATGGATCAATTTGTTACTTGGACCTATTTTTGTGTAATTGATCTCGACCATCCATATTAAAGAGCACTGATCAAATGGTTCATATTTTTCAGTTGGGCATGATTTTTGCATGGTCACCCTGACACATCCTTTGATACTAATGAACAGTCTAGATCAATGGATTGGACTGTCTAAGTGTCCCAATGCTACTAGGAGGACTACAACTTACAGTGCTCCGAAAGAACTGGAGCATCTCTGTTACTAAAATCGTATTTTCCGTGGCCGCATGCATGCGGCATGCATCTGCTAGAAACGCATTACAGAGGATCGTGGATGGTGTTGGTGCTGTACACGGCTCCTCTATTGTACATAGGGCTGAAAGTTGAGCGGGTTTAACCCGATCAACCCGTGACTGACCCGACATTGGGTTGGGCTCGGGCAAGATATATTGGCCTGATCTCAAGCTTGGGCTATACAAACACCAACCCGATAAAACTTGGGTTGGGCTCGGGTTAAGGTCTCAGGTCGCCCGACCCAATCCGAACTTGATTAATATATAAGTTATTTATAAATTATAATTGAGTGTGAATCGTTTGTGTCGAAGGCACACTAGTGATGTCAGGTCTCATTTGTCCACGTCATTTCCAATGACTCAAGCTAACAAGATAGGCCGGATTTCTCTCTTCCAAATAGATTGTGTGCCATGTTACATGACTTTTAAAAGAGTAATTATCTTATATTTTAGTTTGTTTTTTTAAAGAAAAAAATAAAGTTCTTTATGACGAACAATCACATATATAATTAATAAAATTATAGATACAAAAAATAAATCTTATATTAAAATATAGTAAACTAATGTAATAACAAAAATATTAACATGTATACCCTACCAACCCAACTGAGCCCGCTTGGGTTGGGCTTGGGTTGAGAACTCCCAACCCAAGGTGGGGTTGGGTTGGGTTGGGTTGGGGTTGGGGTATAGAAACCTAGGGTTGGGTTAGGGTTGAGCATCAACCCAACCCAACCTAACCTGCCAAACTTTCAACCCTAATTGTACATGTGGAATGTATCTCAGGGAAGAAGCCCTGTGGGGCCACTGCATTGTCCGTATATAATTCAATCCGTCTATCAGTGGTGTCAGCTCGTGTTACGCTAAGGGGCCGAAAGTGAGGCCGATGCAAGACCCAAGTGGGCCACACCATATGAAACAGATTTTACATGCCATTGAAACCCTCCTGGGGCTCACCATGATTTTCATATTCCATCCAACCCGTTCATAAGGTGATTCCCATCAAGAAGAATGGAAGGCAAAAATATCAGCCTGATGCAAAAGTTCTGTGGGCTCAATAAGGTTTCAATGGTGGTATTTCCAGTCCCCACTATTTCTTGAGGTGTTGTCCACTTGATTATTGGATCTGGTTCATTTTTGGGATCTCATCTGAACACGAGCTTTCGCCGCTTATGGATGGATTAGATTTCACATGGATACTGCAGTGGACCCCACAGGGCTTTGTGTTGCAGGAAACTCTCAGTTCTCAGTCCCCAATGATGCATGATTCTAATTGGGTGATTGGTAGACATCTGATAACGTGGGAACGAAAAGTAGCGAATGGATCAGATCCACCGAATGAAACTCCATTAATCAGAAGTTAGGTTTTATCTAATTCATCTGATTTTGGGCTGTGATGGAACATCTGAGACACTTGGACACCCATCATAAGATATGGATCGTCCATCAGATCTAGGATATGCGCCACAATGAAAAAATCACACAAATCAAACTATTTATATTCTAAAATCGGATAAGTAGACTAAAACATCCCACAAATCAAGCTAATTATACAAAAATAGTTCCAATGAACAATTTGATACGTGGGTCATCGTGGACAGCTCGTTCTTTTAAAGCATCACTTTCATCTGGTGATCCTAACTATTCATCCATGGGCTTGAAAAACGTACAGCTATATAAGCATATATAGGACATCTCACGGCTGAATTCGATCATCTGATGAGCAGAGGTGTACATGAACCGAGCCAGCTCGGTTAGCTCGCCCGACTCGACTCTATTAGAAAAAGCGACTTAGTTTGCAGTTGAGTTTGAGCCGAGTTGGGCTGATTTTTTGAGCTCGAAAATGAGTTTGAGCGGGCCCTTGCTCGGCTCGACCCAGATCTAACTAAGCTTAAATTGTGCCTGGATCAAACCAATTCGATGACTCAGTTACTTCCAGATAGATGTTGCTCACCAAGTGTATGATGAAATGATTAAAAGAAATGTGATTAGTGGCAAGGAAGGTATATATATAAAACTAACACCCTTTAATCTTGATTTGTACCATGCTTAGAAGGTATTTGATAAAATGTTTGTAAAATTATTGCTGCTATCTCAAATATAGTGAACTTTTGAAGGTGTGTGTTTGTGAACGTGAACTTAGCTTGAACTCTGCTCGAACTTGTCCAAGCTGCTAACTGAATCGAGCTGAGCTGACCAGTCAAGCTTGAGGACTAAGCCAAGCTCGAACTTGCCCAAGCTGCTGACTGAATCGAGCTGAGCTGACCAGTCAAGCTTGAGGACTAAGCCAAGTTCGAGCTAAGGTCAGCTAGTGGCCGAGCTGAGTCAAGCTAAGGCTACCTCGACTCCATGTACAACCCTACAGTGATGAGTGCGATTTTTCCTTGGTAGCTCATAAATGCATGTGGGACCTAATGAACGGTCTAGATCAATTGATCGGATGGACAAGTTCTACTGTTGAAATCAAGCCTGTGAACCGATAAAACCTACATCCCACCGTACACATGACAGAAGAGAAGGCTGATCTAGGCTGTCCATCAAGTGGGCACTGCCATCGAAGGACATACGTACGGATCAAATGATATTCGCTCGATACCGTTGGAAAGGACGGTACGGAGGTCCACAGCCAGTAGGAAAAAAGGTAAGGAAAAGCGATTTCCTGTATTATCCGATATTTGTGGTTTTCGATTAATGTACGATCGAATGCCGGGCCCACTAGCTGGACGGTCCTGATTCACTTTCTCCCTGCCACGTGTACAAACAGGCGAAAGGTCTACGAGCTTCCATGCTCACTCGCTGGAGAGCGCTTTGAGACTGCACCTGCCTCATGTGGAAATAACGAACGTGTGAAGTATCACAGCCACTCATCAGACAATCACCACCGGATAGCTGCAACATCTCACAAATGGCTTGATCTGTTCATCAGGTAGGGTACAGACCAACGGTCCAAATTACATACAGAGGTCTGGCTAACCTGAAGAGCAGATGAGCTTGAATTTTGCGCGGCTTGGTGGATCCGGTGGACGGATCTCTGACTGTGGAGCCTACCGTGATATATTTTCCTTACATCCACGCCGTCCATCCGTTTTGACAGCTCATTATAGGGCATAATCCTAAAAAATGAATCAGATCCAAGTATTAGGTGGACCACACCACAGGAAAAAATGATTATTGACCATTAAAAACTGTGGGCCACAAAAATTTTGGATCAAGCTGATATTTGCGTGGTCTCTTCATCCAGGTCTTTGTGACCTTATCAACAGGTTGGATGGCAAATAAAAATTCCAGTGGCCCACAAGAAGTTTTTAACGGTGGGTATTGAATCACAACTGTTTATGTGGTGCGGTCCACCTGGGATTTGAATGTGCTTCATTTTTGTAATCATGCTCTAAAATGAGCTGTCAAAAGGTGTTTGTTACAATTACATCACTGTGGGCCCCACAGTCAGGGATCCACCGAAGCCGCCTCCGAATTTCTAGGGGATGAACAAATAAACGGGTGCAATCTCCCACACGTATCCATAATCCCACGTGCGAGGTGAGGTGCACTTTCAAAGTGCACTGGAGCCAGACGCGACAGGTCAACATGAGCCACCCATCCATCACGCGATAGCCAAGCCGGTTTAAAGGGACCACGTCGCATCTGCCACGTGTCAGTGTCGGCCACCTCGACGACAGTTCAAACCGACGAGTCTGTTGAAAGCTTTTCTATCCTTCCCTCCCCTTTGATAATTGATATTCCATTCCTCCCTATTTTAGTACCCGAAGCTGGTGGCGGCTCTCTCTCTCTCTCTCTCTCTCTCTCTCTCCAAAATTCCAATGGGAAGGCACAGCAAATCCTCTTCTTCTTCTTCCACAGATAGCAATCCCCATCCATCTCTCTCCTCAGCATCTTCTCTCTCCACGCCAAAGAGAGATTTGAGCACTGATCTGAGGCTGGGCCTTAGCATCTCAACCGTCCATCATGACAATACTTCAAACTCAAGGTAATTGCACCAAAAACCAATCTCACCCATCTCATATTCCATGCCCATTTCCATCTCTCTCTCTCTCTCTCTCTCTCTCTCTCTCTCTCTTCTCTCTCTCTCTCTCTCTCTCTCTCTCTCTCTCTCTCTCTCTCTCTCTCATGCAATCAAGATACTTGCACCAAAAACAATCAAACCCATCTCAGTTTCCTCAACCCTTTATCTCATTTTCCATGTTTTAGGACACTTGCAATCATACCCATTTGATCTTTCTCTCCTTTTCCTTCCCTTGTGATAGAACGTTTATCAAGCCATTTTTCTCCATTGTTTTTTTTTTTTTCCCTAACTCATGATCTCATCCCAATCATTTCTTCTTTGATGCCACTAGGGACCAACTATCTGATTGGCCACCGATCAAGCCACTCCTGAGGAGCACACTCGCGGAGAGTGGAAATCATTGCAATCAGCCCACATTCTTCGTAAAGGTTTACATGGAAGGAGTTCCAATTGGTAGAAAATTGGATCTGTTTGCACATGATAGCTATGATGGCCTAGTTAGGACCCTTCGACGCATGTTCGGGACGGCGATTCTATGTGAGTAATGATAGATTATCGCTGGAAATATATAATTCAATGGTTGCATTTGATTAGATATCAAAGGAATTTATGGTAATTTTCATATTTTTTTTCCCTGTTTTTTTCCATTTCGATCGATCGATATAGGTCCCAATTTCATGCAAGCATCACCCAATCAAAACCATGTGTTAACCTATGAAGATAAGGAAGGAGATTGGATGATGGTGGGAGATGTCCCTTGGGAGTAAGCCAAATCAAACACCCATTTCTTCTATTCCTTTGATTTTAATTATCTTTGTTTCAAATCTCTTCAAATTCCTCACATCTTTTCCTTTGGCAGGATGTTCTTGACTACTGTGAAGAGATTGAAGATCACTAGAGCTGATAAATGTTAATGTCTATAACCAATAGAATCTCTCTCTCTCTCTCTCTCTCTCTCTCTCTCTCTCTCTCTCTCTCTCTCTCTCATTTTTGCCTTGTTGGGTGAGTTTGAAAAGGAGCCCAAAAGCCATAGTATGGGAATTAATTTGGAATGTAGATGTACAGCCAATACAAAAATGATATAGATGCATCTTTTCTTATATGATGTGCTGTTTCATTAATGTTGTGGAAACTTAATAGAAAGAGAAGCCTATCATCCCACTCAGTGAGTTAAAGAAAAAGGAAGATACAAAGCCATTGAAGACTCTCATTTTGGTGGTCATGTCCTCTTTTTTCTCTCATCCTTTGTGCTTTTCCTTTGTGGGTGGATGTGGTCCTGACCCTAAAACCCTATTCATGACATGGACTAGTCCTTAATCTTCTTGATAAGTGAATTGGACTAGTCCTCAATCTTCTTGATTAGTGAATGGGACCCTAATCAAATGACTTCACACGCATGCCCCCGCATGCGCGTGCGCGTGCTAGCATGTGTGTGCTATGCATGGACCACATCGGCATGGCCACTTTGTTTGGTGGCATTGAATTGATGCATGACAAAAGTGGCATGCACCAGCTTCTTGCACCTACCATATTTTCATTTCCATGGCTGTAGATGGTAGGTTTAGGTTGGTGGTTTGGGTTGAAGAACTCTCCTTTTGTCTGTTTTTCGTTGTGGTTGTTGGGTTCTTGTCGAATATGCTGTATTTGTTTTACATCATGGTTAAGGGCGTGTTTGGTCGCACCAAATATCATGAAGTTTCATGACATTGCACCAAATTACACTCATTAATCATGAAACCTCATGATATTTGGTGTAACCAGAAGCCCTTAACCACGAGCCATGGTTGGCTGTGCCGTCCGCTCTATTCTCACTCAAACGAAATTAAGGGTGCGTTTGGCTGCACCAAATATGATAACATATCATGGAATTTTAAACGAAGTTAGAAATATCATAATATTTGGTGCAACCAAACACACCCTAAATCAGCTTGCAGTTGAATGAGCCAGGTTCATGGTTCCAGCAAGTGGTGTAAATGGTTTGGGTTGAGCTGAGGATTGTCTACTCCTAACCCATGAGCTCAGTCTATGATCATGCCTGGCTCAGGCTGCTAGCAAGAAGTGTTGTCAATTTGACAACACTTCCTGCTAGCAGCCTAATCTAAGCTCAGGCCTGAGCTTAGATTATGGCCTAAGCCTGGCCTGTTTATCTACCTGATTAGGTATGGCCCACTTTCCTTGTGTGGCCCAAAAACCAAGTGAGTTGGATCATCTGTTGGAGTACACATTTACAAAGTAACAAAATATGTGGAGTTATTTCATATGTATGTGTGATGTATTACAAAATTGCCAAATTTGAAACTCTAAATGGGCCAAGTGAACGGGCTTTCAGTTACAGCTTGAGCCCAGGTTGAAAAACAAATGGGTGTGATTTTAGAACCATGTCTGGCCTAAGGACAAAGCTCATACTTTAGGTGGAAGCTTGTGAAGAAGTTGAGCTTAGACCCTAGAAGTTCCTGGCCCTTGGTTTGAAATGCCAACCCAAGCCCACTCAAAATGGCCAGGCCCGAGCCCAACGGGCCAGCCAAGCCCATTACAGTCTCAATACAAGGAAACAAGCATTGCATTAATCGTCCCTTCTCTTGCACGAATCGATCTCTAACGAAGAAAAGTGTCTTAGTGTGAGGTTGATGGGCCCCACAAGCGCCTTTCCACATGTTCCAAGCTGGCACTTGTCCAGGACATCAGGGCCGTGTATCAGGTGGGACCTGCAGTGCAGATCGTTATGCAAAAGAGTTCATGTTAATATAATTTTATATAAAAATTGGACCATCCATGGCCTACAGTTAAGGGGCCTACCTCTTGAATTGGGGCCTTACACTGATGCACGTGATCCAACCGGTGGAGTAAGATTCCACTTCAGTAGTCCGCGGACTACCTGTCTTTTCCGCTTTTGATACCTCTCCCATTTTTTCCATCTCTTATGCCTCATCAAGTGCTGATCTGGACCGTTGATCAATATCCCACTGATCAGGGATCTTGGCCGTTGATACTAGGGATGGTTAAAACATGTTCTCATTTCAGCGTCTTTGTATCGAGACCATAAATAGACATCCCACCCTGCTTGGGATGACCAATTGTAGTAAGATCCCAACCATTGGAGACTCTTGAAACATCTCATCCGTCCACCCCTAAAAAGCTCCAAAGTAAGCCCAAATTCAAGTCCAGAGCCAAGTCCTAAAATCATAAGTCAAATCCTAAATCAAGCCAAGCTTAAGTTATAGCATCTACCCAAGCCATGGCACAAAACCTTAGCCGAACCCAAGCTCTAGCCAAGCTCCAAAATTGCGTTAAATTCAAGTCAAATTCAAACTAAATTCAAGATAAATTTATAATTTATAATTAATCCTCATTCCTAACCCAATACTTTCTAAAATCTAACCCAAACTTAAACCATGGTCCTTTTAGGTTAGGAAGTCGAGAATCATCAGTTGCCCAAAATTAGGGTTGAACCATGTGGGGCCACCAACGGCACTCCAAGTGCCGCTTGCCATGTAGTAAGTTGACAATTTGCCGGGGATAGTTGTGGGCTGACATGTAAAGTAAATCTCATGTCAAGAAATAAAATGTGTGCTCAAGAGACTATAAGTACATCGTCCCTCCCAATTAATAATAGTGTCATGTGACATACTTCTCCTCTTCACCTATCAAATCACCTTTCACCCTCTAACTTCACCCAAATGACACTCTCTTCACCTATAAATATCCTCTCTCCCTTCTTATTTCGCATACACCATCTTTTCTCTTAAGTCCTTAGCTTAACTCAAGTTCCTTAATTAAGTCCCTTAGCTCCAGCTAATTAGCCACCTCTTCTCTAGCTAACTTTAAATCTAACTTACCCCTTCTCTAGCCTAGCTCACACTTAGAACTGTACACGAGTCAAGTTGAGTCGAGTATCGCTCTACTAGTACTCGGCTCTTAATGCCCAAGTCCTACTCGTACTCAACTTTGCTCGGCCATCGAGCATGGAATCCCTACTCGTGCTCTACTCGCCCGAGTATGAGCCGAATACGAGCAGAAATAGAGTTGAGTCCGAGTAATAGCTATATTAACATATTAACATATTTCTATATTAAAAATTTCCGACATATATTAACAATTTATACAAAAATAATAATAATAATAAATCAACACCACACAATATTTTAAAAAATAATAATAATAAATCAATTTTTGACATATATTAACAATTTATAAAAAATAAAAATAAAAAATCAACACCACACATTACCGGGCAAGCTGGGCAGGAATGACCGGTAGCGTGCGTGCAGGGCAGGAATGACGGACGAGTGGCCGGGACGAGTTGCGGCATTGGACGAGTGGAAGGGACGAGCTACTGCACCGGACAGGGGTACCGGGCAGGCTGCAGAAACGAGCGGCAAGGTCTAACACCACCGAACAGGGGACAGGAGAGTGAGAGAGAGGGAAGAAGAGAGACGAGCGCTGGGAGAGAGAGAAAAAAAATAAAAAATCGAACGGACGCTGGGAGTGAAGAAGGAAAAAGGATTTTCGAACGGGCACTGCTTGAAAATGACTGGAGACTAAGTTTTTTTTTTTGGCGGGTTATATATACGGGTACATGAGTCGAGTACGAGTCAAGTACACGAGTTAAGTATCGAGTCAAGTACCGCTCAACTCGTACTCTACTCGTAATTAAAACGAGTCTTAAAAATCTGCTCGTATTCGGCTCAAAGTCATGACGAGTCGAGTCGAGTAATTCTAAGTCGAGTCGAGCGAGTAATCGAACATACTCTGCTCGTGTACAGCTCTACTCACACCTAACTCATCTAGCCCAAGCTATCCATCTAACTTAGCCCATTTAGTCCATTTAACCTAGCTCATCTAGTAAAAGCCACCCATCTAATCTAACCTATCTTACCCATCCAACATAGCTCATCTAGTCCAAACTACCTGTCTAAACTACCACCTAAACCAAAACTATCCAACAACCATTTTAAATTAGGCTTATTTCAAACCTGACTTGCTCTTTTCCTTAAAATTTTGGCCTTTAATCCACCCGGCCCTATACGGCAAAGATAAGGCCTTTGGATCTCGGCCGCTAGAGCTAGATCATGTTACCACCCAGGCACAACCCATTTAGTTACTAGTCCTCAGTTCCAGCCCAAACCCAGTTCTATCAAGGCACATCCAGCCGTACTACTTTCACACCCACAAAATAAATTGTAGAGAAAAATTGAGACGGAGGCGGTGTGAGTGTGTGATGGATGATAGACATGCGCTTTTGAAATGAAGTTAATGAGTGCATATCGTCTGTGTTGAAGGCACATGTAAATTATGTGTTGTGGCTTCTCATTGGTCCATGTCATTGCCCATGACTTTGGCTCACAAAATATACTGATTTTCTCTCTTCGGAATAGATTGGACAACTTTTAACATGTGGAACTTCTCTTAGCACCATCAAGATTTATGTGTTAGATCCACACTGTCTATCAATTTTTTCCAAATCATTCTAGAGGATGAGGCCAAAAACGAAGCACATCCAAAGCTCAAGTATACCATACCACATAAACCAATAGGGATTGAATGCATATTGTTGAAACCTTCCTAAGGTCTATCATGAGGTTTATTTGCCATCTACCATCTTTGTACGCTGACACGGACCTTGACAAAGGGAAAACACAAATACCGACTTAATTAGAGCCTTATGTGACCCTAAGAAATTTTCAACCCAAAGCTGTCCAATTTCCACTATTTCCTCTTATGTGATCCACTTGAGCCTTAGATTGCATAGTTTTTGGTCTCAGGACTTAAAATGATATGAAAAATAAAATAAAATTCGATGGATGGTGTGAATCTAACACATACACTATGATTAGGTTCACAGAAGTTTCACATGTGAACACTTCCATGCTTTCTTCTCTCCCCATTATGTGCTGCACCACATAGCAAGCAACTGGAAGTTTTGGATGTATGAAATTTGCGTGGGTCCACTATAATATATTTCTTAAATTTACACCAATCCATCCAATTTTTAAGATCATTATAGGATATAAGCCTAAAAGAGGGCGGATCCAAAGGTCAAGCAGACCACACATCATAGGAAATAGTAATAATTGGACTCCTGACACGGAAAATTTCTTGAAACCATAGAAGGCTTCCAAGTTGATATTTGTATTTTCCCTTCATCCAAGTTGTGTGAGACCTTATCAGTGTGTTAGATGGCAAATAGACTTTACGGTTAGTCCTAGGAAGATTTCAACGGTGGTTTGTTCCATCCTCCTTGTGTTATGTGATGTGGTCCACTTGAGATTTAGATGTGTCTTATTTTTGGGCTCATGCTCTAAAATGATCTAGAAAAATTGATGACTGTGTGGATCTAACACATAAATCATGGTGGACCCACATAAGTTCGATAAGTAAAAAGTTGTGTTGTGTGGATATGTGTTTTGTGAGCAAGTGTCATCGAAAATGAATTGGTCCACTGAGAAGCGACGGCACACGAATTCCCAGTGCTTTCAACATAGAAGATCCACACTCTACCTTGACCGTGTGCGGCCCATATTTGTAAATATTTTGTATATCCACGTGGTCCATTCGTTTTTCAAGCTCATTTTAGGGCTTGGTCCCAAAAATTAAGCAGATGTAAATCTCAGGTGGACCACACCACTGGAAACAGTGGTGGTTGACCATTAGAAACTTCTTTCAATCACCATTGTTTCCAGTGGTGTGGTCCACCTAGAATTTGGATGTACTTAAGTTTTGGATCCTTTCTAAATGAACACGAGAAACAGATGGACGGGGTGGATATACAACACATCATCAAGGTAGGCCCCACGGTCATGGTAACACCCACTAACGTGTTACCCGGTAACACCTAATCCGCTCCCATATATGAGTGGGGGCGTATCAGGCTTCATAGGCTTCCAGAGTATCAAATAGCTCCCTTCTGAAAAATCCAATCGTTTTTATTTTATGTATCGGTGGAAACCGCGAACAGCCTCTGTTAGGGGTTCAGGGACAAAAGCGGAATCAACGGAAGAGAACATTCAAATTTAAAATCTACGGATCATGAAGCCTCTCCCGCCCTCTGCTTATAAACAGCCCATCAAATTCAGAATGTAAGTTTTCTCCATATTTCGGCACTCGAATCACTCCTTTCGTGGAGATTTCTGATGTGGGTCTTTGTGTTTGCTGTTTAGATGGTCTTGATATTTTTTTAAAAAAAATTTCTGTTGTAGCCTCTTTTCATGCAGATTTCTGATGTGGGTCTTTTTTTATTTGCTGTTTAGATGTTCTTGACATATATATTTTATTAATTTCTCTGTTGTAGCCTCTTTTCATTCAGATTTCTGATGTGGGTCTTTTTGGATTTGCTGTTTTTTAATATTACACGTTGTGTTCTTGGGGGTTGTATGATAGTCAGGCATAAACTAACTAAAATTAGACCGACTAGACTGTGGAATCCACTGTCGCTAAGTCACAATCTGAAAATCAGGCTGTTTGAACAATCCTAACCTCTGATTTGTGGAGACTCGTTCTTTGAAATATGACCGTTGGATATTTTTCATTTTAACCGTCCAATAAATGTCCACCAATCTGATATAATCAAATAAGTGTGATTTTTTGGTTCATGGGAAATTTACACTGGGATCCATAATTTAGACAAGTTAGTTTGACTTAATTGTCTGCTATGTATGTGATTTCTAAGTAATTTCTAAGTGCATGCGTACCATCAATCACTCTCTGCCTGAGTATCAAAGTTTTTCTGTGTTCTTTCAGATTCTTGAATTTTGTAAGCTTCTATTGCAATTTTTGTGGCATTTATATGACATATGTTGTATGTGATTTCAGCCCAACTGCTGAAACTTTAGTTCCTATCCGTGTGGATGTGGAAGTTGATGGACAGCATTTCAAAGATGCATTTACATGGAACCCTTCTGGTATGGTCTAATTTCAAGAAAGATTCTTTGCATGTCTATGAGAGCGATGATCCAATACAAATTCTTCATACCTTATTCCAGTGCTGGGTCAACTCGAGTTTTATGAGACAGGAGTCTACCATGGATTGCTCACCTTCACAAAGCTGCTAAGGTCGGATGATCAAAGTTGTCTGGTTAAGAGCATGCAAGATGGATATTAATAATAGTTCACCATATATTTTCTGATCATTAATCGGATGGCATTGATCATCCAATGATGGTGGTTTTAAGGTCATGTCTCCTCCACAGATTATTCCTCCCATCCAATGGTCCACCATGATCGTTAATGGCGACCTGGTTCCCACAAAGGAATTCGCACCGTAATAATGTAACAAGAATTCGTACTGGATCTTTCTCTGGAATATGGCAGTAACTTACATAAGCCTTTGGTGGATAAGGTTGGATTGGATCCCTGACCTTGACGTTGCGACTACTAGGTTGTAATGGTGAAGTGGGACAAGGTTCAGCTTATGACGTGTTTCTAAAGTGCCATTCTGTTTTATTATTATTATTATTTATTACAATGTTTTATAATTTGAGACCCCACTTTGGAATTTGATGACTTTAATGTAGATTGTTTTGTTTCTTTTTCAAAATTGACTTAATGGGCTTCTCCTAATTCACATTATGTTTGGACCAAATTGATGGCCTTCTCATTAAAACTAGAATTCAATGTTTGCGGGGCTTATGTTTTAGTGATTCAAACCATTCACTGGGCTTTGTTGTGGATGGAAGAGCTTGAAAAGAAATCCTCCATTTTGTAGTCCTAGTCATTCAATCGGTTGCCTGAAAGTGGAGGGCCAAAACTAAAATATAGTCAGTATGCACCTACCATGTAGGTAGGTGAGATCAAGTGCTAAGTGCTCGGTGCCTAGTCCTATGATAGAATCATGGACAAGAGGGAAGAATAAGAATAAACTTCAAAAACTTAATACTACAAAGGAAACACTCTGTGCGAAGGCAGGTTTTCAGTATTGAATGGTGAGACTACCATTACCGCGGCCCCAGTTAAACCAAGTTGCTCAGCTGCAAGGATGGATGCTCTCTCTGTCAGACTTACACAATAATGGAAATAAAACAAAAGGCCACTCCTAGCAGCACACAAGATGAACTAAACACGATTGCTGACAAGCTAAAATGATTAAAAGAGAAGAAGGGCAGAGACAGAAGAGCCGAATAAAGCTACAACTTTGTCTAGTGGATAGTCCTCTCTCTTCTCTAAGTTGTCTCTAGTAAAGATCGTGCTCAAAATCAGCTAAATGCTCCTCTTTATTTAGGTGTTGGGGAAGAGGTAATCTTAAACCAATCAGGACTCCAACTGACTCTCTTATAATAATCGCACAATGCCAAGTTGGTTGAAGTTTTCTGGCTCGGACAAATTAGAATTCATCACGTCAGGGTCAGGATATGAGGTTCTTCGAGGAGAACAATCAGATCAGCTAATGTTGGTATAAATCAGGCCAAGGATGTAAATCGTCGTGTTGTGGAGGGACGTTGACTGGATGAGATCTCCAAAAAATCCACTGAAATCCTATCTTTTGGACTCAGAACTTCTAGAAAATGCCAACACCCTTGGCGGACTGAAGCTGCTGGAAATGCAAATTCTGAAACTTACCTTAATTCCGAATCTACTCCTTTGAAGAAAATAAGTCTCTTGAAAATTTGAACCTCAAATTGTATTCCCACAAAAGGAATATTTAAGAAGCCACCTACACCTAGTCATTTGACTCTTTGTTTTGAAGTCTATAAATAATTTGTCCCTTGGCTGAATCGTAATGACTTTTTCGATTTTTGCTCTATCTCCTTGTAGAATCTGTAGATCTGGTGTCACAATCAAGAGGGTCCTCTACCAAGGCCCTCAGTGTTATGTATGCCTCTTGTTACTAATGGAACACCTAGGCTTTGGTTCTTCTGACAATCCGAACCCCCTTGAATGTATCCTGAATACTCTGGGTACAAAACAAGCTTCAATTAATCGGGAGTGTTTGATTGAAGAGTTTTTTGTTCCATGGCCCATCCACAGTGAGATCCAACAGATGAACAATCTAAATGTATGGGAGGTGAGTCCTATTGATAGTGAGCATTGGTCTGAATGAAGGTGCTATTTAGGACAAGCATTCTGTCATGCCTCTTGTGATATAATTAGCCAGCGGAAAAGATGTAAGCCAGAAGCAATGAGTTCAGACATAAGTTTCTGAGACTTCTCTTGTTTGAAGGTTTAAAGTTTTTTTTTTTTTTTTTCCCCTGGGGGGGTGCTTAGGAGCATTAGGAACATGGTTCTTTAATTTTAGGTAAATGACAAGTGTCCAGCAGAAGTATTTAGGCAACACATGCTAAATTCCTTCGGGCCTGTTTGGAATGCAAGATTAAATGGTATTGAATTGCATTAGGTGGAATTAACACCATTATTACACAATGATTATATATCTGGAAATGCCATGGTATTTTGTCCATCCAATCTCATGTTTGGGATCAAATTCTTCATTTGAAAAAAAAAAAAAACCACTGTATTAAGTGAAACTTGCATTTGGTGGACCATGGAATTGTAATCAACAGGCCAGATTTCACAACTGATGCTGGCAACCTATATACATATGCAACTCAATTGTCACATGTAAAGGGTGCATATGGATGGACGGTGTGGAAAAAACACATGCATCAACGTGGCCCCCACAGATATAGTGGATTGCTAAATCTACCAGAAATCCCACAATATCTCCTACTGTGACTGGGTGATATGATACCTGGATTAATCCAATCCTTTCCATTGTTTCCAAACGCGGGATGAAATTTACATTGGATCAAATGCAATTTCATACTACCTAATCCCACATTCCAAACAGGCCACATATTGGCTAACTATGCACTATATGCTTAGGACGTGAACTGAGAACATTAGGAGGCATGAAGGGTGCCCATGAACCATTGATAACATCTTAATTTCCAGGAGCATCCTCGTTCCTTACTCATAGCTTGTGAACTATTTCTGAGGGAGTGAAGCAACCCCAACACTTCCTAGGTTAGCAAATATTACAATAAAGCGAGAAAAACTTCTGATCCACCCTTGTGTTAGCTGGAAGCAATGATGTATTCGTTGTTCAAAGTGTATGAAATTTGTAGTTTGGCATATTGATTCTGAAACTGCAGGAAATTTTGTAGTATTATGTTCTTAAAATAAAAAAATAAAAAATGCTGGCATTCATGTGCATTGTGGCCTTTTTGAAGATCCTGATTCTGAAGCACTGATGTTTGCAAGAAGGACGGTGAAAGATTTGAAACTTCCTCAGGCATTCGTAACTCCCATTGCTCAATCTATTCAGGTAAATGACGTGTTGAGGCTGCATGTTGGATTGTTACCATTTTTGCTACAACCATGTAGTTTTTTATTACTGAAAAACTGATTCATCTTTTTCAAGTTTAAATGCTTGATGTGGTAATATAGAGAAATTATGCAGAGGAAGACCCTTCCTAGTGCAGAATCTTGCAAAGTTGACTGGCATAATAGTATTGTAATATCTTGGAAACGTTGGTTCAAGCAACTTATCCGCTTTAAAGCATGCTTGATATAACCTCATCTGAAACTGCTTTTGTAAATGTATTTTAGGCTGAGTTTGGATGCATTGTTGAATCAAATTACAATAGCTAGTTCAACAAAGTGTAAATGATCAAGTCGCATTTACCTTCTTTAGTATATTGAGGGAATACTATCTAAATTTCATTTGTGTTACTTTTTGGTTGGGCTTCCAAGGCATATAACTGCAATTTGAGGGTTACTTTCTCATTATGAAAACTAAGGAGGGTAGTAACAATTTGGTCATTCCTCTCTATTGAACTGGCCTTTTCAGTTCAATTCTGCAGCATGTCCAAATGCAACCTTAGCCTCGATTCTTCTATAAAACTGTTTCATTTATCCTGGCCATAACATTCATCTTGTCTTTTCAATCGACTCTCTCTCTCTCTCTCTCTCTCTCTCTCTCTCTCTCTCTCTCTCTCTCTCTATATATATATTATATATATAGATATATATATATATATTACATACACACACACACACACGGAAACGCTCACCTGCGAACTAGTTCGTACGTACTACATACGAACTTTTTTGAGAACTCATCATATCTGATGAGTCTCGCAAATCTGAACGGTCCACATGAAGCAGAACCTCATGAAACCCCCCGATACGAATTTTTACTTTGATCCAAAACTTCGGTGGGCCATGAAAAATGCAAATGGTTTCTTCCCTTGATTTGAATTTCTCTTTGCTATGGCCCACCAGAATCTTAGATCAGGGTGAAAATTCACCCCCTAAGGTTTCATGGAATTCCGCATCTTTTGGACCGTTCGGATTCGACACCGATGACACGTGTGCAAAGGTGCGCACGTGCGCAGGTGAGCATGCCTCTCTCTCTCTCTCTCTCTCTCTCTTCTCTCTCTCTATCTATATATATATATATATATATATGTGTGGTGTGTGGTGTGTGTGTGGGTGTGTGTGTGTGTGTGTTGTGTATGTGTATGTGTGTGTGGTTTTGCTAACGTCCCCACCTTCATGGGGATGTCAGCAATGTCCCCAAACCTTTTAAACAGCACAAGTGGTTACCTATTGTCAGTCCCAACCGTTCATACATTTATACAACTAGGACCAAGCCATGGTGCAAGAATCACACTGATTAGATGATCCTAACACTTTCAATGGTGCCAATTTGTTACGTTGTTTACGAGCCATAAGTAATATGGTTAGAATAATCAAATCAAAGTGTTACTTTAGAATGATAAGAAATACAAAGCGGGATCTGTCTATTAGATGATTCAAGATGATGATTGGTTCTATCAATGCATATGAAGAATGACTGGACAGGATGTTGGGCAGTTAAGGAACAACATGTTGATAGGATGAGTGTAACTGTGAGGATGTTGAAAATCTTGATGGGGGATGAGTGCAAAGATAAGGAAGGATAGAATTAGAAATGACTGCATTCAAGGGAACTTGTGAGTAGCACTAGTAGGTAATGAGATGATGGAATGTAGATTTAGATGGTTTGGTCATGTGCAACGGAGACCAAGAACTGCGCCGGTTAGGAGTGAGTTGGTGCAAGTTGAAGGCTCTAAAAGGGCAAGGGGAAGGCCCAAAAGGATAGTGAGTGGAGGTAACAAGAAAAGACTTGTGGTCTAACTGAAGTTGTGGCCCTTGATAGAGTGGAATGGCAGAAAAGGATTCATGTAGCCGACCCCAATTAGTTGGGATAAGGTTAGATAATGAAAGGTTGGGAAAAGGATTCATGTATGCACACACAAACACACACGACATAGTGACTTTTTCAGTAGTGGATAGTGACTTTTTCAGTAGTGGCTGAAAGGTCAGAACTGAACTCCTTGTAATTGGCAGCGACTGCTCACACAATCAAGAATCCCAGATGCGGTACAAGTAACTAAATTAAGATTTGGATGAAAGCCAAACAGGTACCTCTTTGAACCATCTATATAGCAGAATAGGCAGCAAGTGGGAATGACAGTGGGAATATGAAATCGGCTATTTAGAACTTGAAACATCTATGACTGCAAGATTCAGAAGCACGAGCCACATCCGAAGCAGATGGTACATGCAACTTTAAGCCTCGTCTCATAAATCTCTTCTGGAATGAAGAAATGGATTTAGTTCTTCCTTTGATACTACTCAATGGATTAATGCACAGTGTGAATCTTTTCAAGGAATTATACACAGATACATACTGCAATATGCCCAACACGTGCACATCTGGAATAATGTCTCTAGCTGAAGCAAGAGAAACTGTGGATATGTGTAAATGAGACAGAGAATGTTATGATACTTGATCTATTGTCTGAGCCAATGTAGCTGGGAAATTAGCATCGATAACATTATGTATTGCTAAGGATGAAAGTTTGTATGTGCATGATTTCCTGCTTACTTGCATAGGATATGGACTTGTTGGAGGGAACTATAGACCTCAAATAAGAGGACCATGCCCACCTTATTTACTTTCAGTTTTCTACTCAATGAAGACCCAACAGTTGTATCATGGATTTTCTATCCTTTAGTGATGGGTTCATATCAATCCTTTCAAACAAATGCAATATCTCCTCTCTACTTAGTTCTGAATGTTGTGATAGAGGAAACCGGTGCATGGGTTTTGAATGATAACTGACTCTATCATACCTATATCGTTACTTTCTGATTTGTGGATTTTTCTTTTAATCCATTTCTGTTTGTCGCAGACACAGGTGAGCGAGTTTCGATCATATGAAGGACAGGAGATGCATACTGGGGAGAAGCTTGTGCCTATCAAGGTTCATTCAGTCATTAACTTTTCATTAACTCTTTCTTCTCTTCAGGGTCGTGATTTTTATCACATGTTATGAATTATGAACTTCAACCATTACATCACTGGGGTGATGGTATTCTCTCTTGTTGCAGCTTGATCTTCGGGTTAATAGGACTGTTGTAAGGGATCAGTTTTTGTGGGTAAGGTTTCTTCGGAGATTATATCATAAGATTGGATAAATTTGCAGATTCACATCTGCAATGCCAAAACAAGTGTGCGCTCATTCTAAGTTGCGACACATGTGCAAGACCCAGGCCATTCATAGGTGGACGGTGGACCTCACAGTGAATGCTGGCCTCGGTTATCCTTTCTCAACGACGTGTTTTTTCCTGTGAATGTCGCCACCTGAAGAGTGGACTGGCCTCATTTTTTGGGGCATGTCTGATGAATGGCATGGTTCTTGCACCCATATGCTGTATTTGGAATGTGTGGGGCACTTGCAGTTGGAATTTGCAAAGGAATTTCTGCAATTAGATTGCTCATTGTTGGTAATTATTCCACTCCTATATTCATTCATGAATAAAATGTTTAATAAATTATTGTATTTCAGGACTTGAACAATTTTGAGAGTGATCCTGAAGAGTTTGCAAGGACCTTTTGCAGTGATCTTGAAATCAGAGACCCTGAAGTTGGAGTAAGCTTTTTCTAAATTAATTAGAGCAAGCAAGGCTTGATGTCATGGTTCAAATTATTGTGTTGTCTCTGTATCAATGACCACTGATACACAACATGATACAGTGTATCAGCTGATACTACTGGTTTATCGGGCTGGTTGGTGTGAATGTTTTAAAGGTAAAAAAAGATTGGAAAAATATTATGTATTGTATCCTTGTATATATTTGTTTTTTTCAAATAAAAAATATTATATATTTGTTTTTTTTTTTCTTCAAATGAAAAAAATCCTTAATATGTATTGATAATTTTATTTTTGAAAGGTAATATGTATTGATAAATGAGATCAATATTTTGATTAAGGATTGAGTAAACAACAAAATATGTATTTTGAAATTTTTGTTCTCACGATTTTTCCTTCGATAACAATAAGTACTGATTTATTGTATAGGTGATGACTGATTACATGATATGTATTAGGCAATATTTTAACCCATTCTTCCTGTGTAACAAGATATTCTTTCTTATAATCCCAAATGGAATATGCTAGCAGCCTTGCAGCACATGATGCAGTTCTCCTTCTAATCGACATGTGCTATCTTTTGTGCTTTGTATACTTTTATATCTAATGCTGAAACGGGTGCTAACTAGATAGCCCCTTAATAATGTTAAGATTGTCAGTTTCATAAAATTAAATAAATAAAACCTTTGCGACCCAATGCTGATGGTTTTTCTAATTCATGTTCTTTCTATATCTTTATTGTATTTGTAGTTTATTCATGACATGTTTAATTGTCCATGTGATAGTAGGAGCATGGTATTCAGAGCCTTTGTTTGGATAGATGTTCTTTAATAGATGATGGGAATTTAGAGAATGAATTCTCAATGAAGTAAACAATGAGAAAGTATTTAGATTAATCATAGTTTATTGACTTTCCTCTGTGTGCAAGAACCTGTCTTATGAACTTCACTGTATCTATTCCTTTGATTTTTCCTTCTCTTCTTCTCCTTTCTAAAAAGAGCAAAAAAATGCTCTGTCATTCTTGAGCATATTACCTGGAATTTTGAAATTGGACTAATTGTTTAGTTTTTGTTTTGCAGCCTGCAATTGCAGTTGCAATCAGGGAGCAGCTTTATGAGGTTAGCTAACAGAAGAACTACTCTTTCCCTTTGATGTAGCTTTTTCTCCTTTAGTAAAATTGTTATGATCTAGCAATAAGCAGATCTCCTCTCTATCTCTATCCACACCAAAAGATCGATAATTTCAAGTGGTGGATCCCTCCCTCCCTCTCCCTGTAAGATGTATCTGATTACATTTGAGGTTATTTTATTTAATCCTTCGCCTCATCTCCACCACAAACATGGCTGCATACAATCAACGTTTTGGAAAAATGCAAGAGCTGTAAGATGTATCTGATTGCATTTAAGGTTATTTTCTTCAATCCTTTGCCTTATCTCCACCACAAACACGGCAGCATGCAATTAATGTTTTAGAAAAATGCAAGAGCTGTATGCCTTGGGAGTACCTGAAGCAAAGGTGCAGCTTCATTGCTCCAAGCTGCACAGCCTCATTGCTTCAAGCTGCTATGCCTCATGCCTCAAGACATCAGAGGATGCTCGTCGAGAAATGGAAATTTCACTCACTCAAGGGCCCAGGATGCATCTCATTCTCTTGATTGGGAATGAAAAATCTGGAATTTGTGCTTGAGATGAATCAGCCTGTTAATGCTAGGAAAACTCTTGATTGTCATAATAAAAACCTCTGGGAGCATGATAAGGAAATCAGTGAAAAGCATTAGGAGTTCTTGATTACGTGTGTTTCTCAATATCCAGACCATGCCAGCATACTTTAGATGACATGAGGACTTCTACTTCTTTTATTTATTTATTTTACTTTTTTTTTTTTTTTGGAAGATTAGGACTTTTGTATGGTTATCCAAATTTCCTTCATAAATGATAAGATTTTCATTGACCTTTGTCATGGCATGTTCTGATGGCTATTGTAGATAGCCATCCAAAGCGTCGCCTCAGCAAGGGAAACCAGAGTAAGCAAAAAGGGTCGCCGAGGGGTAGAACATGTTACAGTTAGGTTCGTTTTTCTCAACCACCACTTTGCTTCTCTTATCCTACTCAGTATTGAGGCATGTGTGATTGTGTGTAACTATAGAAATCCATTGTGTGATATGAGAAGATAGTGCATACTCACTACTTATTTCCCTTCTAAGTATCATAAAAAAGAAAAGAAAAGAAAAAAGAAAAAATCTAAGTGTTGTCTTTGCAGTAAATCAGGAGGGACTGCCTTGGACTTGATGAAGTTATTCGGTAGCAAGGCAAGTGTTGTCCGGTAAGATCCTTATACCTTCTTTATCACTTGTAATGAAATGTCTCTCGTTGTAGACAAACACATACTAGGTTATTGGGAGATGTTTGGGATCTTGGTATGGGTGAGAGCGAGATCTGTTACACATATACCTCTGAAAGATAGATTGAATTATAGTTTCATCATTGAAATAGAAAGAAAAGAAAAACCATCAGTAGTCTTGGGTGCCTATCCAGGAGCAGTGTCTTTCTATTAGAGAAAGTTGGTCAACCTGCATAGAGGTGCCGTAAATCTGACATGATGCAGCCCATGTTTATCCATTCTAGCATCCCTTCCAAGGTTTTTATAGGATCAATAGGACCAAGTCATGGGTTGCAGCTATTTCCTGGAATTTCTTCTTTCTACGTTGACCTTGACGATCCACTGGATTGCATATGCCCATGC
This sequence comes from Magnolia officinalis, assembly GCA_021015155.1. Taxonomy (NCBI): domain Eukaryota; kingdom Viridiplantae; phylum Streptophyta; class Magnoliopsida; order Magnoliales; family Magnoliaceae; genus Magnolia; species Magnolia officinalis. The sequence goes on from JAJHSJ010000013.1 coordinate 1,365,154, forward strand.
AAGGGACGATGTCGTCCTATTCTTTTGTGGAATGTTCTCATTGCTTCACCTAGGTGGTGTTTGGGTCATTAGTGTGCCATTGGTAATTCAGTATTGCAAATCCCCACTTGGATTCTTCTGGGAGCTTTCTTTTGGGTCTTCAGAGTCCCGTTATCATCACGCATACATCCAGCTTATGCAGCCCACCCCGAGTGTGCCCCCGCTTCACACAGGCTACCCCACTCGAGCCCGGCGTGAAAATGCCCCTACATTATATGGATTGTTTATGATCCAAAGCAGCGGTATGGTTTGATGGCGTAAACCATCCGATATATGGCTCGTAGAAAACAGATGGTTGTAGCAAAATGGCCTACATTCAATCGATGTATTTTTATTTTTTTTCAACCTGGGCTTGCCTTTTCTCGCACGAATGAGTGAACTGCTCAGATTGAATTTTTTTTAAAATTTTTAAAATTTTTAATTTTAATTTAATTTTTTATTATTATTATTTTTGTGTTAAAGCTTTTGGGGACGTTGCTAATGCCAAATGATGGTATCCATGCACTTGTCTGGTTGACAATAACTGAAAACCTTGAAACTGATGGAACCTCTTCTTTTTTTTTTTTTTTTTCCAGTAAAAGGAAGGAGTGGGACGTTTATGAGCCCATTGTTGATATTCTTTCGCCTGAGGAAGTGGAGGTTCTTGATGCAAGAGAAGAGCGAAATGCTCGGTGAGTGATATGAATGCATCATTCATTAAACGAAAAAAAACTAGTCAGCATAGGAGCTTCGGTTTTGTTGTAGTACAAAGCAAAAACTTTACAACTTATTGCAAAATATACAAAGAACACAATCAAAGAGGAAGATACATTTGGAGTGTTGAAGAAAGGTTGCAGACTGGAGTTTCTGTCAATAAATATGAGTTTGTCTAATTTCATTTGATTTTTTCATGAATGCTGATTTATTTTACATTGGATAGGCTGAAGAAAAAGCTCGATGACAAAGATGATGGGTATTTGACACGCTTCACACGCGGCTGAACTTTGCTGGCTAGGCATTCAGATCTTGTGGATTAGGTGTTGCCATGCTGGAAGGCATCACAGTGGCCATTGATTCTGCTGTTCTGTGTGCATGCGCGCATGTGCATGTCTGAAAATAGCAGTCGTTCTTCTTAACAGCATTTCATTATTTTGTAATGTAAGATGTTACGCCTGCATATGTGTTCTTTGTTAGATTACATTTTTTCTGAAAATTGAAGGGTCTGTTTGGGCTACAAATTACATCAATAATGTACTATAATTGTGAAATGACTACAAATACCTTTACCCAACTCCTGAAAACATTACATTTGACCGACAATTTCCGAGTTTGGTTTATCGTAGTAAAATTATAATGATGAAACATTTTCATTACTTCAATGTCAAATCAACAAATCTATAAACTGATGTGCAGGTTTAGATTTGAGATTTCCACTGCAATGCAATGTAAAATCATAATGAATACAATATCTTTATGATGCAGGACAATTAACCACTTGCTCTAAAAGCTCGAACTGATAGAGCATGGCAAATTAACCCCTTTATCTCATAGCCCATACCTCACATCCATATGTTAGGTCCTCGGTTGAACCTTCTTCGTGGGCCCTAAATTCATGGGTTCCGCCTCCTCGTGGGCCCCAAATCATATGGGTTCTACAGGCCGCCCACCCCGAGTGTGCCCCTGCATCCCATTGGCTACCTTAATCGAGTCTAGTGTGAAAATGCTCCTGCATTACTTTACCTGTTTTCTAATACATCTGCATTTGACTACCGATCTGTGTTTGGTTTATCATGATAAAATCATAATGATGGCGCTTTTACAATACATGAATGATGTAATTCGCAATCCAAGTAGGCTGTTGAAGCTCATATCTGCAGTAATTTCTCTAAGCTAGAAAACTTCCAAAAGACCTGATCGAGCTGTCTTAGGAATGCATGTTGACTTCTAAGATCAACAGTTGTGATGATTCAGTTTTTGGGTTTTTCGGGTTCTGTTGTTATCTGCCAAGTTGACCTCTGAATATCATGAACATGAAAACTCATATTAATTCTAGTAACAAGGCTGCTCCTAATTGAGGCTACCAGTAATCCCTGCAGGAGCATGAACCATTGGTGAACTGGTGAAACCGATTGATATCTCTGACAACAATCTCCCGTGCAAAAATCTTTGAAACAAGCTTCATAATTGTGAGGCAATTGCCACAAGTCCTCAGATTCTTCTTTATCCGAATTGGGGCGCCTACTGGCATGCTTATTAAACCGAATGCAAGGGCTAGTTTCTCATTGTGATACCACAAGCTCTTCTCCTTGTACTTTCCAGCACTATTGAAGGCGAATTGGGTTTCTGCCACATACCCATTCTTCTTCACGAGTTCTGTTAATTTGTCTAACATCGCATAGATCTCATGTATCCTAGAATGTGATTTGTCATGCACCGTAAATATGTAGGTAGTGTTCTGAATGTCGATCTAGCTACATCTGGTCTCTTTCCTCACCTGATTCACCCCCATCAATCTCCTCACCTCCTCAGCTTCTTCCAACATTTCGTAGCTTGTATAGATGTTTGAAAGCAAAATGTAGTTTCCTGGATTATCTGGTTCAATTGCAAACAGCCTCTCTGCAACTTCTCTTCCCATTTCCAGATTCTTGTAGTTCCTGGAAGCCCCTAACAAAGCTCCCCATGTTGTTGCATCTGGCTCGACTGGCATTGATTCAATGAACCTCTTTGCTTCATCCAACCGGCGGCTCGGCCAAGGATATCGACCATGCAAGCATAATGCTCAGGCTCGAGCCTCATCCCATGGACTGTAGACATGGAATCAAAGTATCGGAATCCTTCCTCAACGAGCCCGTTGTGGCTACAAGCCGAGAGAACAGAGACAAACGTTATGTAATCAGGTTCGATCCCTGCTGCTATCATCTCCTCAAACAGCGTGATGACTCGATCTCCACACCCATGTTGTTGGCACGCTCCGATCATCGCTGTCCAAGACACAACATTACGATCCTTGATCTCTTCAAACACTCGATATGCCTCAGCCAAGCTTCCACACTTTGCATACATTGTGATCAACGAGCTTCCCACACACAGATTTCTTATGAAACCAATTTTGATAATCTGGTCATGTATTGAAGTCCCTTGATCCAATGTCGCAAGGCCTGCAGCGGCATGGAGGGCTGTTGAGAATGACGCCTCATCGGGCGAAATCCCTTCCCTTCTCATGACCCAGAAACAGTTACAAGCCTCCTCAAAGCAGTCAATTTGGATCCAACCCATGGCAATGACATTCCAAGTCACAGCGTCTCTGTCCTGAGAACCACTGAACAGCTTCAAAGCATCTTCGAAGCACCCACATTTTCTATACATGTCAACCATTGAATTCCTAACATAAGCTAAAGACTTCAAGCCAAGCTTAACCACCTGAGCATGCACCTGCCTGCCGAAACTCAAACCACCCACATGTGCACACGTGCTCAAAACGCTTGAGAAGCTCACTTGGTCTGCAGCCCCAGCTGAATGCTCCCTAAGAAGCTCACAGAACACTCTAACTGCTTCATCGTAAACCTTGTTCTGCACAAAACCTACTATCACCGTATTCCAAGAAACCAAGTTTCTCTGGGGCATTTCATCAAACACCCTTCTCCCTGCGTCCAAATCAGTGCATTTCATGTACATGTCAATCAGTGCACTGCCGACGAAGATGTCAGATTCGAACCCATGTTTGATCACGATCGAATGGATCTGTTTCCCATTGACAGGGACTGTGGTCTGGGCACAAGCAGGCAGTATGGTGGACAGGGTGAATTGGTTTGGGTGGGGCCCACTATGCCTCATCTGGGAGAAGATGGTGAGAGCTTGGAAGGGGTTGTGGGATTGAGAGAAGTGGGTGATAAGGGTAGTCCATGTGATGATGTTCTTATCATGGGTGTTTGAGAAAATGTATAGGCTAGCATTGGTGAGGCCACACTTTGAAAGCATGTTGATGAGGTTGTTTTGAAGGGAAGGGATGGATGTGATGCTGCTGTTGTTGTAGCCATGTATGATGATTTGGGCATGGATTTGGGTAGCATGGTTGGGGTTTCTTGTTTGGATGGTGGTGTTGATGAGAGTATTTAGATGTGTAGGAGACAGAGGGGGGTGGTGGGGCCTACTGGATGATGTGTGGGAATATGTAAGGTGGTTGAGGAATCTTGAGTGGGGTAGGAATCTACTTGGTATTGTGTGACAATGGGGTGAAGGGAAGAGGGATCTCATACTACAAGTCTACAAAGCCTGGTGGAAATGGAAGCGGATATTATCGATACTATCGGCCGATATATCGGCCGATATTATCGGTATCGCAGTCCAGCGATACGAAACCTTCGGAAGAGATTAAGAATTTAAAAATAAAAAATAAAAAATCAGCGATATCGAAGATATTGTCATCCCGGGAGCGTAAATATCCGGAAAAAAATCGAAAAAAAAAAAAACGTTTAACAAGGTGGAATCAGTACCTGTAGAAGAGGAAGCTTCATTTGGTGGGCCATTCAATCGAAGCGCAAATGATGAAGGTATCGCGTTTTGAAAAAATCCAGAGAACTTCGACGAAATCACTTTCCGAGCCCTTTTTACGGGCGCGAATCGAGTTAGCTCGAGATGAACAGTCCTATCAGGTGCTCTGTAGGGCCCACCATGATGTATGTGTTTTATCCACACTGTCCATCCATTTTTATAGGTCATTTCAGGGGATGAACCCAAAAATTAGGTAGATATAAGGCTCAAGTGGACCACACCATAGGAAGGAGTGGTGGCAATGATGTCCACCATTGAAGCTTTCCTAGGGCCCACCATGATGTGGATTTTCCATCCAATCTATTCATAAGGTCTGACATACCTGGATGAAGGGAAAACATAAATATTAGCTCGATCTAAAAGTTCTGTAGACCCCGAATCATTTTAATGGTGCCCATTCAATAACCATTGTTTCATGTGGTGTGGTCCACCTTATATTTGGATTTTCTTCATTTTTGAGAAAAATCCCTAAAATGATCTGTAAAAATGAATTGATAGTGTAGATACATCATATTACAACGAGGTGGCCTCACGCTCATCGTCCCACCCAATTCACTGGTTGACTAGATTTAGGGAGGCAGATTGGGTACGTGAGTAAACTCTTTGGGGGCCACCTCAATGTATTTACTACGTATCCATGCTGTCCATATGTTTGACCTGACTATTTTATGGCATGGTCCCAAAAATTAAGTAGATACAAGTTTCAAGTGGACCACACTAAAAGAAACAGTGATCATTAATCTCTCACCATTAAAAACTTCTAGGTTTCACCGTGACGGTTATTGACCATCCAACTTGTTGATAAGTTCACACAAACTTGGATGAAAGTAAAAAAACAAATATCACTTTCATCCAAAAAAATTTGTAGCCCAGAAAGGATTTTTAATGGTCAATAATCACTGTTTCGTGTAGAGTGGTCCACGATCACTTAAAATTTTCATATCCATCATTTTTTGGACAAACCCCTAAAATCATATGGAAAAACAGATGGACGGTGTAGATATACTGTGCATGCATCTAGGTGGGCCTACTGTCAGGGTCCCACCCACACGCTGCTTCCGCGTCGCATGAGAACCGGACGTGGATTTCCTACCAAACCCTTTCACCGAAAGTTCCTGTGCTGGGATGCCTGGTGGGTCCCACTGTAATGTTTGTGAGAAATCCACTCCGTCCGTCCATTTTTCTAGATCATTTTACGACATGAGATCAAAAATAAGGTGGATCCAAAACTCAAGGCATCCATACGAAAGCTAAAATTGGAGAAAGATTTTCCTACGGTTGAAACCTTCCTAGGTTCGACCTTAATGTTTATATGCAATCCAAACACTCATAAGACCATTCCCATTAGGATGAATGAAAACACAAAAAACTTAACTCGATACGAAACTTTTGGGCCATACAAATGTTTCAATGGTGGTCACTTAATCCCCACTGTTTCCTCTCATATGGCCTCCTTGAAATTTGGATCCACTTGATTTTGGTCTCTATGTCCTAAAATTATCAGGAAAAGCGGATGAAAGGAGTGGATTTCTCACAAACATAAAGGTGTGCCCCTTAAAAGGAAACATTAAGGTGCGCCCAAAGAAGTTTTTAATGGTGGTACAGTCATTCACAACTGTTTCTTATGGTATGGTCCACCTAATAATTGGATCTGCTTCATTTTTAAGATAATGCCCTGAAATGATTTGGAAAAATGGATGGACGGCATGGATACATATTACATACATCAAGGTGGGCCCCACGGTAAGGGCCACAACCTTATCTGCTCTCCGAACCCAGACACTAGATGACGTTGTGGGGCCCACTATGATGTATATGCCTTACATCCACATGGTCCATCTGTTATGACCGTTCATTTTAGGGCATGATGCTAAAAATGAAGCATATCCGAATCGTAGGTGGACCATACCACACGAAATAGTCATAGTTAAATCCCCACCATTAAAAACTTCATAGGGGCCACTTGAATGTTTATTTTCCATCCGACCTGTTGATATCAACCTATGTCTTTTGCTTTTGAATGCATTTGTCATGTTTTCATACCTGTCTTGATACATTTATGAATGCTATGCATGGTATTTGAATATAGTTGCCTTAGTTAAATAAGCTAGCGCATAACTTAGGATCCTATGTAAAGGAAATTTATTATGTGCACCTTTATTTTATTTTATTTTTTGAGATGTTATGATTTAAATGTGTATATTAAGGTATTTTTTAACAATCTCTGAAGTTTTATTGAAAATTTCAACCATTTTCCCAATGCTTCCTCATGTTTCCCAAAAAGTACAATAAATTATGCAATACAAACGATATATACAGTTCGATAACCAATACGTATCTATATCCCAAGGGTGCGATGCATAGCGTGATACCGATATTTCGAACACTGGTGGAGCCTACCGGATGATGTATGGGAGTATATAGGGTGGTTGAGGAATCTTGAGTGGGGTAGGAATCTACTTGGTATTGTGTGAGAATGGTGTGAAGGGAAGAGGGATTTCATACTACAAAACCTGGTGTAAATGTGGGTGTCGGTGATCTTTTATATTTGTAAGAGTGGTTACATGTTGTTTAAGAGTTATTATGTGTGTTTGGATTGGAAACAAGAGTTCAAATAAATATAAGAGTTCCTACGTAGAATGTATGAGTGTTTCATGTTATTTTGGAATGTGTAGGAGTGTAATGTGTAAGGTTGAAACTTGGGGTTGAGCTTGACCTGAAATTTGGTTGGGTTAGTGCATTTGAACCCAATCATATAATACATTATATATATATATATATATATATAATATATATTATATATATATATGGGAAAAGGTACAATGCGCTCGAGCTGATTTTAACGTCTCATGAGGTCGAGCTGTGTGGGCCCCACCGTGATGCGTTTCGAACATCAACACTATCAGTTTGATGCGTCCCCTTTAAATTATGGGATATCCCAAAAATCAGCCGTATACGGAACTCAGGTGGGCCATACCATCTAAAATCATGTGAAGACATGCCAAAAACATATAAAAGCACTTGGTGGGGCCCACCTGATGCTTTGAATGTTGCTGAAACTTGGTCTGAACCCTCATCCAAGTGGGACACACATAATGGATGGGCTGGATTTGCAAAGAACATCTCGGTGGGCCCGAAAAATGATAATGAATGTTTTAATGGTGCACGGCCCCTCTCAACTTCTGTATGTAGTGTGGCCCACACAAGTCACGGATCGACTTGATTTTTGAGACCTAGGCCCATGATGGAATGGTGCATCTGACTGATGGGGTAGATGTTCGAAACGCATCACGGTGGGGCCCACACAGCTCGACCTCATGGGACGTTAAATTCAGCTCGAGCGCATTGTACCTTTTCCATATATATATATATATATATATATATATATTATATATATTACGGATTTTTTTCAAAAGAAAAACTTAATTAATATGGCATTTACATTCTAAGTATCTTTTTCAAAAGTATTTTCAAAAAGCTACCTCATTAATCGATATAATTATCATTCAACTATCATGCGTTACATTTCTTTAGTTGGCGGGTTAAGTGGGCGGGCGGGCGAGCAAATGAGTCAATAGATGAGTCGGCTTCTTGGGTGGACCCCAGTGTGATGTTTATTAACCTGTGACTCACCTCATGTTAAGCCAAGGGCCCAAAAATCACCCTTTGATGATTCAAGTGGGCCACGTGATTGCAATTAGTGTTCAAGCAATGATCGCCCTCGTAACTGCTTTCCTTGGTATGGCTCAATTGAATCATGAATGGCCTGATTTTTATGCATGAGTCTTAAATTTTGATGTGGTATCTAATTGTTGGAGTAGATTTCATATAATCATCATGGTGGGTCTAGTAAAAATCAAGGATGGACGTCTCTCTCACAACTATTTTCTTTGGTGTGGCTCACATGAATCACTAGTCATCTTGTTTTTTTGGGTTTTGGGCCTAAAATGGGATTACACATCTAACTGTTAGAGTGGATTTTACATAAGCATCACGGTGGGCCCCACCAAAAGTCTCATCCCTCTCAACTATATAGATTTATTTAGATAGATTCAAAAAAAGAGGAGAAAAAGTTATTGTATCTATTGATTTTGATGGGCCCACCATGATGTTTGATCCACTCTAACCACTAGATATTAAGTCCAATATTAAGTCTAGAGACAAATAATCAAGCTGACCTATGATTCTAGTGGGGTACACCAAAGGAAACAATTGGGAGAGATGTCCAATTTTGATTTTTACATGGCCCACTATGATAATTATATGAAATCAACCATTAGATTCATTTAAGGCCATGGCATAAAAAAAAATATACCCATTAGTGATTCAGTTGGGCCACACTAATGGAAATGGTTTCGCGGTTACGCATTGCCTCCATTATTTCCAATCATGTGGTCTACTTGAATATGGATGAAGCTTATTTTTGAGACCTTGGCCTAACATGGGCTGACACACTTGCTGGTCAGGATGGATTTTTACATAACCATCATGGTGGGGCCCACCCTAACGACCAACTCACTTACTCACATGCGATGGTGATGGAAGGTAGTGGAATGATAATTATATCGATTAATGAGACAACTTGTTGAAACAGGGTTCATGTTACGAATGTAAGAATGTTACATTCCATGCAGGAGTCTAATGTAGGAGTGTTACAAGGGTTCGTATAACATAACAACTCCTTTTGCATCTAATCAGTGTGGTTAGTTGTCCAAAATGCGATATGTTTAGTTTATCGTGGTAAAATCATAATGATGGCACTTTTGCAATACATGACTGATGCAATTCGCAATCCAAACAGGTTGTTGAAGCTCATATCTGCAGTAATTTCTCTAAGCTGGAAAACTTTCAAAAGACCCGATCGAGCTGTCGTAGGAATGCATGTTTACTTTTAAGATCAACAGTTGCGATGATTCAGTTTTTGGGTTTTTTTTTCAGTTATGTTGTTATTAGCCAAGTTGACCTCTGAATATCATGAACATGAAAACTTGTATTAATTCAAGCAACAAGATTGCTCCTGATTGAGGCTACCAGCAATCCCCACAGGAACATGAACCATTGGTGAACTAGTGAAACCGATTGATATCTCTGACAACAATCTCTCGTGCGAAAATCTCTTAAACAAGCATTCATAACCATGTGACAATCGCCACAAGTCCTCAGATTCTTCTTTATCCGAATGGGGCGCCAACTGGCATGCTTATTAAACCAAATGCAAGTGCTAGTTTCTCATTGTGATACCACAAGCTCTTCTCCTTGTACTCTCCAGCACTATTGATAGCGAATTGGGTTTCTGCCACATACCCATTCATCTTAACTAGTGACCAATGGAGTTGGGCGGGCAGATGGCCCTGTACCATGATCAACTTATTGGACCCCACTAGATGGGCAGTATGGATCCATTGCCTGATCTCCCCAGTTAGGTTTTGGCTACCAAACGTGGATCTGGGTTGGGTGCTCGCTAGTCTAGACTGGCCAAAAATGGATCCCTTTATGTCAGCTTGTGGGCTCGGTTCATGGTTTGCTCTGTCTTGGGCCCTGGGGATATGACCTAAGCCCGATAATAAATCGGGTCGGGTCTAGCCTCAATTTTCAGATCTCAACAGCCCGGACAACCCTTCCCTACATGGGCCCCATGATTTTGTCTTGTAGCCCACTTGAGTTGGGCTGGGTTGGAACCATCTTAGATCCTAACGCATTGAACTGGGCTTTCGCCACAACTCTCAGAAAGTTGTGTTAACTCATCCATCACTAACGTGCCATACATGCAAATCAATCTGGGTCATACAAGTCTTGGGCTTCAATGTAGATAGAGTAAAGCCCGAAATTAAAATGGTAGAACGATCCTAGCCATCCATCTAGTGGCCATTAAGTGAATGGTTGAAATATTATGATCCAAATCTGTTTGTGGAATCAAAGGCCGAAGATGGACCACATCATTAAAAAAAATAGGCCCCACAATTTGAACAGTCTCGATTTATGCGCATGTCTTTCGCGATATAGTGGATGTGTTCCTCGAATTAAGTAAGCTGTGACACATGCAGAAAGTCTAGTGGGGCCCTAAATTAAGTAGTGATCGGAGGGCCCTAAATTAAGTAGTGATCGGACGGTTGGGATAGACTGATTGGTGAGAAGTTTCAGTTGTGGGCCCACCTAAAGGTTTCAGTCGATTGATGGGGTCAAATCAATGAGCATGTGAACATTTTATGAGGCAAGGATGGCCCACCTTATTCAAAACATGCATGATGACAGAATCTAGTCTCCATTGAGCTTTAATCCCTTTCCAGATTGATGCAGCCTAGAGCTAGCTACGCAGACTTTAAAGAGTGGGAACCAAGAACAAGCACGTGATAGACAGCTCGACAACGTGACTTTTGAAAGTGACGTTACATGGTTAAGGAAGCGGTGGGTGTAGATGTTGTGTCGGCACTCGTTAGTCGCTGACAATGGCAGTTGGATTATGACTCAAGCTATCGGTTACTGTTCATTGCATGGAGGACAGCGTAAGGCGGTGAACAGATCACACGTGCTCACTCTTGTTATCTCAAAATGACCAAAATATCCCTGTGTCTTCTCATGTTATCTCATTGAGGTATGAGGCTATTTTGGTAATTTAGGTACTCACGTGCATGGGCGTGCTTCTCCCATGGGGTAAGCGTATCAACCGGTAAGGTTGCCAAATAAAAAAATAGAAATAATCACATAAAAGGGGCTTAATCTTAAATTATGATATAGCCATTGATTTTCTGAAAGTAAGCTTCGCGCGTAGAATATTCAAACCGTAAAAAATGTGGCACCTCAAGAAGATAGTCTCAAATTAAAATTAAGTTGGTCTACTCATTGTTGATATTTCAACCTCAATCATGTAATTAGTGTGGCCGTACTAGAATTAAATATGCAACTCAATTTAAATCAAATAGCTTATGATCTCGAGCATCAAGATAAACTAATCTGTTAGAAATTAACTTAACTGTATATAACCGAGTTTTAATAAGATTGATCACCTATTCAGCTACTTGCATAGTATTACTTAAGATAATTAGGAAATAGTTAGATAATAAGGTTTGTTCTTTAAATATGGGTCACATATCTACCTTTTATACAAAATAATTTTTTTTTTTTCAGTACAGATAAAATAAAAATAGAATTTTTATTGTCAGTTATAGAGAACAATGGTAAAGTGTCACGCCCCAAATCCGAGGACGAACAGCTTCCGTAATGCCCCGAATCCGGCACTCGACTTCCATACACCAAGTCCCGAGTTTGGCACACCACAAAGAAGATTTTTGACTGAATTTATATACACACACACACACACACACATACACACACACACCTGAGCATGAAGATCCATGATCAAAATACCAAGCAACACTCTCCATTATAAATCCTGGTGGTTACAAGTATAATGCTTTACAAAAGGTACATAACGTCAACATTACCAAATCGAAAAATAGATGCAATGCATCGAGAAAACTGAGTCTTCCAAGCTATTTCAGCCTGAAAAAAAATGGAAAATAGAAAGACTAGGCAAAAAGCCTAGTGAGTACACACGTGTGTGCAGTGTATCCTACATGCAAGCAAGATAAATATACTACAAGAAAATCATATATGTGAAAGGCATGTAGCACGTAAGGTATGATGTCAATGCCAATGCAATGCATATGCATCATAGTAATACTCCAAGTCAATGCTACCAGCATCACAAGTCATATTTTCATTTCTCCTATACCACAGCCATAACCATATTACACACATCCGTAACCATATCATTATCATCATATTATCATGCCACAATCATACGATATCAGAAATACTGGTAACATCATGAATCATACGATATCGAAGTAAGTGGAAATACTGACAAGTCCATGAGTCATACAATATCAGAGTACGCAATACAGATCAGTTATGCAAATGAGGAGTCATAAAGACTTAAATATCATAGGCCGAGGATGCAATGAGATATATAATTCCTGTTAAGTTCACGAATACTGTTAGTCGTATCTAAATGTAAAAACACGGTAACCCAAAATGTCATATGTCGTGGATGTAATGCAATATGCGGTGCGAATGGAATGACCATGCTAGAGTGTGAAGTCGGGATGATAGTATGTAGTATCGCAAGCTATGGGGTCCATCACAAGAGACTTCTATCCAAACCAGTCTCATATCTAAATTTAGATAGTCAGACTCAATGTGGTTAACTCCTGATCTCAGGTTAGTCGCGCGCCCCAACCGAAATCCTGGTCATTACGAAGGTACCGTAATAAATAGTTGTGCACCACCAGCCTGAGTGGATAGTGAATGAATGAATGAATGAGTGAATGAGTATGCAACTCTTGCTTAATAAGTCCACATATCAGTATTGTTCATCTCTGGGATCATCATCGGGGTCTAGTACACTCTACACCAGTTTGTCGCCCCATCAAGCACACAACTGGGTAAGTGGAAGAGACCTCACTATCCGCCTGGCCAGTAGTCAGCCAATATCTACCCGCTACGTCGATAGCGGACCCATTCACGAGCTAGTCAAACTCAACCTACCTATGCCTACTCCCTAAGGTGGGTAAGGCCACACTCCCTCCCAACCGACCACAACACAGTGTGAGACTCGGCCTACTGATATACAGCCCTCATGCGCTCATATATATCCACTCGGTCTCGACGTTGGGGGGTCCTCTGGTACCAAGAGAGTTTAGGGATTTTCACTCAGGGCCATCTATGGCAGCCCGATGCTAATAACAGATTTTCGGTGTCCCATCTGACCATCCACGATATGCCTGTGGAGGCTATGACCCTGATGTCGCTAGGGCGTACAGTAATCACAACACACAATGCAAGATACATGAGTCATATAATCCAGTTATGCATCAATCCTGCGCATACTGTGCGCTCATGTGAGATAACATCTGCCTATCAGGGAGTCTCATAACAACCTGCCCAATGACATATACAATGGTCAACCACATCTCATAACAAACATGCAGATGATGCATATGGGCATGTATCATGATGCTATATTGTCACATACTCATAATCAGTATCAATAACCGACTTCGACAATCGACCTCGACAATGTGGACATTTAACTAACATTGCCCCCAAGGAATGACCCACATAGAGCCTAACATATAATGGACTCATGACCTCACACAAGGGCCTATATCTCAATGGGCTCCATCGACTGGCCCTCAAATGCACCACATTGGGCTTCATCACATAGGCCTTAAACACGGGCTGAATACACATCACAATGGATCTCTAATACGGGTCGCATATACATCACATGGGTCTCGGCACATGGACCATAAACATGAGCCTCAAATATATCATAATGGGCCTCATATGCATTAAGTGGGCCACATCAATGGGCCTGTGACGCCCGTCATGTGGTCACACGTGGGCGGCCCCAAGATGGCTGGCGGCTACTGTGTGGCTGGCAGGCTACTGTGGCTGGCAGGCTACTGTGCACACAGTGAAAGGTGAAGCTTTGCCCACATCGGAAGTGCCGTCTGAAGTTGGTGGTGTATATGTAGAGTTGTCACCCTATGTTGTATGAGGCCTTTGGGGGAAACCCAAGAACAAAACCGTGCGGGCTGTGCCTAGAGCGGACAATATCATACAGTGTAGGCGTGGGCTGTTACAATGGTATCAGAGCCGAGGACGGCTCTGCCCTCGGTGGGGGATATTGTGACGCCCCGTCACTGTGGTCACACGTGGGCGGACACCACATGTGGCGGGCCCAAGATGGCTGGCAGGCTACTGTGTGGCTGGCAGGCTACTGTGCACACAGTGAAAGGTGAAGCTTTGTCCCACATCGGAAGTGCCGTCTGAAGTTGTGGTGGTTATATGTAGAGTTGTCACCCTATGTTGTATGAGGCCTTTTGGGGGAAACCCAAGAACAAAACCGTGCGGGCTGTGCCTAGAGCGGACAATATCATACAGTGTAGGCGTGGGCTGTTACAGGGCCTCATACACATCAAGTGGGCTGCATTAATGGGCCGCACTAATGGGGCAACTGCTTTACTAAACTTTCACATAGTCAGGCGGACAGTACTATAATTTCACATAGTTTAGTATGTATACGATTGCTATCATGATCTAGTGTTTATATTTCAAAATATCCAAACATAATTGAGCAATCATAATCCTATATACAAATACAAGGCTATACCAATTATGATGAGTCTTATACTACAACCACTTCACATGTCACATAGTTAATGACTTATATTCGGTGTCACATGGTTAAGGGCCAAGAGTCACATTTCATCATACCACTTACGGTTTAGAGATCACATCGCATAGAATCCAGGACCTTGATAGCATTAGCTTAGGTAACATAACCCTACATCACATTCGGTCTAGTGTACAACTTGGTCATACGTGATTCAAGTGGCGGTGTCTATATCGATAAGCACAAACCTACGTTGTTGAATGACCATCAATGCAACTAGATTTCATACGGTTAGGTGGCCTTGTGCGTATTTCACATTCATACAGTTATATGACTACATAAACTACATATACTCCACCATTGCCTATGATTAGGTGGTCATACATACATCACATGCCCACATGATTAAGGGGCCAAACACTTATAAGGCACCCTCACAGAACTAGAGTCTACACATTTGTTATAATTGAACATGTTTAAGGGTTTAAACACATATCATATGATATTACTACTTAAGGCCGCACTCTAACCAAAGTGCTAAGTGATCAAGGGTTGTCCACAATCAGCCCATTTAAAGGATTAATCATCATTACTTCAAAAATTACAATACCAGTTCGTCATACATTCAACACATGAAGATTACAAACTCTTGTCAAAAAGGTTCAATGGTTGGCCCAAACAAGGCTACCACTGATGGGGCCCACATGGCATTCACTCAAAATGGGCCTTAACATTCTTGGGCCCACACACCAATGGAATTCACAATGAGTCATAAGCGGTGGAGTCCATGGGGATTTCTCATGAGGTTGAGTTGTGTGTGACCCACCTGAAGTTAGGATCCACTCTAGTAATCCGGTGAAGTCGATGGATGGTAAGATATACATTGCATCATTAACCTCGACCCTAGGAAAATTTTAGTAATAAGAATTTGTTCCTTACCGTTTCAGGTGGTACGGTCTAGGTGGACTTTGTTTCAGCCTGATTTTTTTGAAACCGTACCATGCAATGGGCTGGTCAAGGATGATGTATGGATTCAATGAATCAGATACATCGTGGTAGACCCACAAGGAGTCTTCGATGGTAAATATTCAATTTCTACTATTCGTGTGGTGCACCCTACCTAAAATTTGGATCAGCTTTATTTTTTTGGGCTCATGTACTAAAATGGTCTATCAAAGACAATGCGCAGTGCAGATCTGATGTAGACATTACGTGGGCCTCCTGGCTTAAAATCAAGTCAATCTATGGCTCGTGTGGACCACACCACACACAAAAGTTGAGAGGGTTACCCTCCATTAAACATTCATAATCATTTGTTGGGTCACCAAGGCATGGTTCACAAATCCAGCCCATCCATTATGTGTGTCCCACTTGGTTGAGGGTTCAGTCCAGGTTTCAGATGCATCCAAATTTCAAGTGGACGCCGGTAAGTGTTTTTTATATGCTTGGGCTCGTTCCGAGTTGTACAAACAGTTCAAGGTGATCAAAGTTACATGGATCCTAGAGTGATGTATTTATTATATCTATACTGTTAATCTATATTTAGAGATCATTTTAGAGAATTATCCAAAAATTAATCATATCCAAAGATTATCTGGACCTTACCACAAATAGGAGTGAATATAATGATTTCACCATTAAACAATTTACAGGGCCCACCATAACGTTTATTTCCCTTTCAATCGGTTCATAATGTCACAATGACCTGAATGAGTAAAAACAAATTTCATATTGGTCCAAAACTCATATGACTCAAAAAGGGTTTCAATGGAAGACGTTCACACTACTTCTTCTGTTTTTTTCTTTTTTTTTGATAGTGTGGACCACCTGATGGTTAGATTTGTCTTATTTTTTTCTTCTCAAGCTTTAAGACAAGCTCACCAAATGGATGGACAGTTTGGATGTACATCATGGTGGGGCCTATGGCTGGGACCCATGATCCCTGCCTACCATGAGCGTCCAGAGGACGCTGGACATCAACAGCAGCAAGGGGCTAACGCCCTTGATATATATTATTTTTTATTTTTTTTTGTTTTAGTGTCGTATTTTCATAGGTAGGGCATGCATCATGATGATCCACCCCATCTGTTAGATTCTATGGGCCGGCATGGATCTAACAAGCCCAATATTCAACATTTTTTTAACGTACAGAAACATCATAGCAGGCCCTAACAGTTTATCACTATTAAAATAGTCTTTTTGATGGTGTGGCCTACCAGAGATTTGGATTAGCTTCATTTTTCGGCTCAACGCCTAAAATGAGCTGGGGAATCAGATGGACGGCATGGATTAAATATATACATCATAGGTGGGCCCGTTGTGGACCCACACCCTCTTCCTTCTTTTCTTTCAAGCAGTAGCAACAGCGTACACTTCTCTTTTTTTAAAAAAAAAATTATTTATTTATTTATTAATTTTTATGGTGTGGTGTGCACATGTGTGCATAGGTGTGAGTGTGGTGTGTGTGTGTGTTAGTGTGTGGCCAACCTAATGGGCCACACTTTAGTCATTTTGGATGGCTACAAAATTCTAGTGGGGCCCACTATCAATGGGTCCCACATAAAGTCTAAACAAAATTATTTTTGTTATTATTCTTTTATATGTATTCTCCCATGAATCCACACCGTTAAACACATCATTATCATCACCATTATTGATCATCTTTTTATATGTACTCTCCTATGTATCCACACCATTGATCACATCATTATCATCAAATCATCACGACTAATAATCATACAAATAATAAAAAAGAAAACAAACTAAGAGTGGAGTGGGTGTATCACCTCGACGGATTAGATGGATGGTTGAGATGGATGGAAGGGATGTGATTGATGGAGTTGATGCCCCACCAAGATCACTCCTCTCTCACACTCTCTCCATGTGTAGAAAAATGGTGAAATGTTAAGGAATGAAGGGATATATGTAGAGAAATTGTTAAAATATGGTTAGATTTAATTAATGTGATCTTGGTTAGCTTAGACTAGGATTATGGCAATTAATTCATGATTTGTAATTAATGGTAGATTAAAGGAGCATGGGATGGCATGGTGTGATGATGTCATACATAGGGTATGGAATTGAGAGAAATTGACTTTGGGGAGCACATGAGAGAGGGGAAGTATGGGTGTGTGACATCACACAGAGGGGTAGAGATTCTCTCACCCACGTGTTGTCAAAAAATTCTATCATATATATACATAAAATAAAAAAATAAAACCTCTTTGCTATACAATTCCGTCTCCTACACATGCTAGGGAATGTTACAAATTTCAAATGCCTAAAATCTCTCTTGGTTGTTTAGCTCATGCCAACAACTCTCTTGGTTGTTTACAATGCTAAAATCTCTCTAGGTTGTTTAGCTCATGCCAACAACTCTATTGGTTGTTTACAGCTCACGCCAACACTCCCCCTCAAGTTGATGCATAGAGGTCTTGCATGCCCAACTGGTCAAGTGAGTTGTAGAAGTCCTTGCTAGATACAGCTTTTGTAAGGATGTCCGCCAACTGATCTTCGGATTTCACAAATGGAAACCTAATTATTTTTGCTTCAAGATTCTCTTTGATGAAATGTCGTTCTACCTCCACATGTTTAGTATGATCATGTTGAATAGGATTGTGAGAAATGGCAATTGCAGCTTTATTATCACATAAGAGATCCATCTCGGAAGTGGGGGCAAACCCGATTTCAGTGAGTAGCTTTCTTAGTCAAAGGAGTTCACAAAGACCCTTAGCCATTCCCCTAAACTCAGCTTCAGCACTTGACAAAGCTATCACTTTTTGTTTCTTGCTTCTCCAGGTTACAAGATTTTTCCCAACAAATGTAAAATATCCTGAGGTGAACTTTCTGTCAGTGATATTACCTACCCAATCCGCATCCGTTTATCCATAAACCATCGACTGACTGTTATGTTTTAAGAACATAAGCCCTTTGCCCGGGGATGACTTCAAGTATCGAAGTATTCGAATCACTGCTTCCATATGACTCTTACTTAGATTATGCATAAATTGACTTACAACACTTACAGCGTATGCAATATCTGGATGAGTATGGGAGAGATAAATGAGTTTACCAACTAACCTTTGATATCTTCCTTTATCTGTTGGTACTTAGTCTAGGTATTCTCCAAGCTTATGATTCTGAACCATGGGGGTGTCTGCAGGTTTACATTCCAACATCCCTACTTCGGTTAGCAAGCCTAATATGTATTTCCGTTGTGAGAGAAATATACCTTACTTAGACCTGGCAACTTCAATTCCCAAGAAATACTTGAGTCCTCCCATATTTTTCATCTCGAATTCAGTTGCTAATTGCTTTTAAAGCAGAGAGATTTCTTCTTCATCATCTCCTGTAATAATCATGTCATCTACATAGACTATCAAAGCAATTACCTTGCCCAACTGATGTTTTAAGAACAAAGTATGGTCAGAGTTACTTTGTTGAAAGTCATATTTCTTCATTGCCAAGCTAAACCTTCCAAACCATGCTTGTGGTGATTACTTCAGTCCATACAATGCTCGCTGCAATTTACACACCACTCCATTCTTTGAAGATACTGTATAACCTGGAGGAACATCCATATAAACCTCTTCTTAGAGATCACCGTTGAGAAAAGCGTTTTTTTACATCAAATTGATGCAAAGGCCAATCAAGATTTGCTGCAAGAGACAATAACACCCTAACTGTATTTAACTTGGCTACAGGTGAGAAAGTCTCCTGATAATCGACACCATACGTCTGCATATATCCCTTTGCTACTAGTCGTGCTTCTCAGTGTAATAGTTTTCCAGCGACCCAGCAGCTTGCTTCAGTCGTGTTACACGCCGTCGAAGATCATACACTTGTGAGGTATCAATACCATCAAAGAAGGTAGTTACAATGGAATCGTAAACCGCTTTTGCCGTAGGAAACTGAATAAAATTGTCAATTAAGGACGAATCCATGGAAGAAATTAACCAACCTTTAACAATGGCATTATCGGTACGCCACTTGTGAAAGGAGGGATCAGTTGGTAGCGGCTGGGGAAAGTCGCCGTTAATGTACTCCAGTTTGTCCTTGCCAGAGATATACATCTCGACAACCTGGGACCACAGTGCATAGTTGGAACCATCCAACTTAATGCCGATGGAGCAGCGAATGTTTCAGTGGTGATGGTCGGAGTCTGAGCGCTGTTCAAAACCTTGGTCATCCTTGTAGTCAATTCAAGGATAGAGTCAGAGAGATTGGACGTGCCGCCAGAGGAGTTCGGATCATTAAAGTCCGCCATGAACGGAGGTATATTTAGGGTTGTAATACAGGAAGTCAGAACTCGTTTGGCTTTGATACCATGTCAAAAAAATCTATCATATATCTTTTTCATTCAATCGTAGGTTATATACATAAAATAAAAAAATAAAACCTTTTTGCTATACAATTTCGTTTCCTACACTCATGCTACGGGATGCTACAAATTTTAAATGCCTAAAATCTCTCTTGGTTGTTTAGCTCATGCCAACAACTCTCCTAGTTGTTTACGATGCTAAAATCTCTCTAGGTTGTTTAGCTCACGCCAACAACTCTATTGGTTGTTTACAGCTCACGCCAACATGTGTGGAATGGAGTACATGGCGCCTTGCGCACATGATATACTAATGATTCTTCACAGTGTATCTCACTAACGGAGTATCGTACAGATGCACAGGTTGTACCTACACGATTGCGGCAACGGGGCAGTCGATATGAAATAGGTTTTGAGGTCTTAGGGTTTCAGTCAGTTGGGTGTGCACTATGAACGACCAATCCAAGTCTAGATAAGGGTGTCGATCATCTTGCACATATGCATAGAAAATGTACGAAAAGAATGGGGTCTTATACAAAGTATCTCCTTAGATGAAGAATTTCGCTTGATATTTGAATTGAATCCAACGTATGAGTTTAGACTTGAATTACAACTAAATTTAACAACTATTTGATTACCGCTATGAATTACACTAAAGAATATAAATAGTAGATAAAGATAAATATTACACTAATAAATATAAATGACGAGTAATTGAAAGATATGTTTGACTTTATTAGACGATTTTTTTTTTGTTGAATTTATTTGTTATTTATAATTTCAACTAGACGATGTGTATGCTTCTCACATTCTGATGATTACTGTTGAGGTCAAAGTTTGATCAGCCTTCTGCCCCCTTTCCCGTATCCCGGACGGGTAATGAATCTGGTTCCCTGCACAAAAACTGTGAGCAATGGAGACCCTGGCTAAGCCGGGGGACCCTCCGATGCCTAAGTCAGGATACTGGAATCGGGTCTAAGTTGTAGAGAAAAGGGGTTATGCTCGTGTTGCGTCCCTGTAGTCGTAGAATGATGTCACATTTATACCTTTTCACCTCACAATCCCCATTCGATAATCTCGGCACGATCAGTGGGATTCCGCGGATCACGAAGATTTTGCTCAGAATCCGCAGATCATGTGTTGCGGCGTACGTATCTGCGGGCGAGATAAGGGGACGTATCCCTATACGGCAGTTTTTCACTTAGAGCGTGGAACTTTTACTCTCGGGGATGCCTCGGCTCGGTCAAACCGAAATGACAACATTACCCCAAACTACTGATCGTTCGTGAGTGACAGTTATTTATTCTCGACCTTATGACGGATATCCGCTCGGAGTTGATCATATAACTCCAGGTATTCTTCAACGACCGCCTCTGGAAAGAAAGCGGTTGAGAATGGGAGCTTCACCTATCTTGCCTCCCTCGTATTATACTGGGGCTCGGACTCTCCGATCTGACTAGCGGATCATAGTCCTCCGATTGCAGTCGGCTCGGATCTTCCAATAACATGAAGCCCCCACTCTTCTCAGGTCAGTCATGAGCTCGGAGTAATTAGTGAGAAGATCAGTCGCCTCGACTCTCTAGCGCATTATGATTCTCGTGTGAAACATCACGTCCTCGGGATTTAGCGACTGTAGGCTAACCGCGAACGGACACATAGCGACGGTTGGGATTTCGAATCGTCACTATCCTGTGAACGATCGCCACGTGTACTCGGAGTGTCGTGTCGAGCACGCTTTTCTGCGCCCAGGCGCCGTTTCGACCGTCCCAGACGCGACAATCGAGGCGGATGGCGTTGCTTTTGACAGGTCCTGGATCAATGACATGAAGCCACGTCGGACTCGGAGTCTGCGCTCAATGATTCTGCTGTAGCCATTACTGCAGACCATTAAATACCAGAGCTCTACCGTCTATAAAAGACCCATCCATGACCTCCATTCAGTCACTTGCGCTCGATTTGTTTATCGGAGAAGGCGATTTCCGGTGAAAGCGATTTCCGGCAGAGACGATCCTCGGCCCAGTTTTTGCATTTACTGTAGCAATTTTCGGTGATTATCGGGTGAGTTTGATTCTCAACACCATTATTTCGAGATGTCTTCAGATATGGAGACTGTTAGGGGGTACAACGACGACTCCGAATCGAGTTCCAATAATGGAAGGGAGACTGCTGAGGGTTCTTTCGAGGCCGTACCTTTGTATCCTCGGACTCAGAAGCAGACAGTGGCGGGAGCTCGGACTCGTCAGGCCAGTAAGAAGGCCAACAAAAAAGGGGCAACACGGGCTCCCAGAGCAGCGGTCGCCGATGTCCCAGAGATGCCCCCTGGTGGGCGGGCTTCGGAGTTGGTTCCAGGGGGCTCCGTGATAACGGAGTCTCAGATGGAATGGATCCGCACGGAGTTTGATATACCACTCTCCGTTCGGATCAGGGCCCCCGAGCCTACTAATGCCGCTGGCGCTCCCGCGGTCGGGGAGATAGCCATTTTTTTATGCGGACTACAATGTGGACTCCGCCTCCCGATGCACCCCTTCATCCGAGCCCTGACCGCCTACCTAGGGCTCGCGCCTGGGCAACTCACGCCTAATGCTTGGAGGGTGCTGGTTTCTGCCTACATTATCTGGCACCAAGTCGGGAACTCGGAGTTGACACCCGCCGAGCTGATGAACCTGTACTTGGTCAAGCACGAAGGCAGGGAGCCATGGTATTACTTCGCGACCAGGGGTAGCAAGGGGTCAGGGCTCGTCTTGGGTCTTCCGTCCTCGAACAAGGACTGGAAGAACAAGTGGTTTTGGGCCGCGGGCGAGTGAGAGGCGCTGGCAGCGGAGATAGGGGTTCTGTCGACTCGGGTCATCACCCGCTTCACAACGCCAGGTCGGACCGAAATTTCTTTTACCCATTGCTTTTTGCTTCAGCTATACTTAGAAAAAATCTTTTGGTTTTGCAGTTTTCGCGAGGGGCGTACCCTTCATTACCTCAGACCAAAGGAACCAGATAGCCAAGGCGAGGACATACTCGGAGGAGCGTCGCTGCTGGTCGGGCTTAGTTACGGCTGCCAACCTGCACCGGTCAGGGCTTTGTAAGACGAGACCACTCCCCACTTCACTTAGTGAGTACGCTTGCTTTCCACCCAGTGTATTTTCATTAGTCGGAGGTAATACTTAATTATTCTCTTACGCAGGTATGGCCGAGGCATCTGGTTCTCGGAGGAGGAAAGCTGCGCTGACCGCGGAGGAGATGCTGAGAGCTGAGCCTCCGGCTAAGATAGTTCGGAGGAAGAAGACTGCTCAAGGAACTCATCCTTCTGCCTCAGAAGTCGCGCCTCAGGGGACGACACTTCCCTCTGCTATCCCGAACATCTCAGTTCGGGATACAGCTTCATTCCCTGCCGGCGTACCTACCGCTGCGCCTTCGGTTAGGGGACCATTTGCATCTGCAATAGTGTCCCCAATTCCAATACTACCGGGTGCGGCGGTTAGGGGACCATTTGCATCTGCAATTGTATCCCTAATTCCAATACTACCGGGTGCAGCCTCGGTGCCCCTGGTGGGTGTCGACATGGTCGCGCCTCTGGGCGACCGTAATCTTACCGCTGCCCCAGCAGCCGGGGTAACTCCCCCTCCGTCCACCGCTCCCCCCTCACCGAGGAGACTCGGCCCAATCCTCCATTAATAGCTGTTGTGTCATCTTCTGAGAGAGAGGAAGCCGTTCGGATGGCTGATGCCATGATTACCCATCCGGGTAATGAGGGAGAGGCAACACGCGATGCCGAGGGTGAGGCTCAACCCTCGGCTGGTAGTCGAACAGGAGCCGAAGAGGCGGCCGGCTCGGCTCAAGTTGGCACGAGCGGAGGAAGATTCGAACCGGGATATCACATGTCTTGCTTGACGGACTGGGCAGCGAAACATGTTTCGGAGGAATCCATTTCGCGCCTCCTTGATAAGCCGGACGACTGCTTCCTGGAAGACTTGGCTGGAGTCTTCTACCAGGTACTTTCCGACTTTTCCTTCGAAGAGATTGTAGGTATTTTCGCTTTTCTCTTGAAGAAGTTGTGGATATTTTCATATTATTATCTCTCACTTTGTTGCCTTGGATCAGTCCGTTCCGAGGATTGTCCTATGCTGGGAGAGGGTCCGAGAGCGTCGAAAAATTAACGCCGAAGTCGAAACCCTCAGGAGCGAGGTGGGAACCCTCCGATCGGAGACGGAGAAACTCAGGGCAGAGGCGGGGGTACTACGGGACAGGGCTTCGATCTTTCAGTTGGAGCGGAGCAATCTCTGCCATCAGCTTGAAGGTAGCAAGTCTGAACTGCTCCAGCTTCAGGAGGTTGCGAAGGACCTCGAAGCGCGACGTGATGCAGCGGTAACCGAGCTGGATCGTGCCAGAGCTCACGCCGACACCCTAGCTGGAGAGACGGCCGACTAAGCGAGGAGCTGGCGAAGACCAAAGCTGAGGCCGCAGAAGAGAAAAGCAGAGCCATTGCTTCGGCTCTGGAGACTCAAAGAGCCGAGGCTGAGGCTTCCTTGGCAGCGGCAGTCGCCGAGGCGATAGAGGCGTATAAGACCTCGAAGGAGAGGGATGACGAGGCCGCCAAATTTTATAACCGCGGCTATGACGAGTGTCTAGTCGAGGTTCAGAAATTATATCCGGACCTTGACCTCGATCCCCTCCGGCCCGAGGATCCTGTAGATACCGCTGCTGAGGCGACCAACCAGGACCAAGCCCCTGATCAAGCCCCCGGTTCCCAAGCTCCTCCGACCTCTTGAAGACTCTGGCTCATTTATTTGTATTCCCCCCTTTTTTTTCTCTTTTTTTTTTTTGCCCTGTCCATCACATTTGAAATATATAATGGAACTTGATTTAGATCACTCCAGTATGCATGATGTACTCGCTTTTTTGATTATGTAGTCGAGTCGAGTAAAGCATTCCGTGTAGGTGGGGCCGACTCCCCTACTGGGGAGTTAGGGTACCCATTGGCCTTATCCTCCTAGTTAAGAGGGGAAGTCTCTGTAAAAATGGGTCCGACTTCCTTACCAGAGAGTCGGATCACTTCGTGGCTTTTGCTCCTCCGTTAGGAGGTGCCTTTGTAGAAATTGGTCCGACTTCCTTATTAGGGAGTCGGATCGCCTCGTGGCCTTTGCTCCTCCGTTAGGAGGAGGTGCCTTTGTAGAAATTGGTCCGACTTCCTTACTAGGGAGTCGGATCGCCTCGTGGCTTTTGCTCCTCCGTTAGGAGGAGGTGCCTTTGTAGAAATTGGTCCGACTTTCTTACTATGGAGTCGGATCGCCTCGTGGCTTTTACTCCTCCGTTCGGAAGAGGTGCCTTTGTATAAATTAATCCGTTTGATTTTTGTTGACGACCAAACTGTGAGCCGATCAGATATAATTTTATTCATGGCCTTAAAAGGATCGTCGCTCGGGGGCGTACATTTATCGGACGGACCTCCAGGACCAGTCAGCTGTTCGGAGTGCATCATTAAGGATAATAAACTTTCAAATGTTCAGCATTCCACGGGTGGGGGAGTTGACGGCCTTCGAGATCCTTCAAGTGGTAAGACCCGGGTTTAACTGACCGGACCACTTGGTATGGCCCTTCCCAATTAGGTCCGAGTGCTCCGGTTCCCGGCTCGGCGGTGTTTTGAAAAACTCGTCGGAGAACCAGGTCTCCTGGTCGGAATCGTCTGACCTTCACTTTAGAATTGTAGAATTTGGCCACTTGTTGGTGCCGAGCAGCAACGCGGAGTTTCGAGACTTCCCGCATTTCTTCGAGAAGATCCAAATTAGCAGCAATTTGCTCGGCGTTTTGATTCTCACTATAATTTTCCACTCGAGCCGTGGGGAGGCCGATTTCGACAGGCACTATTGCCTCCGTCCCGTAAGAAAGAGAGAATGGGGTTTCTCCAGTGGAAGATTGAGCTGTAGTTCTGTACGCCCAGAGGACGAATGGAAGTTCTTCCGGCCAGTTGCCCTTTGCCTTTTCCAGTTTCTTCTTAAGGTGATGCTTGATGACCTTGTTAACTGCCTCCACTTGCCCATTGGATTGCGGGTGCCGAGGAGATGCGTAAGCATTCCTGATTCCGAACCCTCGACACATACTTCTAAAATTGTCATTGTCGAACTGCCGCCCATTGTCTGAAACAATCGTATTCGGAACTCCAAATCTGCAGATTATGTTCCCACAGACGGCGCCAAAAATGTTGAGGTCAAAGTTTGATCAGCCTTCTGCCCCCTTTCCCGTATCCCGGACGGGTAACGAACCTGGTTCCCTGCACAAAAACTGTGAGCAATGGAGACCCTGGCTAAGCCGGGGGACCCTCCGATGCCTAAGTCAGGATACTGGAATCGGGTCTAAGTTGTAGAGAAAAGGGGCTATGCTCGTGTTGCGTCCCTGTAGTCGTAGAATGATGTGACATTTATACCTTTTCACCTCACGATTCTCATTCGATAATCTCGGCACGATCAGTGGGATTCCGCGGATCACGAAGATATTGCTCAGAATCCGCAGATCATGTGTTGCGGCGTACGTATCTGCGGGCGAGATAAGGGGACGTATCCCTATACGGCAGTTTTTCACTTAGAGCGTGAAACTTTTACTCTCGGGGATGCCTCGGCTCGGTCAAACCGAAATGACAACATTACCCCAAACTACTGATCGTTCGCGAGTGACAGTTATTTATTCTCGACCTTATGACGGATATTCGCTCGGAGTTGATCATATAACTCCAGGTATTCTTCAACGACCGCCTCTGGAAAGAAAGCGGTTGGGAATGGGAGCTTTATCTATCTTGCCTCCCTCGTATTATACTGGGGCTCGGACTCTCCGATCTGACTAGCGGATCATAGTCCTCCGATTGCAGTCGGCTCGGATCTTCCAATAACAATTACTATAATCAACCTACTTGATGACTCAACTCTTAATGATTGGTTTGTTTTTAAATTCCTTTTAATTACTTATGTTTTGTTAACTTGTTGGTTGTGATTTTATAAAAGCATTCCAAATATCTTTGAAGATACTTAGTATGCTATTTCTTTTCATACGTGTCCTTTCTAATTAGTTTCATAAGAACAGTAAATAAATAAATAAATAAATGAAAGTAATGCAAAACTCATCCAACGGCACAGCTAATGATATGATTGGATGTACCGTTAAATCTTATTCAAAGGAATAAATCCGCATACTTTTCATAATAGCTTATAAAGACCGCGTGGCCCACTTTTTTCACTAATTGGATATTTTATGCGTCTATAAGTGGGAAAACGATGACTTTATGTTTAGTTGTAATACAGCAGCTGTATCCGATCATTTCTCGTAAGTAATTTGTGCAGGCGACTGGTCGTCGAATGGGGCGCTGATTAGATACTGACGAGGTAAGTATCCAAATCGCTATTGAAGTGACGTCACCAAGCTCTATGGCCTACCATGATGCATGTGTTATATTTATACCGTCCATCCATTTGGAGAGATGGTTTTATCGCATTATAAAAATAATGAGATAGATCTAAAGTTCAAGTGGACTCCACCGTAGAAAACGGTGGGGACAGTGACATCCACCGTTCAAAACTTCTTAGGGGCACAGAAGTTTCCGATCAAGCTTATATTTTTGTTTTCACTTAAGCTGTTTCTATCTTAATTTATGAATAGGGTGTGTCTAAAAAATACATCATAGTGGGCCTATAAATGTTTCAACGGTGGGTGTGACTGATCCCACGGTTTTCTGTGGTGGGTCCACTTGAACTATATCATTCTTTTTCTAATGCCATAAAACGATCTCTGCAAATGGATGGACAGTATGGATATAACACATGCATTATGGTGAGCCTGTGCCCCGTGGAATGATGGTGACATCAAAGGGACATAAACACTTTCGTCCTGTG
Organism: Magnolia officinalis; assembly: GCA_021015155.1. NCBI lineage: Eukaryota > Viridiplantae > Streptophyta > Magnoliopsida > Magnoliales > Magnoliaceae > Magnolia > Magnolia officinalis. The sequence continues at coordinate 1,393,088 of JAJHSJ010000013.1, forward strand.
GCAGACTATGATGTTCCATACACATGCACACTGAAGTTGTACACATGGCATATTCGGTCCTCAAATTAAACTCTTCAAATTGTGGGCCCCACCATATACGGGTCACGAGACTCAGAACCCCAATGCTACACGCATCCCACCGTTAAAATTGTCGAAAACGCATCCCACCGTTAAAATTGTCGAAATTTGTATGGAGGGTTCATCCAATCCGCTCATCAGACGCGCCACACGAAGATGAATAGATTACCTCGAAACCAGGGCACAATAGATATTAGGCATGATTTTACACATTTCGTTACTGCGTTTTGTCCCCGGTAGCTTGTGGACATCTAATGGGTAGTTTCAATAGAAAGAGTGGACGGTCGGTATTCCACTAGCAAAGATCCAGTAATCAGATGTGAGAGTCTTCCAAGCAAGCTGATTTTCTGTCCATGCTCATTCGGCCCCACTATTTGGGTCGTTTAACTTTAGGTAAATGCATGCCACGTGTACAATTAAATGTGCATGTGCATCAACCATCACCCCCTGCCAGTGTATTGAATTTACTCCTTGCATCCGATGCTGCCGGGGGATATAGCTTAATGAGTGATACGCGGCAATCCACGAGCCGTTGGATCCTTGTTAGCGGGTGGGTGTTGTCCTCGGCGATTCCAGCTGCGAGGAGTTGCGGGAATCGGCGGACGATGAAACGCGACTGTCGGTTCCGAGTCTCTCAACCGACAATCAAAGAGGGGAATACCGAAATTTACTCTCCATGCGTCTGCGACATCTGCCAGGTCATCATGTGCTCTTCGATCTAGAAGGTGTGCTGGATGGATTGTAGCGTAACGATGAGGAGAGCGACTTGGCTGCGACGCCCAAACCATGAATGTCGGTGCGATCCTGACCGTAGGGCCCACCTCGATGTATGCAATCTATATCCACGCCGTCCATCTGTTTTGCAAGCTTATTTTAGGCAAGTTCGAAAAATGAAGCAGATAAAATTTTCAGGTGGGCCACACCACAGCAAACAGTGGTTTAGGCGGCGCGCAAAAATATCCATGCTCCTTGGGCCCACGTATTGTAATCGCCCGTAAGTACGTTATATCAGCCTGGTAGTAATAATAATAATAATAAATCAGGTGAGCCACGTTAAAGGCAAGAGCGTAAAATAGCACTTAGAACTAGGCTGTACACGGTCGATCCAAGTCGAGTTTGGCACGGCTGGGCTCCGCTCCGCCAGTAACTAACCCTAGCTAAAACGCAGCTCAGCTATGTCCTCAAGTCTGTTTGGCCAGCTCAGCTCGGTTCACTAGCAGCTTGTGCTGTCTTGAGCCAAGTTCAAGCTAAGCAGTCTATTAAACACTTCGAATGCATCTTAAATCTCTCATCGGTTATAAAATAATAAGGACACTTTACAAATATTTCATTAAACACCTCACATGCATCATCAAAATCAAATACTCAGCAAGGAGCATCAAAATCAAACACACTACAAGCAACATCAAAATCAATCACTCCGCATATCCATTCTTTTATTGCCAACACTTCTTTGAGTCATTTCATCAAACACCCCCACAAGCAACATCAAAATCAATCACTCCGCATATCCATTCTTTGTTGCCAACACTTCTTTGAGTCATTTCATCAAACACTCGATGAGCAACATTCATATCAAAATAACTGAGTCACCTATCTATTTCGATCTGAGTTGGTGCAGACATCACTAAGTTCTTTGGGCCTCACCAAAACATATGTGTTATATCCACACCATGCACTCATTTTTAGAAATCATTTTAAGATATAGGCTAAAAAATAAGGCAAATCCAAAACTCATGTGCCCGAAAACACATAAATCAAGTGTGGACAATGACACTCAGCATTGAAGAATTCCAAAGACCCAACAGGATGGTTATTTTCCCATCCTATCTATCTACAAGGTCATATAGACATGGATGATAGTGAAACACAAATATCCATTGGATCTAAAACTTTTATGACCTCTAAAAAGGTTTTCAATGGTAGGAGTTCAATTCTCTTTTTCTACAATGGGGTTTACTTGAACTTTGGATTTTTTGGCCTGTGTCCTAAAATGATCTTATAAAATGGATGGATGGGTTATGTGGTCCCACCATGATCTATGTGTCATATCCTCATCTCAAATAAATCACACCACAGGCAACATAGTGAATGTCAGCTCACCATTCAAAATATCTTACCCTTTATGGAAGTTATGGATTAAGCTTATATTCATGTTTTCTCTTTTATCCAAGTTTGTGTGATTTTATAAATAAGTTAGATGACAAATAAATATTACAGTAGTCTTTTTAAGGTTAGATAGTCGGCCTCATTATTCTCCTTTACTATTTCCTGTGGTGTGGTTTACTTGAACTTGGTTGGTATTATCTATTGAGATCACTGTTATAAAAAATTTACAGAATAGATTTTTCTGTAAAATATGAAAATCGAAAATCCAAGTGATTTGGAATAAGAACAGGTTGAAGCACGTTTGAGACGCTGTCCTTAAAGCATTATTTGCCTCTACTCAAGTGAATTGAGTATGCTGAAAGGTTACAGGCAAACAACTTTTAGGATACGACAAGCCTAATGTGGGTCTTCGTTGAGCAAACACAAAGGCCCACTACTGGAACTCTGTTATACAGTCTGGCAGAAATACAAAAAAAAAAAAACCCATAAAGAAAAGAGAGAAGAAGATTTGTGATTTAGACCACTGCACTGGTCTGTTTTTCAATTACTGGTTCAGTTAAACCGTTCTTAGACCACACCGCTGGTCTAATCTTCAGGCAATTGTTCAATCTTGCTATTGTTACTGGAGTCACTGGAGTATAGGAGAGGAGTGGCTATAGCTCAATTTGCATGGGTCTGCTGGAGTGGGTTGAGAGATGGTTTGGAAACCCATTCCTGTTAAAAAAACTAGCCGTTTTTTTACTGTTGTGCATGACTCATAACAGCAACTGCATGCTAACTGTTGTGAGAGTTGGCTAGCTGTTTTCTAGCTGTTGGGCTAGCCATGCAGCAGTTACAGTGCGCCATTAGCGCCTTTACAGCCACACTACTTCACATGCCCACGCCCTTGCACCGAGCTCGTGTCCGAGGCTGTGCCCGAGCGCGCAAGTTCCATAGTCCATGGACTATGTAGGCAAATAATAAGGTATTCCACTGTTTTTATTTAAACCAAGAAATCTTCTACTCCCTTTCCCACATGGGATTATTTCCAAAACCCCAAGAAACTTTTTTACAAAACTTTTTAATATATTATATTATATTTTAAATATATTTTATAAAATTATTATTTTATAACATTCACCATTAAAATGAGCTAGCAAAATGAATGACATCACAGTGGACCATATAGATGGCTGCGTGGTGCTTATACGGATGAAACACATACATCACGTGGCTATGCAGATATTTATGGAGACGGGTTGCAGCCCATCCACGTCCGTCCAGGAAACTCCCCCTGACACCAGCCAATGGCTGGTGGTTGGTGCTCTATGGGCCCACCATGATTTATGTGTTTCATCCATGCCATCCATTTATTGTTATAGATTATTTTATAGTATGAGAAAAAAAATTAGGTATATCCTAATCTCAAGTGGACCACATTACAGGAAATAGTGTCAATGAATTTCGACCGTTAAAAACTTTTTGGGGCCATAAAAGTTTCGAATCAAGTTGGTCTTTATTTTTAACCTTCATCTGGGTATTTATGACCCAATTAACATATTGGATGACAAATAAACAGTACAGTGGCCCTTAGTATGATTTTAATGGTGGATATCCAATCGCTATTGTTTTCCTTTGGTGTGGTCCACCTGAAATTTATATTCCTCTAATTTTTTATCACGCATGCTAAAATGATCTAGAAATATAGATGGACAGCATGGATGAAACAAATATATCACGGTACGGTCCACATAGCACCGACTAGCAGCCACCGGGCTGGTGGCAGGGGGAGTAGCCAATCCATTTCCGTCCGAGGGTATACGGCCGCGCTGGACAGAAGTCCGATTCCGTCACGCAAACGGTTTCGCTGCGAGAGGCGGCAGCGGATTAGGTGGGACCCCGGGACCACCGAGGTGGGGGGTACTCCTGACTGTGGGGCCCACTTTCATATATGTGACTACATCCACACCGTCCATCCCTATTGAAAGCTAATTCATTAGATGATCTAAAAAAATGAAGCATATTCAACTTTCAGGCAGACCATAATACAGTAAAAAGGGGTAACCTACCATTAAAAATTTCTCGTGGAGCACAAAAGTTTTAAATCAAGCTGATATTTGTGCCATCTCTTGATGCAAATCTTGGTAACCCTATCAAATGGTTGGATGGAAAATAAACAGTACGGTGGCCCATGAAGTTTTTAATGGTGAGGATTCAATCACTATTGTTTCATATGATATGGCCCACATAAGATGTGGATATCCTTCATTTTTTGGATCATAACCTAAAATGAGCTTTAAAAATGGTTAGACGGTGTGGATTTAAGGAACATAAATCACTGTGAGCCCCACAATCAAGGGTCCCACCCACCTTGGTGGATCGGGGTCTCACCTAATCCGCTGCGAATCAGGTGTTTTGGAAATTCAGGTCACGAGGCCTGACTCCTGAGGTGCTGCTTACCAATACACCGCACGTGCGGAGGAATAAACTCCCACGTGCCGACTCTTTACAGATCGCACGAACCGTCACAACAAAAGCTAGACGGTGGATGCAATGCTTAACGCGGGAAGCATATACCCAGGCAGCGGTAACCGCGTTGCAATTCGTCTTATAAAAGGAGAACGCCTCTTTCTTTCTGCTCATATCTTCCTCTCTCTGTCTCTCTTCCAAAAGCTTTCTCAATGACGGGACACGGGACTACGAACTGCATAGACATCATCTTGGCGATCATTCTCCCGCCTCTTGGTGTTTTCCTCAAGTTCGGTTGCGGGGTAAGGTTTTCCACTTCCAGATCGCTCGCTTTCTCTTTCAATTCTTGAATTCCACTTGATTTCCAGTCGAAACGTCTCGCTTTCCATTTTTTTTCTCGGAAAATTCCGCTTCTTCCTTTGATTCCCATATAATTTGCAAGCTGTCCATCATTTTGCTTTTTTCTCCCTTCATTTTTGATCAATTTCGCGGTTTCCTATTTATTTTCCTTTGAAAGCTTTCGATCAATTTCGCGATTTCCTATTTATTTTCCTTTGAAAGCTTTCGATCATAGCGTTTGTGAGAGTCGACGGATTGAAAGCTTTCAATCACAGCGTTTGTGAGAGCCGACGGATTGAAAGCTTTCGATCACAGCGTTTGTGAGAGCCGACGGACTTCTCTTCATAGATGGAAGTTGCTGCTACTGTCTTATAGGGCCCGTTTGGATACCACCAAATAAGTTATTTTTTTTCTACTTACAGCAGTAGATAAGTAAATTATTTGAGATAAGTAGTTTTTTAATTTAAAATTACTTAATTGTTTCAGTTTAATAAGTAGAAATTAAGATAAGCTACTTACGGCATACGTAGCTTAAGTAACTTATGATCCAAACGCCTCCTTAGAGACGACGTTTTTTTTTTTTTTCCTTTTTTAATTTCTTTCTTAAAAAGTTAGCTTTTTAGATCGCTTTCTATTCTAAAACGCTGTCTTTATGTTTTATGCTATCTTATTTTAAATTTTAGAATCGGATTCTAATGCCTAAATATCTACATCGAGTCCAAGTTAAAAAACACTCGATGAGTTGACTCAGGGATCACTCGAATTAAGATGGATCGTGTAGAAAAGTGGTCACTAGAGCTGGGCATCGGGGACTGAGTCAGATCAGATTGGTCCAACTCGACTCGGTCCAAAATTTACATGGGCCGACCCGGACTTGGTAATGAGTCCGGGTCATCTGACTCAAACTGATCCGAACCACTGTTGGCCTGATCTGATCTGAGTTTGACCCGGTCAGGGAAACCGAGTCGGATCGGATTGGGCACGGTTCGAATCGGTCTTGATTTTTATTTATTTTTTTGAAACTTTAAAAAAAAAAAAAAAAAAAAATCTAATCCGACTCCGTTTGATAACAATTTGATGACAATATACCTACTCTTGGGCCTTTGATAATTTTTAGGTTATAAATCCAAACTATAAACACTTCTAAAACTGGATCTTATGTGGGATAATGGTCATATAAACAACCTAACCTTTAAAAAAAAAAGAAAAAAAAAGCTAATATATAAATACCTGCTTCCACGGAAATAATGGCGCAAAACATCCCCTTATGCAAGAAGGAGACGGAGTTTGCTCTGCAGTGGCCGGATCGGCGTTGAGATGGCTACCTGCTCTGCTTGTTTGGGTAGAGCCGAGAGAAATATTGAGGATTTAGGGTTCGGTGGCCGTTCGGGTGCGGGTGGAGGGTGTGGTAAAAAGCAAAAGGTAATATTTTATATATATATATATATATATATATATATATATATATATATATATATATTATATATATATATATATAGGGTTAAGGTAAAATAGTAAATATATATAACTTATTAATAGATCCAGATCGGATTTTGGATCGGATCGGTCCGAATTGACATTAATCCGAACTTGATCCGATGACCGGTTGGATCTAACCGATCCTACTCGAACCGCATCGATCCAGGCCTTCGGTTCGGATCGGGTCGGATCTGCCGAATCGGGTCAGTTTCTTCCCAGCTCTAGTGGTCACGATGCTTCACTTATCTTCTAGAACGAAGTGACATATCTCGTTCTTGAAAATTTTCTCGGCAGATTTTCAGGAAAAATGAATTTATTTAGACATTTAGTATCTATGTTGTAAAAATCCCCCGACATTGCAAGAAAAAAAAAAAAAAAAAAAGCTAATATTTTGTAAACAACCCTATGGTCCCATTTGGGAGCTCGCAAATAAAGGTAAATGAATTGGGAGTTAATGGCTTACTCACTTGTGCCTGGATGGGAGTAAATAAAATGCATTGGCAATCCAAATATTGGATGGGAGTAAATGGAAGGAATTGGAATGCATCAAAATTTTTTAATATATTCACAAGTACACATGTGACATCCCAAATCAATTTAAATATACTAAATTAGTGTACATATGCAATACTTAGCTAAAAATCAATTTAAATATAATAAATTAGTGTACATATGAGATACTTAGCTAAATGATTATAATAAGCCCATTGAAATATATAGTTTAGTAAAAAAATTTGAAAATTTTAAACTTCAAGTATGCCACAAATATAAGGATCACAAACAAGAAACATGCCAATGTTTTTAACCATCCATTAAGATGACCAACCTTTGAATGGTTTGTATCATTCTATTGATGTTATTTTACTGATGTAGCCGATGGTTGGATTGTTTTGGAATATCATTAACGTGCCAGGTGTATAGTAGGCATATGGGTAGCAACACATTTGTTTACTTAGGTCATGTAAGGGGCTTATAAATTTCATCCCATTTACTTATAAATCCTCGCTAATTTCATTTACAAAATCATTTACTCCCATTTTATTTTATTTCCATGCATTTACTCCATCATAATAAGGAATTGAATTGTGTCATACCTCTTCCTGGATAGTACTTATCCATCGAGGAAGGGGCTTTATGGGACCCACCATAATGTATAAGTTTTATCCATGCTATCGGTAAATCTTTTCATATCATTTTACGGTATGATCCAAAAGGCAAGGGAATCCAAAACTAAGTAGAGACCACATAAAACAATGATAATAAGACACCCATCATTGAAATGTTCATTAGGGCCACCATGATGTTTTTTTCTTCGTTCATAAGGTCATATAGACCTGGATGAAGGAGAAATTAAAAGAAATATCAGCTTAATCAAAAACTAAGTTGTGGTCCACTTAACCTTGTATCTACCTCATTTTTTGGATAATACCTTAAAATGATCTAGCAAAATGACTGGAGAGCATGGATATATAAAATCCATACATCACAATGAGGCAAGACGCAATGCACTTCCTCAAAACACACCTCAAATGCCATTTTCCCCAGGCAAAAAAAAAAAAAAAACAGCCAATATCTTATAAATAAGGCGTTGTGATATTTTTAGAATGTCGGAGATATTTATTACACTGAAAGATATTTGTCACGCTGTTCGGGCTCTAAATCGCCAGGTCGGAACGGGTGTTTACATGAACTGTTTGCCTTATCTGGTTTTAGAACTTAAAAAAGAACTTGTTAGATCTCTTTAAGCAGCCGAGTATCATCCAACTCGCCCGAGTCAAACTATTTCCAGGCCTTACGAGGTTGAGTCTTGAATTTCGATTTATCAATTATAATTTTTTAATTATTGTAGGCGGAGTTTTGGATCTGTTTGCTGCTGACGATCTTGGGATATATCCCTGGGATTATCTACGCCATCTATATCATAACCAAGTGAAAATCTTCCGGTAAGTCATTTCCTCTTCTGTCCGTAACCTCTTTCAAATTCCTCGTTCGTTTTGAATAATCTCTGCTGGGCGTTTCTCTCCGAAGCGGGGGCAAAGTTGGAAAATGTGACAATCGTTTCCTGTGGCAGATTGAGAAGACTTCATTGGGTCGGTTGTCGAGTGGTGTGGATTTGGCGGTTGAACCTGCTGTTGTTTTACGATGGAGGATCCTGACCGTTGATTCTTATTTGTGTGTGTGTGTGTGTTTGATTTCTCTGTGATTATGGTTTTGTTTCTCTTGTAATTTAGAATAAAAGAAGACAATGTAAGTTATATATTAAAAAAGAAAAAGAAAATGTAAGGTTTGTTTCTCTCTCTTGTCCAAATGAGTACTGACAGAAAGGTTTGCCTGTGCTTCCAGAGATCACAGAGAACTCACTACATACAGCCAACGTGCCGTGCCGCAACTTGTGGTGCGGTGACATCTTTTCCCGTCAAGATGACACTCGCCTAGGACATCAGTACCATTAAAGCAGTAGGCCTCGTAACAGAAATCACTTTGTTAGTGTTGAACCATGACAATGATTGTTATGCGCAACCCCGTACGTTTAGGCGCAGAGACAATCTTAGACGAATCAACTACACGATATAGATAATGAAAAATCAAGCGATCACAAAAACCATAATGACTTTATGAAAAATAAAATAAAATCATAGACAATGAATCCACAGAGCGTAAGAATACAAGAGACTTGACAACGTACAAATCTGAAAACCTTTGCCTCTAAAGATGAATTTTTCTTTCAAAACCCTAGCTCTCAAGCTTTTACATGCACAATACTCTAATATTGTTTTGAACGAGGTTTATATAGCCCTCATACAAAACTAGAAAAAAAAAAAAAACAAAACGGTGCACCTACACAAAATTACATGTACCATCCATCAAACTTTGTGTGTGTGTTTTATTTTTGGGTTAGCTTATTAGTATTCACTCCACTATTAGCCATCTCCACTAGGGAATCAATACCAAGACTTCAGTGTTGAAATGAGGTATATTCACTCAGTCAAGCGCTTGAGCTATGGATCAGGGTCTCCATCGATCAAACCTTGATTGATCGATGGACCTTTGATTGAATCAACACCTTCATTGATCGAAAGGGTCCAAAAGTGTCCAAAAAGAATTTTTGAAAAAAAAAAAAAACAAAAGTTTTCCCAAAGATTCTTGATCGATTGAGATCGAACATGTCCAAAATAGTTTAGAGACCAAATTAACTAATTCAAAATTTTGTCAATTTGAACAGACTGTCGAATAATCAAAAAACCCTGAATTTGCATTAGATTGAAGACACCTTGATCAATAATGATTTCTATCACCTTCCATTGCCACACCGTTTCAATCTCTTGAGCATAAGATCCAGCTATTTGATTCCTCAGGTGGGCCACAAGATCCTAAAACAAATCGTCTGGTTTGACATGGCATTTTGTTTCATGTCATCGTGGTCCACTTGGGGAGATTAGCAGCCTGATTTTCATGCCAGAAGATGTAAACATTGTGGCCCACCTTATGGAAGGCTGGGATCATATAAGAAGACCACTTTGTATATATTTTTTTACTTAATGTTATTTATTATAGGATATAAATAATAAAAAACTGATTTTCTTTATCCACCTTATTGACCCAGAGACCCGAATAGACCCGTCCCATTGACCAACCAATTTCCGAAACAGTCCTAGTTGGCAAACCATGCTTTGGACAACCCCATTGTAGATATTTCATTGTTTTTAAAGTCTAAACGTTTACACTCCTAACTTCCAGTTAGTAGGCATTTTTCGGTTGATGTTGGACCATTTACTGACCATGTTGAGCTAGAATATCTTGACAATGATATATTCGGTCCACAAATTGGCCGAGTTGAAACTAAAAATAAAAATTTGAGAATATAATTTAAAAAAAAAAAGTTTTGGTGCACCTATGTTCAATATCAAGTTGATATAGAGCCATGTGGAATCTATATTGGCCATTAAGCAGATGGTTGAAATATTATCGAAATATGTTTGTGGAATTAAATGCCAAAAACACTGATCCATAGCTCAAGTGGTAATTGAGTGAAAGATACCTCGTTTCAACACTTGAGGTCTTGGAATCGTTCACTAGTGGGGGTGGCTAACAATGAAGTGTCAACTGACAGGGGGGTGTACTAACAAGCTAACTAAAAAAATAGAAAAAAAAATGCCGAAGATGGACCACATCATAAAAATAAATAAATAAAATGGGACCTATTGTTGCTTCTTATTTATAGCAATTTGGTCACTTGATAAGTGCAGGTGTGATAGAATTTAAATTTGCAGCTCAATTCAAACCGAACAACCATGACCCCAATTCAAACCGAACAACTATGACCCCAAGCGCCAAAATAGGCTGACACTTAGTGTATGACCAAGATCTGATTAGATCGACCGTCTATTCAGTCACTCGCTCAATGTGTAAATAGGATCAGACGATATTTAGAGGGTAAGGTTCGTCCTTTAATGATGGCCGGTTACACATTTGCCCTCCATACGAAATAACTTTTCGATACAAATAAAAGAAAAGTCAGAAAGAGATTTTTACAGTCGGTCATGAGGGACAGTTGCAAAAACCTCTCCTGATGCAAAATTGAATCCAGTGTGTGAGTGTAGACTCAAATTATAGTTAAGATTATCAATTACTTGATTAATGCTACGTATTACAATATGAAATATATGACAAGCTAAAAGTAAATGATTACACTACGAAATGTAATTTACTTGGCAAGAAGTAAAGGATTATCCTACGGAATGTATAAATACTGGTAATTGAAAGATAATGTTTGGTTTTAATTGGGTTGGTACGAGACCATTTGTTTTGCTAAATTCTTTGTTTATTTATAGCCTTTACTTAGCCATTTAAATCATTCTTACGTTCTGACGGTTGTTATAACTGTTCAATACTACTTAGCCTTCTTGATGCTTCTTATGTTTTAAGGGTTGCTATAATTGTTCAGCAGTACATAATTTTATGGAGACTTCATTACCACATGTCTTAGTAACCATTCTAGACCTCCGTATTGACTCGATCTTATTTCACTCGGTTGTTCGATCAAGCTCCTGGATGACTATTGACCACTTAATCGAGCTTCTATATAACCATCGGCCGCTTAATCAAATTCCTGGATGAATATCGATCTCTTGGTCAACTGTCTGGATAACCATTATTTACTTGGTAAATTCCTCTTAACTGCTTTATGTCTTATATCTTGTCAGCTGTAATTTCGTAAAAAAAACACTTCAAGTATATTAAATATATTTATATGACAACATATTTTTCTTGCTATAATACGTGTTATTTCCAAATGAATTTCTTAATAATCCTAAAAAATAGGATACAACACCTGCAATTTCAGAGTTTTCATTTGTGCGCATGTCTTTCACATATAGAGTGGATATGTTCCTAAAATTAAGCTGTAAGACATGCACAAAGTCTAGCTGGGTCCTAACTTAAGCAGTGATAGGATGATTGGTGAGAACTTTCGGTTGCGACCCACGTAAAGGTTTTAGTTGATCAATGGGCAAATCAATTAGCATGGGAACGTTTTACAAGGCAAGAATGGACACCTTACTCAAAACATATATGATGGCAGAATCTGGTCCGTTTGGGCGTTAAAACCCTTTCCAGATTGAACAAGGACGGGGACGTGATGACAGCTCGACCACGTGACTCACGAAAGTTTACCTTAACTGTGACCTTACACAGTTAAGGAAGCAACAGGTGTAGCCGTCGTGTTGGCATTTGTTAGTCGTTGACACGTGGCGGTTGGATTATTATTTAAGCCGTCGGCTCCTGTTCATTGCCTCGAGGACCACGCAATGCGGTGTGCCTACGCTTGCTTATGTTAAAATGACCAAAATGTCCATGCGTCTGTCCAACGTTCGCATGTGCATTGGCTTTCTTCTCCAACAAAAAACAAACAGAGAAATGATCACGTACAAAGCGGCTGCATTCTAAGTTATTACACAGCCATTGATTTTTCTAGAAACATACCTCCTTCGTAGAATATCTAAACCGTAATAAACGCAGCACACCACGACATTAATCTCGAATGAAAATTAGGATGGTCTACTCATCCAACAGTACAAAATTCTCAAAGAAATGGTCATCCAATGGCAATATTAGGTATACAGTTATGGGTTATTCATTTCAATAGATAAGCGTAATTTTCATACCAGCTTATCAAAATCGTGTGGCTCACTTTTTCCACGGATTAGATATGTTATACGTGTGGAGGTGGGAAAACGATGGGTTTATCTTAAGTTGTGATACAGCAGCTGTATCTCATCATTTCTCGTAAATAAATTGCGGACAGATTTAGAGAAAATTGTGAGTGTACGACCCATTTATGGCCCAATTGCGAGACTACGCCCACCTCATTTTCCTTTGCGGGAATACGCCCCAGCTGTACGGACGCCTTGCCAAAGGCCGAAATTGCCCCTGCCTTTTCCTTCAAGCGGGAAGTCGAGCGCTGACGCTCCTCGAACTCTGAGTTGTACGAACGGTTCAAAAGTGATCAACGTTACATGGGCCCCACAGTTATGTATTTATTATATCCACAACGTTCATCCATATTTCGAGATCATTTCAGACCATTATCTATAAAAAAAAATAATATCCAAAGATCACTGGACCACACCACAAAAACAGCAGAAAATTGATTTCACACCGTTAAAAATTTGTAGGGCCCACCGTAACATTTATTTTCCATCCAATCTATTCATAAGGTCACAAAGACCAGGATGAAGTGGAAAAACAAGTTTCATAATGATCCAAAACTTCTGTGAGCCCTAAAAGGGTTTCAATGGTAAACGTTCAATCATCCACAGCCTTTAACAGTGTGGTCCACTTGATAGCTAGATCTGTCTTATTTTTCGTCTCAAACCTTAATACGAGTTCGCCAAAAATATGGATGGTTTGGATATAACACATACCTCATAATAGGACCCACAAAAAGCAGTGGGATTACAACAGCAAAAAAATTAAAAATAAAATAAATAAAATAAATAAATAAAAAATAAATAAATAAATAAACACTCGATATATCGAACGTCTTTCGATTAATCGAAAATGGTCCAGAACTGTCTAGTGAGTTTTTCTCAAAAATCCAACAATTTTCGATATATCCAAACACCTTCGATATATCGAAACACCTTTTCGATACATCAAAACACCTTCTATACAACGAAAAATGTATTTTACCTATCGATACGGGTTACAACCGTAGCCAAAATTGTAGTATCTGCCAGTCTATGAAAATTTTTATTTTTATTTATTATTATTATTTTTTTTACGTGGAGATATTTATTCTACCTACAATTTTCTCTAATACATATTTATAAAAATACATATATATAAGCATATACAAATTTTTTCCCTTTTTTTTTTCATTTATTTCTTTATTCATTTAACAAGAATATCTTTTAAACCAAATTAGTTACTTACACGTACCATATATGATTTTGTGGTAGGAGAAGCTACTTAGCCAACTAACCTTGTTATTCCAAGATTTCATCAGGTCGATGGTCAAAAATCCATTTCAATTCACTTCGCAGACAATTTCAATAAGTTTCGGTCAATTTCATTCATTTCATCACGGTCCAATCGCTGCACTTCACGGTCATTTCCATGCATATCACGGTCGAAAATCATTTCCTATTCACTTTGCGGTCAATTTCATTCACGAAAATTTCACGGTCATTACCGTGCATTTCACTTCACGGTCATTTCGTGCATTTCGCGGTCCAATCGCTTCACTTCCCCCGTTCCATGCATATCACACGGTCATTCCCGCGTATTCCGTGTTGATTCACGGTCATTTCGACACATTTCGCGGTCCCGCGTCTTCACTTCACGGTCACTTCCGTGCATTTCGCGATCCAATCGCTTCACTTCACCCATATTTCCATGCATATTACGATAATTCCAGCATATTCCGTGTTGATTCACGGTCATTTCGACGCATTTCGCGGTCCCGCGTCTTTACTTCACGGTCATTTCGTGCATTTCGTGGTCCAATCGCTTCACTTCACCCCCATTTCCATGCATATCACGGTCATTCCCGCATATTCCGTGTTGATTCACGGTCATTTCGACGCATTTCACAGTCATACCCCTTCACTTCACGGTCATTTCGATGCATTTCATGGTCAATTCGCTTCACTTCACAATCATTTCCATGCATTTCACGGTCATTCCCACATATTCCGTGTTGATTCACGGTCATTTCGACGCATTTCATGATCATACCCCTTCACTTCATGGTCATTTCGACGCATTTCACGGTCAATTCGCTTCACTTCACGATCATTTCCATGCATTTCACGGTCATTCCTGCATATTCCGTGTTGATTCACGGTGATTTCGACGCATTTCACGGTCATACCCCTTCACTTCACAGTCATTTCGATGCATTTCACAGTCAATTCGCTTCACTTCACGATCATTTCCATGCAGTTCACGGTCATTTCTGCATATTCCGTGTTGATTCACGGTCATTTCGACGCATTTCAGCATCATACCCCTTCATTTCACGGTCATTTCGACGCATTTTACGGTCAATTCGCTTCACTTCACGATCATTTCCATGCATTTCACGGTCATTCCTGCATATTCCGTGTTGATTCACGGTCATTTCGACGCATTTCACGGTCATACCCCTTCACTTCACGGTCATTTTCGCGCATTTCACGGTCCAATCGCTTCACTTCACGATCATTTCCATGCATTACACTGTCATTCCCGCCTATTCCATATTGATTCGCGGTCATTTCGATGTACTTCACGGTCAATTCACTTCACTTCACGGCCATTTTCAAGCATTTCACGGTCAATTCTCTTCACTTCACGGCCATTTCCATGCATTTCACGGTCATATCCGGCAATTTCGTTTATGTTCACGGTTATTTCGATGCACTTCACGGTCATTTCACTTCACTTCACGGCCATTTCCACGCACTTCACCGTCATTTCCATGCATTTCACGGTCATTCCCGGCGATTCCGTGTTCATTGACGATTAATTCGACGTACTTCAAGGTCAATTCACTTCACTTCACGGCCATTTCTATGCACTTTGCGGTCAATTCACTTCACTTCACCATCATTTTCAAGCATTTCACGGCATTCCCGGCGATTCCATGTTCATTCACGGTCAATTCGACGTTCTTCATCTTCTTTCACGGTCAATTCACTTCACTTCACGGCCATTTCCAAGGAACATTCAACGGTCAATTCTCTTCACTTAAAGGTCATTTCCATGCATTTCACGATCATATCCAGCAATCCGTTTACATTTACGGTCATTTTAATGCACTTCACGGTCAAGTCACTTCACTTCACGACCATTTCCAAGGACTTCATGGTCAAATCTCCTTCACGGCCATTTTCATGCATTTTACGATCATATCCGCATATTCCGTGTTGATTCACGGTCATTTCAACGTATTTCGCGGTCCCGCGTCTTCACTTCACGGTCACTTCCGCACAATTTCGCGGTCCAATCGCTTCACTTCACCCACATTTTCAAGCATTTCATTTCACTTTCATTTTTCACATTTTCCCCGTGTTGATTCACGGTCATTTCGACGCATTTCACACGGTCACACCCCTTCACTTCACTGTCATTTCCGCGCATTTCACGGTCAATTCGCTTCACTTCACGATCATTTCCATGCATTTCACGGTCATTCCCGCATATTCCGTGTTGATTCACGGTCATTTCGACGCATTTCACGGTCATACCCCTTCACTTCTCGGTCATTTCGGCGCATTTTTCGGTCAATTCGCTTCATTCACTTCATCACGATCATTTCCATGCATTTCACGGTCATTCCCGCATATTCCGTGTTGATTCACGGTGATTTCACGCGCATTTCACGGTCATACCCCTTCCCCTCACTTCACGGTCATTTCGATGCATTTTACGGTCAATTCGCTTCACTTCACGATCATTTCCATGCATTTCACGGTCATTCCCGCATATTCCGTATTGATTCACGGTCATTTCGACGCATTTCATGATCATACCCCTTCACTTCACGGTCATTTCGACGCATTTCCATGCATATCACCGTCACTCCAGCCTATTCCGTGTTGATTCACGGTCATTTCGACGCATTTCACGGTCATGACCCTTCACTTCATGGTCACTTCCGCGCATTTCGCAGTCCAATCGCCCTAAAGTGAAGAGAATTGACCGTGAAATTCTTAGAAATGGCCGTGAAGTGAAGTGAATTGACCATGAAATGCTTGGAAATGGTCGTTAAGTGAAGTGAATTGACCGTGAAGTACATCGAAATGACCGTGAATCAACACAGAATATGCAGGAATGACCGTGATATGCATGGAAATGATCGTGAAGTGAAGCGAAATGACCGTGAAATGCATCGAAATGACCGTGAAGTGAAGGGGTATGACCGTGAAATGCGTCGAAATGACCGTGAATCAACAAGGAATGCGGATTGACCGTGAAATGCATGGAAATGATCGTGAATGAAGCGAATTGACCGTGAAATGCGCGAAAATGACCGTGAAGTGAAGGGGTATGACCGTGAAATGCGTCAAAATGACCGTGAATCAACACGGAATATGTGGGAATGACCGTGATATTATGTTGGGAATATGCGGGATTGACCGTGAAATGCATGGAAATGTGGGTGAAGTGAAGCGATTGGACCGCGAAATACGCGAAGTGACCCTGAAGTGAAGACGCGGGACCGCGAATGCGTTGAAATGACCGTGAATTAACACGGAAAATGCGTCAATCTCCTCACTTCACGGCCATTTTCATGCCATTTTACGATCATATTCCATATTCCGTGTTATTCACGGTCATTTTCATGCATTTCACGGTCCTGGTCTCTTCACTTCACGGTCACTTCCGCGTATTTCGCGGTCCAATCGCTTCACTTCACCCACATTTCCATGCATTTCACGGTCATTTTCGCGGTCCCGCGTCGAAATGACCGTGCAGTGAAGGGGTATGATCGTGAAATGCGTCGAAATGACCGTGAATCAACACGGAATATGCGGAAATGATCGTGAAGTGAAGCGAATTGACCGTGAAATGCGTCGAAATGACCGTGAATTAACACGGAATATGCGGGAATGACCGTGAAATGCATGGAAATGATCGTGAAGTGAAGCGAATTGACCGCGAAATGCATCGAAATGACCGTGAAGTGAAGGGGTATGACCGTGAAATGCGTCGAAATGACCGTGAATCAACACGGAATATGCGGGAATGACCGTGAAATGCATGGAAATGATCGTGAAGTGAAGCGAAATGACCGAAAATGCGTCGAAATGACCGAGAAGTGAATGGGTATGACCGTGAAAGCGTCGAAATGACCGTGAATCAACACGGAATATGCATGAAATGACCGTGAAATGCATGGAAATGATCGTGAAGTGAAGCGAATTGACCTTGAAATGCGTCGAAATGACCGTGAAGTGAAGGGGTATGATCGTGAAATGCATTGAAATGACCGTGAATCAACACGGAATATGTGTGAATTGACCGTGATATGCTTGGACATGGTGTGAAGTGAAGCGATTGGACCTCGAAATGCACGGAAGTTACCGTGAAGTCAAGACGTGGGACGCGAAATGCGTCAAAATGACTATGAATCAACACGGAATATGCGGGAATGACCGTCATATGCATGAAATGGGGCTGAATTGAACGATTGGACCGCGAAATGCACAAAAATGACCGTGAATTGAAGACCCGGGACCGTGAAATGCGTCGAAATGACCGTGAATCAACACGGAATATGCGGAAATGACCGTGATATGCATGGAATGGGGGTGAAGTGAAGCGATTGGACCATGAAATGCACGAAATGACCTTAAAATGAAGACGCGGGACCGCGAAATGCGTCGAAATGACCGTGAATCAACACGGAATATGCTGGAATGACCGTAATATGCATGGAATGGGGTGAGTGAAGCGATTGGATCGCGAAATGCACGGAAGTGACCGTGAAGTGAAGATGCGGGACCGCGAAATGCGTCGAAATGACCGTGAATCAACACGAAATATGCGGGAATGACCGTGATATGCATGGAAATGGGGATGAAGTGAAGTGATTGGACCGCGAAATGCACGGAAGTGACCGTGAAGTGAAGACGCAGGACCGGGAAATGTGTCGAAATGACCGTGAATCAACACGGAATATGCGGTAATGACCGTGATATGCATGGAAATGGGGATGAAGTGAAGCGATTGGACGGTGAAATGCACGAAAATGACCGTGAAGTGAAGACGCGAGACCGTGAAATGCATCGAAATGACCGTGAATCAACACGGAATATGCGGAAATGACCTTGATATGCATGGAAATGGGGGTGAAGTGAAGCGATTGGACCGCGAAATGCACGGAAGTGACCATGAATTGAAGACGCGGGACCACGAAATGCGTCGAAATGACCGTGAATCAACACGGAATATGCGGGAATGACCGTGATATGCATGGAAATGGGGGTGAAGTGAAGCATTGGACCGCGAAATGCACGGAAGTGACCGTGAAGTGAAGACATGGGACCGCGAAATGAGTCAAAATGACTTTGAATCGATACGGAATATGCGGGAATGACCGTCATATGCATGGAAATGGGGGTGAAGTGAAGCGATTGGACCGCGAAATGCACGAAAATGACCGTGAAGTGAAGACGCGGGACCGTGAAATGCGTCGAAATGACTTTGAATCAACACGGAATATGCGGGAATGACCGTGATATGCATGGAAATGGGGGTGAAGTGAAGCGATTAGACCACGAAATGCACGAAAATGACCGTGAAGTGAAGACGCGAGACCGCAAAATGCGTCAAAATGACCGTGAATCAACACGGAATATGCGGGAATGACCGTGATATGCATGGAAATGGGGGTGAAGTGAAGTGATTGGACCGCGAAATGCACGGAAGTGACCATGAAGTGAAGACGCGGGACCGCGAAATGCGTCGAAATGATCGTGAATCAACACGGAATATGCGGGAATGACCGTAATATGCATGGAAATGGGGATGAAGTGAAGCGATTGGACCGCGAAATGCACGAAAATGACCGTGAAGTGAAATGCACGGTAATGACCGTGAGTTTCCGTGAATGAAATTGACCGCAAAGTGAATGAAATGGATTTTCGACCGTGATATGCATGGAAATGACCGTGAAGTGCAGCGATTGGACCGTGAAATGAATGAAATTGACCGCAAACTTATTGAAATTGTCTGCGAAGTGAATGAAATGAATTTTTGACCATCGAGCTGATGGAATCTTGGAAAATAACAAGGTTAGTTGGCTAAAGTAGCTTCACCTACCCCAAAATCATATATGGTACGTCAAGTAACTAATTTTGGTTTAGAAGATATTCTTGTTAAATGAGTAAAGAAATAAATGAAAAAAAAAAGGAAAAAAAATTTTATATGCTTATATATATGTATTTTTATAAATATGTATTAGAGAAAATTGTAGGTAGAATAAATATCTCCATGTAAAAAAAAAAAAAAAAATTTCATAGACTGGCACAGACTACAGTTTTGGCTACGGTTATAATCCATAGATAAAGGTTAAATACCTTTTTCGATTAATCGAAAGACCTTCGATATATCGAAAATTGTTGGATTTTTGAGAAAAACTCACTGGACAGTTCTGGACCATTTTCGATATATCGAAAGACCTTCGATATATCGACGTTTTTTTTTTTTTTTTTTTAATTTTTTTTTAATTTTTTGCTGTTGTAATCCCACCGCTTTTTGTGGGTCCTATTATGAGGTATGTGTTATATCCAAACCGTCCATATTTTTTGCGAACTCGTATTAGGGCTTGAGATGAAAAATAAGACGGATCTAGCTATCAAGTGGACCACACTGTTAAAGGTTGTGGATGATTGAACGTCTACCATTGAAACCCTTTTAAGGGTCACAGAAGTTTTGGATCATTATGAAACTTGTTTTTCCACTTCATCCTGGTCTTTGTGACCTTATAAATAGATTAGATGGAAAATAAATGTTACGGTGGGCCCTATAAAATTTTTAACAGTGAAAATCAATTTTCTGCTGTTCTTTGTGGTGTGGTCCAGTTGATCTTTGGATATGATTTTTTTTATATATATAGATAATGGTCCGAAATGATCTCGAAATATGGATGAACGTTGTGGATATAATAAATACATAACTGTGGGGCCCATGTAACGTTGATCACTTTTGAACCGTTCGTACAACTCGGAGTTTGAGGAGCGTCAGCGCTCGTCTTCCCGCTTGAAGGAAAAGGCAGGGGCATTTTCGACCTTTGGCAAGGCGTCCGTACAGCTGGGGTGTATTCTCGCAAAGGAAAATGAGGTGGGCGTAGTCTCGCAATTGGGCCATAAATGGGTCGTACACTCGCAATTTTCTCAGAGATTTACCATTGTACGACCCATTTATGGCTAATTTTACTTTTGAAGCCCACTTCTTTTTACCTCACCAAAATAAGCCCTAGCTGTGCGTACGACTTGCCAAAGTTTGAAAATGCCCCTGCTTTTTCTTCAAACGGATCGCCGTGCTTGAAGACGAGCGCTAGCGCTCCTCGAACTCCGAGTTGTACGAACGATTCAAAAGAGATCAAAGTTACATAGAGTTATGTATTTATTATATCCACAACGTTCATCTATATTTCGATATCATTTCAAAGCATTATAAAAAAAAAAATTATATCCAAAGATAAACTGGACCACACCATAAAGAGCAGCGGAAAATTAATGTTCACATTGAAACTTTTGTAGGGCCCACGATAACATTTATTTTCCATCCAATCTATTCATAAGGTCACAAAGACTTGGATTAAGAGTAAAAAACAAATTTCATAATGATCCAAAACTTTTGTGACCCCTAAAAGGGTTTCAATGGTAGACGTTTGATCCTACACTGCCTTTTACAGTGTGGTCCACTTGATAGCTAGATTTGTCTTAATTTTCGTCTCAAGCTTTAATACGAGTTCGCCAAATAGATGGACGGTTTGGATATAACACATACCTCATAATGGGACCCGCAAAAATTGGTGGGGATTACAACCGGGAAAAAAAAAGCTAGCGAGTTGGGTTCGACCGGGCCAACTCGGTCGACCGGGTCAGACCTGGGCCTATGGCTACGGATTATAACCGTAGCCATAAGCGTAGTGCAATGCCCTTTTTTCTCTCTGTATTTTTTTTTTTTTTTAATAATTTTAAATTTTTTTAATGGAGAACTTTATTCTACCTACATTTTCTCTAATACATATATATATATATATATATATATATATATATATATATATATATATAATATATATATATATATAAATTTCTCTCTTTTTTTCATTTCTTCTTTATTCATTTAACAAGAATATCTTCTAAACCAAAATTGGTTACTTGACGTACCACATATGATTTTGGGGTAGGAGAAGCTACTTTATCCTACCAACCTAGTTATTTTCCAAGATTCCATCAGTTTGATGGTGGAAAATCTAGTTCATTCACATCGTGGTTAATTTCATTCACTTTGCGGTCAATTTCATTTACTTCCTGGTCAATTCAATTCATTTCACGGTCAATTCCCTTCACTTCACGGTGAATTCCATGCATTTCGCGATCAATTCCCTTTACTTTACGGTCAATTCCATGCATTTCATGATCAATTTCCTTCACTTCACGGTCATTTCCATGCATTTCACAGTCAATTCCCTTCACTTCACGGTCATTTTCATGCATTTCACGGTCAATTCCCTTCACTTCACGGTCATTTTCATGCATTTCATGGTCAATTCCAGCGATTCCACTTCACTTCACGGTCATTTCCATGCATTTCACGGTCAATTCCCTTCACTTCACGGTCATTTCCATGCATTTCACCGTCAATTCCCTTCACTTCACGGTCATTTCCATGCATTTCACGGTCAATTTCGGCGATTCCGCTTCACTTCATGGTCATTTTCATGCATTTTACGGTCAATTGCCTTCACTTCACGGTCATTTCTATGCATTTCACAATCAATTCCCTTCACTTCACGGTCATTTACATGTATTTCATGGTCAATTCCGACGATTCCGCTTCACTTCACGGTCATTTTCATGCATTTCACGGTCAATTCCCTTCACTTCACGGTCATTTCCATGCATTTCACGGTCAATTCCCTTCACTTCACGGTCATTTCCATGCATTCCGCTTCACGGTCATTTCCATGCATTTCATAGTTAATTACGGCAATTCCCCTTCACGGTCATTTCTATGCATTTCACGGCCAATTCCCTTCACTTTACGGTCATTTTCATGCATTTCACAGTCAATTCCGGCGATTCTGCTTCACTTCACGGTCATTTCCATGCATTTTACGGTCAATTCCCTTCACTTCACCGTCATTTCCATGCATTTTGCGGTCAATTTCGGCGATTCTGCTTCACTTCACAGTCATTTCCATGTATTTCACAGTCAATTTCCTTCACTTCATGGTCATTTTCATATTCATGCATTTCACGGTCAATTCCCTTCACTTCACGGTCATTTCCATGCATTTCACGGTCAATTCCGACGATTCCGCTTCACTTCACAGTCATTTCCACGCATTTCATGATCAATTCCCTTCACTTTACGGTCATTTTCATAAATTTCATGGTCAATTCCCTTCACTTCACGTTCATTTTCATGCATTTCATGGTCAATTCCGGCGATTCTGCTTCACTTGACGGTCATTTCTATGCATTTTACGGTCAATTCCCTTCACTTTACGGTCATTTCCATGCATTTCACGATCAATTCTGGCGATTCCACTTCACTTCATGTAACGCCCTGGAAATCGGGGGTCGCGTATACACTCAACTCCCGAGTGCCTGGGGTCACTCATGACCGGTTTTTATTAATATGCGTTTAATCCGGTTTAATTACGCAAATATAGAATTTCCTGGAACATGAAGCATCGCAACACAAGTCTACTGAAATGAAATAGATCAATATATACATATATACATGTCCAAAAGAATAAAGGGGTCGCACATGGCGTCACCCAAAAAAATCCTAAAAGAATAGTAATTTCAAAATAGTAGAGTCGAGCCCACTGCTCAGCGATCCGATCCCGCCTCTCCAGCTGGCAGAAAACCGTCCATTAACTGGAAGTATGACAGCTCCTCCTCCTCGTCGAGAGTAGCATCGACATGCTCCACCTGCTCCGCCTCCCCTGCATCTATGAGAGAGTCTGGTTGATGTTTTAAAACACCGTCCCAGAGTGGGAGTGAGTGATCAACTCAGTGTATACTATTAGTCTTAAGTTGTAACAGGCATCAATTGAACTTAATGAAAAACAGTCAATCATCAACACCTACAACTCTTATTAAATGCGCATGCAATGCGATGATATGATGCATGCCCTTGCAACAACGCTCCCTCGAGTGACTCCATCTAACGATCGCATATGGCAACACTCCCTCAGATCGACCTCGACTTCCGAGTCGTCACCTTAACTAATGTGATGCAATGCGATCGTGTTAGCCGAGTTATTAGTTAAGTCCATTCATCCAGCAGGTTGGAGAATCTGATACACCCCACGTATCAATGCCCTAAGCTGGTTGCGAGGCTAAGGTCTCATCAACGCGTGAGGCCGAGACCCCGAGGTCCGTGATCCCGTCGGGTTCCTCATCCCCGACTTCAAGCACATGAGGAGTGCAGAGAGAAAGGGATCGCTCGCGATTACTACGGGGAGGCGAGGTACCGCAGTGTAGGCCGACAGCTCAGACACAGTGTCCCATTCCACCATGCCCGGCTCATGAGACTGTGGACCAGTTGCAATCTAGTTATCAATGGGCTACAATGGTTGTAAGGTGTTCCAGGTTCCATACATAGGTGAGCAACCAGGGTTAACAACAAGGTTGATCAGACAGTGGGCTAGACCGCACGAGTCAGGCAAACGTGAGACGAGTGACCTCGGGCACAAGGGACCCATGTAGTCAAACTACAGCCACCCACGTACACTATTGCCCAATCTATGAATCTAGCCCTAGCGTAATCCTACCGATAGGACTACCGTCTCTCATCATGTTCTTGACCAACCCAAGAGGGTGAAGGGGATCCATAACATGTCAACTATCAATGCATCATCTAACATAAACAACATCATGTTCTCATGCTTCTCAACATAAAATTCTAAATTTCTACTAACATGTAAAGCTAATAATATCATGAACAAAGTGTGTGTGTGTGGTGTGGGTTGGTGAGGAAGTTAAGCACTTCCTACCTCCCTTAGAACCAAAATACACAAAAATTAAGGAATTATACATGTTATAGGGCACATCATATGAGAAAATCAAACAAGGCACGAACATATAATCGTCCATACACAAAATCATGTGAGAGGCAAGAACAACGTCGTAGGGGAGTCAAACATACAATTCTAACAAACATACAAGTCCTAGGGCTTCTCTAGATCCTCCAAATGTAGCATTCAAGCAACCAAAATCATTAAACACATACTAAAATTGGTGCTAGGCCACCTAAGAGTAATAGTCCACACCTATGGATCGTTGGAGATTGGGAAAACGTCCTAGGAAAGAGGACTTTGAGGTCGATCGGCCGGAATCCCTAAAAGAAGCCCTCGCATGTGAGAAATCCAAGCCAAGCCTTCTTAATACATGGATTACTAAGAAGAAGGGGTGAATGATCTTACCTAGATGACCCACGAACGATTGTTGAGGTTGTGGTGAAGAGTTTCCTTTGGAGGAAGGATAGGGAATTGAAAGGGTTGATCCCTGTGGGCCCCACCTCGATCTAAGGTCCACCTTAACTCTCCTTCACTCACACTTTCTTCTCTCCTTTCTCTCCCTTTTTCTCTCTTTGGTGGTTGTAGGAAATGAGGGAGATATGAGAGAGCTAGGGTTTATTTCCTAGACTTGGGTCTTATGGCCCCAAGCTTCCACAAATTTCCAAAATAGCCCTGTGAGACTCCATATTAGTGTGGGGGCCACCCTGGCACCCCTCTGGCCACCAAACTTGGTGTGTAGGTGCCTTATGGCCCGGTGAGGGGCCATATAAAATCTGGGAACAAACGGATGAACGGATATGGGGTCTGAGCATACAATTCCGATCTTTAAGTGGCCCCGTGGGGCCTATTTCGGTGATTGGAGTGGTTCTGGTAGCCCCCTGGCCATAAAACTTATAGGATAGGTGCTCCATGGCCCGATGAAGGGCCATGCAAAATTTAGGAGCGATCGGATATGGGGTTTGATCGTACGGGTCCGATTTGCGATCGACGCTCACCGTTCCACGATCGGGTCCCAGATTTGGTGGACGGGTGTAGAAAAATACATTAAATCGTCACCGTAAATTTGGAAGAAATCCGTCGGTTGGAACGCCTGGTATCTCGGTTTTATTTGCAAGTGTCAGATTTCAATCTGGCATTAGTGGGGTGCATTTGGCAATGTCAGATCTCAATTCCGGGTGTCTACTAGGTCTGCAGTCCACGATGGACCATGAGCCCAGTGAGATCTATGATTTTCTAAACTTTCAGATTTTTCTGACCCTCTTCGGTCGTTGGGTGGCCCACACGAGCTGTTGTTATGTGTAAACAGGCTATCTGGCTTGGCGGCCCGTACTTGGTTCGATCATGACCAGACTGGTCCACCTTAGTATAAACTAACATTGAGTGTAATAGTCATTAAGTGATATTATAAGTTAATTAAAAAAGAAATTTTAAATATTTTGAAAAATTCAAAACAGTGAAAATCTAGGATGTTACACTTCACGGTCATTTCCATGCATTTCACGGTCAATTCCCTTCACTTCATGGTCATTTCCATGCATTTCATGGTCAATTCTGATGATTTCTCTTCACTTCACGGTCATTTCCATGCATTTCATAGGCAATTGACCATGAAATGCATGGAAATGACCGTGAAGTGAAGGGAATTGACCATGAAATGCATGGAAATGACCGTGAATTGAAGGGAATTGACCATGAAATGCATGGAAATGACCGTGAAGTGAAGCGAAATCATTGAAATTGACCTCGAAATGCATGGAAATGACCATGAAGTGAAGGGAATTGATCATGAAATGCATGGAATTGACCGTGAAGTGAAGGGAATTGATCATGAAATGAATGAAATTCACCGTGAAGTGAAGGGAATTGACCGTGAAACGAATTGAGTTGACCGTGAAGTGAATGAAATTGACCGCGAAGTGAATGAAATGAATGAAATTGATCGTGAACTGATTGAAATTGACTGTGTAGTGAATGAAATGGATTTTCGACCATTGACCTGATAAAATATTGGAAAATAACCAAGTTGATTAGATAAAGTAGTTTCTCCTACCCCAAAATCATGTGGTACGTCAAGTAACTAATTTTGATTTAGAAGATATTCTTGTTAAATGAATAAAGAAAGAAATGAAAAAAAGAGAAATTTTTTTTATATGCATATATATACATATTAATATAAATATGTATTAGAGAAAAATATAGGTAGAATAAAGTTCTCCATTTAATTTTATTTTATTTTATTTTTTTATTTTTTTATTTTTTATTTATTTTTATTTTTTATTTTTTTTGCACTACGATTATGGCTACGGTTATAATCCATAGCCATAGGCCCAGCTCTAACCCAGTCGACCGGGTTGGCCCAAACAACCCCAACTCACTGGCTTTTTTTTTTTTTTTTTTCCTGTTGTAATCCCCACCAATTTTTGTAGGTCCCATTATGATGTATGTGTTATATCCAAACCGTCCATCTATATGACGAACTCATATTAAGGTTTGAGACGAAAAATTAGACAGATCTAACTATCAAGTGGACCACACTGTAAAAGGTAGTGGAGGATCCAACGTCCACCATTAAAACCCTTTTAAGAGTCACAGAAGTTTTGGATTATTATGAAATTTGTTTTTCCTCTTCATCCAGGTCTTTATGACCTTATGAATAGATTGGATGGAAAATAAATGTTATGGTGGGCCCTACAAAAGTTTCAATGGTGAAAATTAATTTTCCATTGCTCTTTGTGGTGTGGTCCAATTGATCTTTCGGTATGAATTTTTTTTTTTTGATAATGCTCCAAAATGATCTCGAAGCGTGGATGAACGTTGTGGATATAATAAATACATAACTGTGGGGCCCATGTAACTTTGATCTCTTTTGAACCGTTCTTACGTATCGGAGTTCGATGAGCGTCAGCGCTCGTCCGCTTGAAGGAAAAAGCAGGTGCATTTTCAACCTTTGGCAAGTCGTCCGTACAGCTGGCGCTTATTTTGGTGAGGTAAAAAGAAGTGAACTTCAAAAGGTAAATGGCCATAAATGGGTGTACAGTGGTAAATTTCTCATAAATTGTGCGGGGCGACCGGGTCGTTGACGGGGCATAAGGAGAAGAGAAAATTATCACCGTAAACGCCACCTTTTATCCAGCGTCTTTTATGTGCAGTGCAAAAGTTACCTTCTTAATTTACACCTGTATGTACGGACATAGTATTTGACAACGAAAATACCTGGTGTTTTTTCACCTGGTGTTTTTACACCTATATGTACGGACACCTGGTGCAAAAGTTACCTTCTTAATTTAACCTGCTGTTTTTTCGTCCTAAAATGCTCTAACCGTACGTGCAAGGTCTAAGTGGGAAAGTTAACTTTTGGACTCTTCATAAAAGACGCTGGATAAAAGGTAGCATTAACAGTGGTAATTTTCTCTAAAAACATTTATCATGTGGGAGAGTATGGGGCTCCATACACATGCACACAAAAGTTGTACACGTGGCTTAATCGCTCCTCAAATTAAACTCCAAATCGTGGGCCCCACTATTAATGGGTCACAGCTCTCACAGCCCCAATGCCACCGCCATCTGACCGTTAAAATTGTCAAAATTTTGTGTATGGTCATCGTTGGTTTTATGTATCATCCAGCCCACTTATCAGGTGCAACGGACAATTCCAACACTCAGGCATCAGGCATATTTTATACCTTTCCTTGACGCCATTGTCCCAATGCGAGTTTGGTATTGATCGGTGCTATGCGGGCCTCGACATGATGTATTTATTTCATCCACGCCGTTCATTTATTTTTCCACATCATTTCAGGCCTTGTATCCAAAAATAAGATACACCCAAATTTCAGGTGGTCCACACTACAGAACATTGGTGAGTGAATGCCCACCATTAAAAATTTTTGGGCCATAATAGTTTTGGATTGAATACCGACCAGCACTGACGATACCGGAGGGTCACTACCGAAAGCGAGCCCAGTCAGCAGGTCCCGCGCGTTATTTTGTGGACATCTAATGGGAGCGGACGGTCCGTATTCCACTAACAAAGATCCAGTAATCAGATTTGAGGGTCTTCTAATCAAGCTGATTTTTGGTCCATGTCCATTGGGCCCCACTGATTGGGTAGTTTAACTTTAAGTAAGTGCATGCCATATGTACAATTAAATGTGCCTGTGCATCAACCATCGCACTCTGCCGGTGCACCGAATAACTCCTTGCATCAGATGCTGCTTGGGGAACAGGGGGTCAACGAGCCAGGCTGGGGTTGGTCTTGGCCTGTATTTTGAACTGTTTCAGGGACGGGCGTATTTAAAATTTTGATTTTGACAGGCCCGAGCCCGGCCCTTTGACACCCTGGGAATAGCTTAATGGATAAGCATCCGCGTACGGGTTGGCAAAGCTGCATCCAACCCGTCCGATGAGTGATACGCGGCAATACACGACCCGTTGGATCCTCGTTTGAGGGTTGGTGTTGTCCTTGGCGATTCCAGCTGCGAGTAGTTGCGGGAATCGGCGGAAGATGAAACGCAACTGTTGGTTCCGAGTCCCTCGACCGACAATCAATGGGACGCGGATTAGATACTGACAAGGTCAGTAGCCAAATCGCTACTGAGGTGACGTCATCAAGCTCTGTGGACCCACCATGATGCATGTGTTGTTTCCATACCGTCCATCCATTTGGAGTTATCGTTTTATGATATGAGGAAAATAATGAGATAGATCTAAAGTTCAAGTAGATCCCACCATAGAAGACAGTTGGGATAGTGACATCCACCGTTCAAAACTTCTTACGGGCGACAGAAGTTCCTGACGAAGCTTATATATATAAATTTATTTCACTTCATCCATCCCAATGATAACTTATGAATAGGCTGGATCTCAAAAATACATCATGGTGGGCCTGTAAATGTTTTAACTGTGGGTGTGACTGCTCCTACAGTTTTCTGTTGTGGGTCCACTTGAACTTTAGATTTATCTCATTTTTCTTTGTAATGCCATAAAAGGATCTCTACGGATGGTTGGACGGCACGGATACAACACATGCAGCATGCGGGTCCACAGAGCTTGGTGACGTCACTTCAGTAGCGATCTGGCTACTGAACTTGTTAGTATCTAATCGGCGTCCCGATGGAGGGGATACAGAATCCTACCCTTCATGCGTCTGCGACATCTGCCAGGTCATCATGTGGGCCCCAACGGATCCGGAAGGTGGATGGATGGGGCGCGGATTCGCTACTGAACACTTCAATAGTGATATTGCCACTGAAGTGATGTGGTCGCGTTTCATTGGCCCAAAAGTAGGGCTCGGTTGAAAGCATTTAATGTTACTCCGTCAAAAAATAAAACCGTTTACCGAATGCGTTTATACTCGACCACGGGAACATCCTCATTTTGCTTTGATACATAGAAAGCAGATCGCGTACTGAGTAGCTCAGTACGCCACAGTAAAATCCTTGGCCCCCACGGTAAGTATTTTATCCACTCCTTCCATCCATGTTACCAGACATTTTAAAAGAATGAGACTGAAAATGAATCACCTACAAATCTTAGGTGGATCAAATCATAGGAAACAATGTAATTTGAATGTTTACTGTTGAAAATTTTTGGGGGCCATGGAAGTTTTGGATCATTAATCCATGTCCGTGTAATCTTTTGAATAGGTTGGAGGACAAATAAGCATCACCGTGGGTCGTAAAAAGGTTTCAATGGTGGAAATCATTATTCCCACTGTTCCTTGTGGTATGGTCCACTTAAGATCTGCATATACTTCAATTTTGGGCTTAACCGCTCCAATCAATTATAAAAACGGATGGACAACATGGATAAACCACATACATTTAGTGTTGGGATTTTTGGCCTGCGGAATCACACAGATCTAGATTTAGGATAGCAATTCAATGGCGCCAAGCACATGCAAGAGAACACACAAATTTAACGTGGAAAACCCTTGTGGGAAAAACCAAGGCGACATAGAATCCGCAGTTCACATCAAATTCGGAAACGAATCTGCGTAACTACGACTGGTCGAGCTGAGGTTACTACTGGTCGTGGGACCCCTACGACCGGTCTAGTCATCCCTTCGACCGGTCGAGCAGCCCGGACACCAAAAATCCCAAGTCGCTGGACTTTGAGTCGAGCAGTTCCCACGACCGGTCGTGGCTAACCCACGACTGGTCAAGCAATACCCAAAATCAATTTAAGACTTTTCTCACCAATCTTCACAAAGTCTTCAATATTCAACCGTGTAACTCCTTGACCTTTTCTCTTATTTCTTCATTGTATCATATCTTCAATCAACGTTTCTCGTGCACACTCCGTCCTTCTTTTACGCCATCGCCAAGCCCAAAGAAGTTACATAGAACTTAAACTTCTCTGTAGGAACGACCTTGGTGAGCATGTCTGCTGAATCTGAACCCGCATACCCAACTGACTTTGCTCCTCTCTTCTTCAAAAGTAAAGACGTAGTCTTCTTACCATCTCACTGTTACCCAATATTGCTTGTCGGGGTACTTGCTCACAACACTGATAGCCTGTGAAATAACTGGTCTAATCCAGACCGTGACATACACTCTCAACTATATTCGAATAAGGCTCATGAGATATTCTGCTTTTCCTCATTTGTTTTGGAATATGTTTTGAGGAAAACTTGAGGAGAGACGCGTAGGGAACGCTCTTCGACTTTTCCTGGCCCATCACATCCTTGATAAATACCTACACACAAGGTATTCCTCATGTGATTACCAAAACCTACTCCTCCTTCAGTCTCAATGCCGAGAACCATCTTTGCAGCCCCCCAATCCTTCATCCATGAAGGAATCAAACCACTGCCTAGGCGACAGGTCAAACCACGACCTCCTGCAAAGTCTTTTCTCAACCTCTTTAACTTCGAATCGCTCTGGTTGCTTCATGTAGATCTACTCTTCACTTTCCCTTGCAGAAGTGTAGACTCCACATCCATCCTTCCAGCTCAAGATCACGTTGGCCAACCAGTGCCAATCACGGATCTAATAGACACCTGTTATACCGTCCGCGAATATCTCTGAGAAGTCAATCCATTCTCTCTGAGCATAACACTTCGCTACCAACCTCGTCCTATATCTATGTTGTATCCTCCTGAAGATCCACCTGCATCCAACCAATTTCTGGCCCACTGGAAGCTCCACCCGCTCCCATATGTCAGTCTGGTACAACGAATCCATCACATCGCCCATAGTCACCTTTCACTTCTCACCACCAGGCTCATCTAGAGCTATCTGAATAGAAGATGAATCCCTCGCGATATTGGAGACGTCCATGTGCAGAGATGGAATCCACTACATCCACTGCAGCTCCATCTTTTGAAGTGCTCCCGATCAACCTGTACATGTTACTGAGTCGTTGCGCTTTCATGATTACCCGTGCCCCCTTAGATACCTTAAGAGCACTATCAATACCTGTGTACTTGCATCCTTTTGCCTCAAGTATACCAAGAGAAATCAGATTCTGCTTCAAATCAGGAACGTGCCTAACATTAGTCAAGGTACGCTCCACCCCATCAAACATTCTGCTGTGCATCGTACCAACAACTATAACATTATAGGCAAAGCCATTGCCTATAGACACCTGTCCGCCATCGCACTCGCTATAGCTGGCGAACCAACTCCGATGAGGAGTCATGTGAAAAGATGCCCCTGTGTCTAGCATCCACTCTTCCTTATGATCATCGTATGGCCGCCTGATAATAGACACAGACAAAACATCACTATCACATCCACTCGATCCATTTGACGTGACAACATTAGCCTCCCTGTACGAAGTCTCAAAATCTTCTCTTTTCGATTTAGGATTTCCACAATCTTTCTTCACATGTTCTTCCTTCCCACAATTTCGACACTTTACCTTTCCTTTGCCCTTGCCCTTAGATTTGGATCTAGAACCTGAAGAACCTGTACCTTGTTCAGAATTCCTATCCACTGTAAACAGTGCATCAGAAGATGTCCCCATGTCTTTGTTTAACTGTCTCATAGCCTTCCCTTGAAGGGCTGAGATAACGGTGTCGACACTCAGAGTTTTATTCATGCTGCACATAGTGTCCTTGAATGACTCATACGACGCCGAGAGAGAATTCAGCAACATACATGCTTGTTCTTCATCTTTCATCACTTCCTCCATATCCAGCAATTTGCAAACTAATTTATTAAAGTTGCTAATGTGAGCCTCCAAATCTCCACCCTCTGTCATCTTGAAGTTATACCACTGCCGCTTCAAGTGCAGGCGATTTTTAGAGGATTTTTTTTCGCATAGACATCCTCTAACTTCGCCCATAACTTAGCCGCAGTTTTCTCCCTCATAATATTGTAGAGAACCTCATCCATGAGACATAAACGGATCGATGATAATGCCTTCTTATCAAGAGTATTCTAATCACCATCAGTCATAGTAGACTTTCGCTCCTCAAGAGCACCATCTTCGCCTTCCTTGATTAAGTAACTCATCATTTTGATATTCCATAACTCAAAATTATTTTTCCCTGAGTACTTCTCAATCTCATACCTGGTGCTTGCCATTATTATTAATCCCTTAGATTTAGATTTGTGCTCAACGATTGCTTTGATACCACTTGTTGGAATTTTTGGCCTGCGAAATCACACAGATCTAGATATAGGATAACAATTCAATGGCGCCAAGCACATACAAGAGAACACACAGATTTAACATGGAAAACCCTTGCAGGAAAAAACCACGGCACAAAGCGACAGATCTCCACTATGAAAATAAAAATTACAAAGAGAGATGACTTACCTGATTCGAACAACCTCGAATCTCACCCTTGCTACACCCTTTGATTTCTGTAGAACCCTTTTTTAGAAAGCCTTAGAATTATTTCTCATACCTAGAAAAGCCTTAGAGACACCTATTTATAGTTTATGCAACTTCCCCTTTCGCACTATTGCGAAAGGCGACACAGAATCCGCAGTCCGCATCAAATTCGGAAACGAATTTGCGTAACTACGACTGATTGAGTCGAGGCTACGACTGGTCGTGGGACCCCTACGACCGGTCGAGCCATCCCTTCGACTGGTCGAGCAGCTCGGACACCAAAAATCCTAAGTCGCTGGACTTTGAGTCGGGTGGTGCTCGACTAGTCGAGCGGCTCCCACGACCGGTCGAGCAACACTCAAAATCAATTTAAGACTTTTCTCAACACTCAGGATTGGGCCAACAAAGTTCACTCAGTACAACCCAATTGAATTCCTTCATTTTTTTCCTCCACAACATGGCTCTCTTCTTCTCTCTGTTTTCCTGCGCACGACACATAGTAAATTCTAAATTATTATTTTTTCCCCAAATCTTTCAAGAGCTGAAATTTTCTTTTGATGATTAGGGTCATGATTTTCCAGTACTTCGAATTTGTTTGGGTTTGAAATTTGAATTTCAAGCGGATGTATGATTTAAAAGCTAGGGCCACTGGGAATGTCGCGGCTAATCAGCCACATCTATCCTCAACTTGAAGAAAGGACTATCAGGAGAAATACTGAAGCTCGAGACGAGTTCATCACAACGAAAACGCAGAGATCAGAAGAGACCGCACTGACGGAGAATGAAAAGGAAAGAAAATAATGATTTTGGTGGTCGAGTACAAACGCGGACAGTAAACGGCGTTTCTTTTCCGCGACAGAGTTGCATTTAAGTGCTTTCAACGGAGCCCCAAGTTTTGCGACAATGAAACCCGACCACATCATTTCAGTAACAACATCGCTACTGAAGTGTTCAGTAGCTAATCCGCGCCCGGACGGATGTAGCGTCACGACGAGGAGGAGTGCGACATGGCTGCGACCTGACCGTCAGGCCCACCTCAATGTATGAAATGTATATCCACGCAGTCCATCTGTTTTGCTGGCTTATTTTAAGCAAGTTTCAAAGATGAAGCAGATGAATATTTCAGGTGGACCACTTCACAAGTTCACACGGATGAAGCAGATGAAAAATCAGCCCGTAAATACAGAATATCATCCTAATAGTAATAATAATAATAACTCAGATGAGTCACGCTAATGTGAAGTGTGAATCTGGCTGATTTTTGTATATACCCTTCATCTTGGTCAGTTACACCTGATGAGCGGGTCTGATGAAAGATACACACCATGGTGGCTCACAAACCTACAGTTGGCGTCTCATTCTCTTTATTCCTTGTGGTGTGGCCCACCTGAGTAGGAAATCTGTTGAGTATGCACCTGATGGACAGATCGGATTCCACCTGGTAAAGGACTTCCCATCGATGGGAAGCATGTGCATCTTATCCACATCGTCCATCTTGCCAACGTGGATCACATCGTAGGTAACGGTGTAAATTCTTGCCTAACAACTCGGGCGCGGATTGGCTAATGACAGGTTGAGTAGCGAGCCTGCTACTGAAGTGACGTCACCAAGTTCTGTGGGCCCATCATGATGTATGTTTTGTATCCAGGCCGTCCATCCATTTGGAGAGATCATTTTAGGGTAAGATCCAAAGAATGAGTTACATCCAAAGTTCCAGTGGACCCCACCACAGAAAACAGTGGGGAGAGTGACACCACCGTTAAAAACTTCTAAAGGCCACAAAAGTTTTCGATCAAACTGATATTTGTGTTTTTCCTTATTTAATGTCTTTTTTTAACTTTTCAACAGGTTGGATTTTAAAAAAACATCATTCTTAGGCCTTAGGAAGGTTTCAACGGTGGGCATCAATCTTCCTACTGTTTTCTGTGTTGGGGTCCACTAAACCTTTGGATCTGCCGCGTTTTTGGGCATGCCTTAAAATAATATCTCCAAATGAATGGACGTTACGGATACAACACATACATTATAGTGGAGCCCACATGACTTAGTGACGTCACTTCAGTAGCGAGTCACGCTACTCAACCTGTCAGTATCTAATCAGCGTCTTAACAACTCTGATATATCAGTCTTGAAGTGTCCTGAATTTCGTGGAATCTATTAATCCTAGATTGAATGGCATATAAACGCTATAGACCATAGGATTGTAGAAATTTCCCATTTCAATTACTTAGAGCTACTGACGATTTAACTCACTCCATGACATCTACAGGTGGATTGACGTCAGCATTTTCTATGGGTCCCATTATAAGGTATGTGTTATATCCAAACCGTCCATCCATTTGGAGAGTTGGTATTAATACTTGAACCGGAAAATAAGACAGATCCAAAGATAAATTGGACAACACTGCAAAAAGCAGTAGGGGATTGAACGTATACCATTAAAACCCGCTCGTCTTCACACGACACGTACCTACATCAGCTATATAGTTGGTGTGTGTACACCAGCCAATCCCCTTCCAACATTTACAAATTTGGATGCTACTTCCGTACAAAAGGTGGGAGCTACCGTGATGTTTATTAGAAATCTAATCCGTCCATCCGTTTCCCGAGCTCATTTTAGTACATATGACTAAAAGCGAGGAGGATACAAGACTCGAGTGGGCCATACGAGATAAAACAGTGGAAAAGGAATGCCTTTGAAACCTTCCTAGGCTTCACGTTAATGTTTATATTCCATCCGAATTGTTTATTAAGGTCATTTTCATTGGGATGAAGTGAAAATACCAAAAATTAGATGAATACAAAACCTTTGTACCATATAAATGTTTCAACGGTGGTCACCAAATCCCCACTGTTTCCTCTCGTGTGGCCCATTCGAGTTTTGAATACACCTTATTTTTGGCCGCATTTCCTAAAATGATCTATAAAAACGGATGGACGGAGTGACTTTCTCACAAACATCGCAGTGGGCCCCACCAAGATTCCTTGTGCAGGAACTTACTGCAAAAGGCTTTCCCAGGAAATCCGCGTCCACCGCCCACCTGAGTTGCCAACGTAACTTTCGGGCCTATAAAGCTATGATGCAAGTGATGGACGCAAGATTCTCATCCGCACAAGTCTTCTATCCACGTCAGCACATGACTATAGCTTCTTACGTGCTGCTGCACTCATTCAATGCATTGCTTAACATAAAAGAAAGCCTCGACTCTGTGGGCCACCATCATGTATGGTTTTTTTTATGGCATCCATCGATTTTGTTATGCCATTCGAAGGTATAAAATAAAAAAATAAAGCGGATCCAAGGCTCAAGTGTACCATACCACAAGAAGCAGCGTAACAAAGACCACTGCTAAACTTTTCTAGTAGCCATGCTATAAATGGGTAATTATTATCATTTCACCAGTTGGAAAATCAAATTAATTTTTACCTTGGAAATTGGTTCAAAAGATCTAGTTTAAATTCGTGACCCCTAATGTGGTGTGCATTATATATTTATTTTGTCCATCCATTTTACCACAATATTTTGAGGCATGATTCAAAAAATGAGGTAGATCCAACACTCCAGTGGCCCACACCAAAAGAAAGGATGGCCCCAAAAGGTTTTTAACGCTAAGTGTTCGATTTCCTTTTTCTGATAGAGTGGTCCATTTGAGCTTTGGATATGCTTCATTTTTTTGACTTATGTCATAAATTCAATAAATTCAGCTAGCATAATGGATGAACGGTGTGGATAAGCAACATGCATCACGGTGGGACCCATGAATATTTTGAAATTTTGCGTCTAATGAGCAGTTGGTCAAATCAAACACTAGGAATAGTGTTGTAAATGCCAGATGAAATAATTATTACTCATTTACTGGGTATTTACCACTGAATTTAAAATTCAAATAAGCCCTAATATTTATTACCATCAAATCTGTTCATTAGGGCATGTTTGGAAAGTGGGGTGTAATTGTATTGAATTGCATTGCGTGGAATTAACTCTTATATTGTATGATGATTAAATGTTTGGAAATACCATGATATTTTGATTGCAACCTATGTTTGGGATCAAAATTTTACTTATATAAAACTCAATTAATCAAATTTTATAATTGATAATTAATGCTGGTTTGGTATGCATTTGCAACTCATTGTCACTTATAGAGGGCAGATATGGATGGATAACATGAATAAAAGACACGCATTGATGTGAGGCTCATGGATGTATTGGATTTCAAAATCCATCGGGAATCTCATCATATCTCTTGTTGATATTGTTGGCACTTAGTTTATTTTCTATTACATGCAGTATATGAGGGTGTGCTAGAATCGATATAGTGTCTCGATTCAAATCCATTAACTTTGATCCCAAATGCCGAAATAGGCATCTACGTTTAACTTGATAATATATGACCAAAATTTGAGGAGATCAATCACCTACAAGCCACTTGAAAAATATTTGTAATAATCAGGTAATAGTTAAATGACAGGATTCTTCCTCCGAAAATGGTTTGCCTTGACTTAAATGACTTTTCAGTACACTAGTGCAATCAAATAAAAGTAAATACCTATAATCGGTCACAAAAAAGCAACTGCAAGAATACTTCTTTTAAACGAATTGTTTGTATTAGATTATGATCAAGTCCAGCGTATGAGCATAAACTTGAATTATAATCAAGAGATTACTGATGGTGGATTATCACTACTCGTAAGATAGATTGAGCTAAGATAAATTGGTAAATTAAATTAATTTATTGGATTTAATTGTGTCATTTATTCCACTAATTGTCCTGTTATTTATAAATTTCTTCTATAACTATTCTTTAAACATTTCTATTATTTATTGGACGATTATGACAACTGAAGAGTCACTATCTAAATCATTAATTCTCTTGTTATGTTTATTTTTATGATTGTTCTTCTTCTCTTGGCCAAGCTCTATTCCTCTTGGTCATGGCTTCCTCTACGACCACATTCCGCTTCTGTATATCTTGGCTGCACTACTTTGTCGGTTACCTAATGGCGTGCATTAATATATTGATGCTAGTTATGATTCCACAAAAAAACATTCCAAATATCTTAGAAAATCTTTTCATACATCTTACATATCTCGTGTAATGTCACATGTCACCAATTTATTGGCTTTTTCTAGAATGGTCAGAAATATGGTACAACATTGCCTCCCCACATTTCCCCCTCACACGTTGCTTGGATAAAAGGTGAAAGTGACATTGTTTGGTTGTCCGATGCAATTAATGCGAACGGTCATTCATCCACATGTCAATTCCTCATTGATTCCTCTCAACTGATGCTAAAACCGAATGAAAGTCTTTACTTCTTATATGTCAACTATCCTTGTAACACGTTGCATACAATTATCTTGTACTATGAGTCATGATTGCCCCTTCATTAATGGGCACGTACTGCGGCTAATATATAAACACTATGCAGGGCCATTTATTACCTTTTTGCACCTTTTACTTCTCTCTCATTCAAACTTCGTTCTTCATCCAATTTTTCTCCAATCACCATGTTTGCATCTTCCTCTTTCTTAATTCCAATCTTTCACCAGGAGACTTTCATGAAGGATTTAGATGTCCTTTCTTCAGGAGTCGTCAATGATCTCCACTTCAATGCTCTCGTTGAACTGAACAAGGCATACTTAGAACTCTGTTCGGCCTTTCATCCCAAAGTCACCCACGAATAGCTTTGTGAAATAAAGCCATGTTTTCCAAGGTGCCCTGGTGAAGTTAATTTTGCTTATTCAATTTGTTCAATACTTCGGTTACTTTATCTCAATCTCTTTTCCGGGCTTTATACTTCTATCAATCTTTAGCACATTAAAAAATCACTTAATGAAAATAGTTTACCATTCATATGCAAAGGAAAATGATGCAAAATTAAGGATAAATATACAATATTAAGCAGTTATCACTAATTTCACCCTACTTTACCGGTACGCCAACTTTGTACCCGTACGCCAACTTCACTTAGGGAAACAGTTGAAAGCCAAAATAAAAACTAGCACAATCGCACCATGGCCTCATCGATATGCCCCTACACAGGAAGCAGAGACCGAAGAGAAAATAGGTGGGCATGGAGCTAAAAACAAAGATATGGGTACTATGGCCTCACTGACTCCCACGCCACCAACGCCATCGATGCTAATGTGATTTTTAAACGTGCCAACTTCGCCTTTAGATGCTCCACTAGAAAACTGAATTTGTGCTCCATCTTCTACCCTTCACTTGGGGGAGACTCTCTTTGGCCTCTAACTTCCTTGTTATGTTATATCTACCCCCATCTAGATATACTTCCCCAACTTTTCTCCCATTTCACCCTTAAATCAACAAAATTTATGATATGCAGCTACAACCCTAACAGAAATTCCATGCCCGCCATCGCCATTTTCTTTTTCATGCATAATTGCGTTATCCCAATCTCAATTATGAACTCTTTCTCCATCGATATCAATCAGGTTGATGATGAACTCTTTCTCCATTAGACCACATCAATCCACCAACAATCTCATAACTTCGGCACATGGGCACTGATCACTCAACGCGCACAACAACAACAACGCAGGTGAATTTCATAACAACAACAACTCAGGTAACATTCATGGTATCCAAATTAAAATATAATAGTACAGGTCACACAAATGCTCAGCTAGTTGACTTCAATGCTCCAATTATATGCCACCTTAATTTAAAAGCCGCTACTAACAACTATCCAACTTGGGTTTCTACCAAACCTGACATCCATAATTATAATAAAAATGAATATTATACATTTTATTAAAAGAAAGGGACATATCATATACCACTATTTTTTTTTTTTTAATTTTAAAATATGATCGATAAAAAAAATAATAATAATAATCACAATCACACGAATCTTATCCCACCGCTGTCTGGTCACGATCACGGCCCCTTATTCGGACCCCTGCAAACAACGACAACATACTTCGACTGTATACGGCTGTGCTGGACTCAAGCAAGCCGTTTGGAAATCGGATTGCGTACTGAGTTACTCAGTAAGCTTTTATGGTACTCAGTAAACTCAGTTAAGCTTACTTGAATGTTTGTGGTTTATCCACGATGTCCATCAATTTTTCCAGGTCATTTTGGTGGTTGAGCCGAAAATTGAAACATGCCCAAAGCTCAAGTGGACAACACCACAGGAAACAGTGGGAATAATGACTTCCACCTTGAAACCTTAGTAGGGCCCACAGTGATGTTTATTTGTCATCCAACCTGTTCATAAGATCACACAAACATGGATTAATGGAAAAAATAAATAACATATTGATCCAAAACTACTGTAGCCCTCAATTCACATTATTTCCTGTGGTGAGCTCCACTTGAGATTTGGATATACTTTGTTTTTGGTTCAGAGCCTTCAAATTATCTGTTAAAATGGATTGACGGAGTGGATAAAATATGTAAATCATGGTGGACCCACAGATTTTACTCGGTACGCTTAGTTAGTCTGTACGCAATCCGCGGAGCAGGTGCTGCGGAAATTCAGGTAACGAGGTGCTGCTTCCCAATACACCTCACGTGCCATGGAATCACCTCCCACGTGCTGACTCTTTACAGATGGCACGAACCGTCGAAAGCGCAATGCAAAACGCGTTAAGCATATCCGAAGAAAGACGTCTCCACGTGGCAATTTGTCCTATAAAAAGAGAACCCGCTCTTTCTTTCTGCTCATCTCTCTCTATTCGTCTCTATTCCAAGAGCTTTCTTCAATGGCTGACGAAGGGACTGCAAACTGCGTAGACATCCTCTTGGCGATCCTTCTCCCGCCACTTGGGGTTTTCCTCAAGTTCGGGTGCAAGGTAAGGTTTTCGATTTCCAGATCTCTTGCTTTCGCTGTTAGATCTTGAATTCCTCTTGACTTCCAGTCGAAACGTCTCGCTTCCCACGTTTTTCTCAGAAAAATCCGTTTCTTCCTTTGATTCCCTTATAATTTGCAAGCTTTCTATCATTTTGCTTTTTTCTTTTCTTTGATTTTGATCAATTTCTCGATTTCTTCTTCTTCTTCTTCTTCTTCTTATTTACTTCGAAAGCTTTCCATCACAGCGTTTGTGAGAGTGGATGGACTTTTCTCCATAGATGGAAGCTGCTGCTACTGTCTTTTAGAGCTGAAACGTTTTTTTTTAAAAATTTCCTTTTCCTTTTCATTTTTTTTTTTTTGTTGTAAAAAGGTACCTTTTTAGATCGTTCTCTGCTCTAAAACGTTTTCACTCTGTTTTATGCTTTCTTACTATTTATTTATTTATTTATTTTAGAATCGGATTCTAATGCCTAAATATCACATCGAACCCGTGTGGAAAAGTAGACAATATCCTTCACTCGCCTTTCGGAACATAGCGATAAATCTCGTTCTCGGAAATTTCTCGGCAGATTTTCAGATTTTGACGTTCTCGCGATTATATCGTCAAAATCTAGCTTTTCAACTTCTGGACTTTATTTTGTAAAAATCTCGATAAAATCGCGAGAAATAAAAAAATCAGTCGAGATTATGAAAATGAGGCAATATCATCGCAATATTTCCGTTTAATGATATTTCCCCGTGAAAATATCGCGATATTTTAAGAGTCGGAGATATTTGTCACTGTTCCGGAAAAAAAAAAAAAAAAAACCTGTAATAAACAAAGGCTCTAAATCGCCGAGTCGGAACGTGTTTTTACGATAATCGTTTGCCTTGTCTGGCTATTACAACTTGAAAGCACTTAGATCTCTTTAAGCTGGCGACTATCATCCAACTCGCTCGAATCAAACGATTTCCAGGCCTTATGAGGTGGAGTTTTGAATGTTGATTTATTAATTTTTTTTTAAAAAAATTTCTTGTAGGCTGAATTTTGGATCTGTTTGCTGCTGACGATCTTGGGTTATATCCCTGGAATCATCTACGCCATCTATGCCATAACCAAGTGAAAATCTTCCTGTAAGTCATTTCCTCTTCTGTCCCTAACCTCTCTTCAAATTCCTCAATTCGTTTTCAATAATCTCTGCTGGACGTTTCTGTACGAAGCGGGGGCAAAGTTGGAAAATATGACAATCGTCTACTGTCTCAGATTGAGAAGATTCCATTGGGTCGGTTGCTGGGTAGTGTGGATTTGGTGATTGTACCTGCTGTTGCTTTACAATGGAAGATCCTGACCGTTGATTCTTGTTTGTGTGAGTGTGTTTAATTTCTTTGTGATTATGGCTTTCTTTCTCTCTGTAATTTACGTGGTTTATTAGA
This sequence comes from Magnolia officinalis, assembly GCA_021015155.1. NCBI lineage: Eukaryota > Viridiplantae > Streptophyta > Magnoliopsida > Magnoliales > Magnoliaceae > Magnolia > Magnolia officinalis. Next base: position 1,435,815 of record JAJHSJ010000013.1, read on the forward strand.
ACTTGTCAGAATAAAAGAAGACAATGTAATTTATTAAAAAAGAAAAAAAAAATGTAAGGTTTGCTTCTCTATCGTCCAAATGAGTACTGACATAAGGAGATCACGGATAACTGATTGCATACAGGCAAGGTACCGCAACTTGTGGTGCGGTAGCATCTTTCCCTGCCTAGATGGCAACATCAGTACCATTAACGCAGTACTCCCCGCTACAAAGATCACCCTGTTTGTAGGCAACCCCTAACGGAATCCAGATCCTGCTTGCGACAAACAGGTTTTTACTGTTTTCTTGCAGTGTGATTGTTCCACAGCATCAGCACTGTTGCATCAAATGCAATATGTGATGAAAACTGGTTTTTATTGTTTTCTTGCAGTGTGATTGGTCTACATCATCATCAATGTTGCCATGCATCAAATTGAGCAGGTGATGATATGGCTCAATCAGGTTGAAATAAACATGTTTTTTTTTTTTTTCCCTATTTGTGGCACATTTCTCTACAGTCGCCCATCACGATCCATTGCCATACCGTTTCAATCCGTTGGGCATAAGATCCAGCTATTTGATTTCTCTGGCGGGCCACAAGATGCAAAACAAATTGACTGGTAGTTCTGCCTGTCCTCTTTTGTTTCGTGTCATAGTGGCCTAACCGGGGAGATTAGCAGCCTGACTTTCAGGCAAGAAGATGTAAACATTGTGGCCCACCTTATGGAAGGTTGGGATCATATACGAAGACCATTTCGTATATATATATATATTTTACTTGTGTTGATACAAGTAAAAAACTGATTTTCTTGACCCACCTGGTCAACCCACTGAGTCCCTGGCCCATTGACCAACTGAGTTCCGACCCGAGTCCTGTTCGGCAAACCATGCTTTGGACAACCCATTATAGATATTTCATTGTTTTTATAGTCTAAACAATCCTAACCTCCAATTAATATGCATTTTTAAATTGATGTTGGACCAATTACTGACCATGTTGAGTTAGAATATCTTGACAATGATGTATTTGGTCCAACTTGAACCGTGAATTGGATCCGTTAAAAAATAATAATAAAAAGAAAGAAATAAAATGACCCAAGAAATTGAGAATATAGTTTAAAAAATTATATAAGTTTTGGTGCACCGTATGTTCACAACTGAAAAAGGGTCATATCACCCGTATGAAGCTAATATATAGCCATGTCGATCATGGATGATATTGGTACCTGTTACATGGACTATACAGGTTGATGTCTACTGGTTTTGGATACCACTTTAAAACCTTGGACAGTTGAATTGCCAATTTCACTCATGTTTGGGAAGAATGGAAAAGCTTGGAATTAGATTAGATGAAATTGCATTTGGTCCCATGCCAATTTCAGTCAATGTTAACAAGTTATGTAGGTCCCACCATGATGTGTGGGTTATATTCACACTGTCCACCCATTTTTTAAGATCGTTTTAGAGCATGGGCCAAAAAATTAGGTAGATCTAAAGCTCAAGTGGACTGCACCACAGAAAGCAGCAGGGATTGAACACCTACTGTTGAAAACTTCTTTGGGCCACATAAGTTTTGGATTTGTCTCATTTTTAGGCCCATGCTGTAAAATGAGGTAACAAAATAGATGAACGGTTTAGATATAACACGTGTTATTCTCAATAGTTTCAAATGATAGTGGATTTATCTATTCAATATACAACAAACCAAAGTGAGAATCCCGTACTATTACAAACATAGGATGGAAGTAGGCTTATCCCATAGTAATTGGAGACAATCCCCATCATATATAATAATTACATTATTTCCAATACTACGCGCCAAACACCCCCTCGTTGCCCGGTAAGCACCCATCCCCTCACCTTTGAAAAAGAAAAAAGAAAAAGCCAAAATGTTCTTCAAACGGTCCCATGCGTTTTGAAAACGTACGCCAGATTCGATCACTATTCTACCTTTTCTTCTCTTCGTTACGAAGCATACCTGCCCCCCCTCTCTCTCCCTTTAAGAAAGAGGAAACATGGATAAAGTAGAAAAGAGCCTCTCATATCATGTTGCTAAAAGATACTTAAGCCGCTGGCATACGTGCGACGCATTTAAAGCGTCTTTGACTCTCTGTAGCGTCGCGTAAGACACCCAGGTCTATGGGCTCACCATGTTTCAAGTGTGAGATGCAATCCATTCATCCTAAAATACTCGTAACTTTATTTAAAATGTTTTTTGATATCTTTGGCACTGTGGTATAGAAGATGGATGTTTGCTTATAAAGAAATGCAGTGGCATTTAGGTGCAGAGATCAATTCCATCCTATTCGTCGACAAGGTGGGACATGGCACAATAATCATACTTAGAGCACAATCCTGTCTTCAAAAGAATGGTTAGAACTTAAAAGTGAAAAACAGGACATTTTCAAGCTCAACGGGCAAAAATCTATTGGTAGGAGTGTTAAGGATCGTTAGATCCGTCTGATTTTGGGGTCCATGTGCCCACATCCGTGATGAAGGCATGCGGGCAGTCTTAGGTTACGTGCTGGCCACACGCACCGTGATATAATATAAGCATGCTCACTTGCGCACGTGCGCACTTCTGCACACGTGTCATGGACGTTTAATCCAAATGGTCCATATGACGGGGAATCACATACATAACACACACATACATATATAACACACTATATATATATATATATAAGCTTTGTTGGTACATCGTAGTGTAGTGTTTGAGGCTTACTGAGACGTCGGAGAACTCATCCAATCCGTCCATGAGGTGCACCCCTTCAAGTTTACTCCTTGTACCAAAAATCACCCCGATCCGAAACACAGGTGGGGAACAGTAGGGAAAGGGACGTACACTGTTAAAACCTTCATGCCGAGTATAGGGTCCACCATATGGAAGATGGGACCACCAATATGAATGAACACCCCAAAACTCATGCCATTACAAAACTCAAGTGGGTCAAACTACCGGATTTTAGAGGTTTTTGGCATGATCTTACAGTGTGGCCCACCTGATTTTTGAATTGACATGACTGGCCTGTTCTTGTGCCCATCCAGAGCCTTTCATGGGATAGGTAACCCCAGATTTTAGTCCCAAAAATAAACAGACTAGATCTGCGCAGACCAAGCCACAAGCCGGGCCGAAATCGGCAGCTGTAGTAGTTTGGTTTTAGTGGAAAAATAATTAAAGTAGTTCTCTCTCTCTAGTGGGGTGTGTATGATGAGGTTCCCATTGTTGAATTTGGAGTCGTTGGCATGCATACCATCATCTGGACTGTCTGTTAAGTCCAGTCCAATCTTCTTAGACTGTCTTTTAAAATTATCTTCATTAGCTGATGATCCAAAACTGTTCAGTCAGGGGGTATGATTGAATGGATAGGATTGTTCCTAAAGATAGGTCCGGCCATGGATGTCTAGGATCATCCAGTTTCTCTGATTGTTTCAAAAGCAGAAGAAACGACGTAATGGACGGTCCAGATAAGTGCATTGAAAAGTTTCCATGCATTTAGCAGCCCACCGGATCATTTCTCAAAACTAATATAAAACGTAACAGAAGATAAAGGAGATAAATGCAATACACCAAAAGGAATAAAGAAGGATAAAGGACACTAGCTTTCTTACGCTCACACGCGTGTACAACTCAGCTAATGCACACGCGTTTACAACTCAGTGGGGCACACATGTGAAATATCCCAACCATTCATCATGTGGAATCACCTAGTTTATATCCTTCTGTAGAAAGATAAAGGTGGACTACTAAGTAGGCGTTCAAAGATATTTAGAAATAACACACAGGTTAGAAAACTTCAGCCAAAAGTTTTACAACCGTACACGATTTCAGTTAATTATGGCCCACTTGATTACGGAACATCCTGATTCTTGGTATAGAAAATCTACATGGTGGTGACTTTCTGATGGATGGCTCGGATATTCCAATTGTCTGCCACGCTGGCAAGTACAATGGCTGAGTTGTACACCACTAGCAAAGCTCGAGGACATGATGGTGAGCAGTTGGGATTTGCAAGCGACAAAGAGGCCACTAAATCCACCCAGTAATGACAATAGCTACAAGGTTTGTTGCCATTTATTACTGAAAAATGTTAGGTTTTGGTGGGCACTTTCCATAGTTGGTGAAAGGGACGCAAACAGCTTTCTATGTGGGCCCCACATATTATTCGCATGAGAAATCCATTCCGTCTATCAGTTTCTCAAGCTGGCAATAGGACGGAAGTCCAACAATCAACGATATCCAAAACTCAGGTGGGCCACACAACAGGAAACAGTGAGAATGAAAATGTTCACCGTCGAAATCTTTTGGAGCCTACCTTGATGTTTATATACCAATCCAAACCGTTCATAAGGTCATTAACACCGGGATAAACTTGGAAAAGAAAAATATAATCCTGATCCAATACTTTTGTGGTCCCCCAAAACGTTTTCAATGGTGGGCGTTCAATCTCAATCTCGCTGTTTTGTGTGGCGGGGTCCACTTGGGCTTTTATTGTGAGGTTCTTGGACTTCCGTCCAACTGTGAGGTTGAGAAATTGATGGACGGAGTGGATTTCTCAGGGGCATCTCAAAGGTTCCCAAATAGCTTTTGACGTTGTTCCCGTGGGAAGCGAATTGAGTCCGACCCCCGCCCGGACGCAGCAAGGAACGGGCAGATTTTCGGCCCACCGTGATGTATCTGTTTATCCACGCCGTTCATCAATTTTCTCATATCATGTTATGATTTGAGACTAAAAATAAGGCAGATCCAGCACCCTAGTGGACCACACCAGAGATAAGTCTTGCATTTTAATGCTTTGTGCAGTTAATGCAACCCAAGCGTACTATTGGTGTGGTCCACTTGAGCGCTGGATCTTCCTCGGTTTTGGATTCATATCTTAAAATAACCGAAGAAAATGTATAGACGGCGTGGATAAACAGATAAATCACGGATGGCCCCCCACACAGATCTTCCCGTTCTTGTTACGTACGGTCGGGGACGGACACAATCCGCTTCCCTTCCTGGCGGCGGGGCAGATGCAATTCGAGTCCTGGGAAAAGGGGCGTGTATTAATATCATACTCCAGCGGAGAATGGTGTCCAACTCACGATCTTATCACCCAAAAAACCGTGGGCCACACTTTGATCTGGGTGTTGCCCAAATCTCTCAGATTGCGACTTTTCTGTTGGTGGGCATCCTAATCGTTGGTGCGCTTTGCTGGCGTACAGGAATCATCCGTCAATGGCTGTGAATTAACCAACCAAAATCCTGGGCCAATCAGGTAACAAGATCTGACCGTTAGATTATCAACGTCCAATTGGTGTGCATCCAGATCATGGTCCCATTGTGAACGGGGTGGGACCCAATGATCGTACTGATTGTTAAAAGGGTGGCTACTGTCCAAGATTGTGTAATAGACGGTTGAAATAGAAAAGGATAGCCAACGGCAAAAAGATTCACAATCAATCACTTTGCCTTTCCCTGTAAAAATCCATCAACATCAAATGGCCACGACATCCCAGCCTGTGACCGGGAACCAAGTGGGCCCAAGATCAGGCCCATCGAAAACTCAAGTGGGCCACACCACAAGGAACGGTGAGGATTGGGACACCCCACCATCGAAACCTTCCCAATGCTGATTCATGATGTTCATATGCCATCCAACCACTCTAAAACTTGGGATGGACAATGGACGTCACACACATACATGAAGGTGGGCCCCACAGATTTTTGCTCACTGACTTACTGCAACCACTGTTGTACTTCATATAAGAGGAGGCCATGCACACGCAACTCAAACGCCAATATGGGAGGTGGACATGTGATGTGGGAGTACCCAGCGTGTTGTTCACCTCACCCAGAAAACAAAACTTATATCACTGTCAGGTAGGCCACAAACAACAACCAATAGACGTTAGTTAATATTTAAAAAATAAATAAAAATAAAAATTGCAAGCTTCTTTTGGAATACTCAAAGGGGTTTCGTACAAGTGTGGTCCATCTGATAGTTGACAGGCCATACTTTTCACTCATCTGGTGGGTCACACCTGCACAATGAGTGAAACAACCGGCTGTCCTATGATTTCAACAGCCCGGCCCTCTTGTCACCTGGCTCACTTTTGCATGCCTCGGACATGACATCCCTGAATGAGAAACTTATTTCTTATGATGATCATTCACAAACATGATTTTAAAACTCGTCTGAGTCCACTCATACTGGGAATTAGAGCCACCTGAACGGGTTCAAGACAATGTTTCAGTTCTTCTACCGCACCCATCAAATCTCTTTTATCACACTCACTTTGCAACGTGACAAGGCTGTTAGATCTAAATTGCGGAATTGACGGATCGTCTTTGCATCAATGAAGGAGATGTAACACTGCAATCTCAAGGCGTACCTAATTGAGAAGACATTCCTAATTCCTTGATGTACTTGACGGGAATCCTGATCTTCCGCACCTTACACCTTTAGGAGAACCTTCAATGAGATTAGGGTTTTCTCTCTCTGGTGTTGGTGAGGGAGCCAAGATATCTATTTATAAGAAAGAAGACTAGAAGCTTACCCATCACACTTCTCTCCTGGTCTTCACATCGTAGGTTTCCATATCTGGCTTAATAACCGAGTATAGGGACTGCGGTTCAAGCGTCCTGCCCCATCCCTATTTACGATGATCACAATTGAAGTAGGGCCTCCTGAATCGCTCAATCTGAATAAACCAACGGTCAGATCTAAATCAATGATCATGTGTGGCCCACTTGATAGGAGTCTTACAAAGGCTCTCCTAGTAGGCCTTTATACCACAACCATGGCACCCAAGCTACTAATGTCCTGTACATGTGACATTTATGTGAGTATGGAGGCAACTAATGTAGTGGGACTTACTTTAGATGGATTATGGATAATAATAATAATGAAAGGATGATTGTGTTAAGAAAAATAGATTTAAAAATTCAGTGAAATCACGGTTTTTTTTTTTTTTTTTTTTTTTTTTGTCTAGTAATATTTCATTTATTCCACATCGGATAGGTGAAGGGATGATCAGAAAGTGTCTTTATATTAGAACCCTTTCCTAATACTTATATTGGAAACAAAGACTATTCTTACAGCTAAGTCTGTCTTGTTGATAAACTTAAAAGCCATGTGGCTAGTGGGAGAAATAACTAAATAAATAAAATCAGACAAGATGATTGTAAGTGGCGAACTATCATAAAATGGTAGGCCACACCAGAGGGAACTGTTTAAAAGCTGCCTATAACCACTAATTCAAGCTGTGGGGCTACAATGGTTTTAGAATGGCCTGATTTTTTGGGATGTCCCTTCACCCTTGCATGGCTCATCGAATGAATGGAATGGATGACATATAAACAGCACCGTAGATTCCTCATACAACCAATGATGGGCATCCACAACAGTTCCCAATGGTGTAGTCCACATGAGTTTTGAATTGTCCTGATTTTTGGGTCCTAGGGTGAACATGAGGCGACCCACCTGATGGACTGTGCAAGTCACATATACGTTTCCTCCCTTCACATGACAACACAAGGATTGGCATGATGTGGTATTTGACACAAGGAAAAAAAGGCATCAAATAGTGTTGAGGCAGTGGCTTGTATAGAAGAAGTGCTTCCTAATAGGAAAACACTCTCCCTATGAAGAGTAGTTAGGCTTTAAGCAACTCTCTTTTTTGAGTGTGGTCTATCAAAAGGAAAACATATGTAGAGAGAGGGTATCTTTTGATGATTTTTTGGTGAGAGATTCCTTGTATAGAAGAAGAGTGTGAGAGAGTAAGCCCTATACTCTTAATTTCTCTTATTTTAGTGAAGGAGAAAGCTCTGTGTTACTACCCTCTGGACATAAGCGTATTACCGAATCATGTAAATCTCTATGCTTATTGTCTCGTCTTTCTCGCTTTTGGGTTTTAATTTGGCCTTTTCTTTTGTAGTTTTGCTTCACCCGCATTAATTGTGCGTGGGTTTTTTTTTTTTTTTTCCACAACAAATAGCACCATTTTGATAACTATACTATGAATATAGCCTATTAAAGCACCAATCTTGAAATTCCATCACAATACCTTTTTTATGCAAACAGCACTATGGCGCACAACAAACAGCCCTATAATATCTCAAAATCCTGGGATACTGAAATACTTGTGCATGTTTGGATTCCCATGTCAGCACTGATACTGGCATCAAATACTGATTCGTTACCCATTGCACATATGGTTTAAAAGCATCCATAATCCATTAGGTTGTTAACCTTTTAAACTCAGCAAATTTCTTCTGGTACCAAATATCGGATGGAATTACCATATTTATATCTTCGTTCCATGTTCTGTTTACATCTGTATTCATATCAGGTAGCATGACCAAAATCAATGAACTTGGCATGTATTAAGTACCTCAATCTTCCTGCTACAAGTAAGTCTTTCACACAATCCTAACTTGTAAAGATCAACTATCAGACTACAGAGAAATGCATGAAAATGATTTTACTTGACATTTTGGCCATTGATGGAAAATCAAGTGATTGAGTTGTCACTCTTCTAGGAAAAAGTAAAAACAAGTTGCTTGATACCTTGCTAGCTTCTCATTTTTCATCAGCAATACGAAACATCTGATCCCTCAGCTTCTGTTAGCAAACGGCATAGGAAAAGAAGAAGAAAACCAGGAATTTCTGCAGTTCAGCAATCATCCTTTAAACTGCCATTCTCTACGGCACATGGGGCAATGTGCTTGAGGAGTCTGTGAGTTGACCCACTTCAAGATGCAGTGAAGATGGAATGCGTGGTTACATGCACCCCAAACTGCAAACAGCAAGATGATAAAATGAAAACATTAGCTGCTGATGAATGCCACTTAGAAACTGCCTGGGTGAACCATGAAACTCACTAAATAGACAATATCTGCCCAATATAAGATTTGAGAAAAACAGCAGGTGGTAACATGCACCAACAAAGATTATAAATCACACACATCCACGTGAAAACATCTTTTAAGAGACTTTCCCAAATAAAAATATCCAAACAACGCATGGAAAACTATAAGCTCATATCATCATGTCCGGAGTGCTATTTTGCAGGATCATTCTGACAACATGCCGCTCTTGCTCCCACTTTCCTACCTATTTATACTTGCTTACATTTCGAAACAGATGCTTGCCGGCTCCTGCACCGGAATCTGTTGCCCTTTCACGCTTCGTGCAACTAAAACTATGGTATTACAGGCAAAGGTTTGAAAAAGAATTTCCTACATCTCATGCATAGAAGCTTTACTATATCAGAAAAGCAAATAAAACATATTCAGAATCTTTGTAGCTGATTCAATGATCTGGAGCACAAAATCAAAATAGTAATAGAACAGAGCATGAGGCAATGCAGAGTCATTCATACGATATGGGTAATGTGTTTCCCACAGATAGCTTCATGTGAGCAGGTCTACCTCTAAAGGCCATAAGGCTGACTGTTAAGACGATGGTGCACCAGACGATAACAAAGGCACTGTAGGCGCATGCCTTTTGTCAGCACTGGGTTATATACAAATAGAGACCTGGGTTTGTCATGGTGTGATACATAAGATCATGTCATGACGGAACAAAGGTATTGTTTTTGATATGGATAATGTGTTTCCCACAGATAGCTTCATGTGAGAAGGTCGGTCTACCTCTAAAGGTCATAAGGCTGACCGTTAAGACAATGGTGCACCAGACGATAACAAAGGCACCATAGTGGCATGCCTTTTGTCAGCACTGGGTTATATACAAATAGAGACCTGGGTTTGTCATGGTGTAATCCATAAGATCATATCATGACAGAACAAAGGTATTGTTTGTTTTTGGTACTTTTAAGTGTCCCAACTGTAACCAGATTAAGGCATGGAACTGTGGAAGTAGAGGAAAATGTGTCCACGAGAATTGGAAAGAAAGGAAAGTACAAAAGGGGGAGTCCCAATCGAGAGATATTGAAGAAAAAAGAAAACCCTTTCTAGCCAGATCATCCACCACCCACGCATGTTCTATCCATTGAAACAATCACACCAATCCCAACATCAGGTTACATCCAAATTGACCCTAATTCTTTAGCAAATCCTATACAGATTACCCTTGAACTTATAAAGTTTCAACTGCAACCAATAAAACATCAAATACCACAAGAATCCCAAGAACAAGCTATACATAAAAGAGAACTATTTATCAAAGTAAGCCCTTGATTTTGATTAAAGACAATGAAAACAAAGCATGAAGCCCATGCTTGGAAGGGAGACAAGTTGCATAAACTCACTTAGTGGGCAGTCATCCCCTGGGAATTTGCAATCGGGACAGCAACCATCAAAGGCCATCCTACAAATCCCACATGTTTCGTCTTGTGCATCCCATGTCCAAGAAGCTACAGCATGCCACCTACAAATTTAGCAGAAAATTAAATAACAATAGAACTTCAACCATATCAATGATAACAAATGGAAAAGAAAGAAAGAAAAACAGAAAATTAAAAAAAAAAAAAAATCAATGACAAGAAAGCATGATTACTGGCACCGGTGATTGCTTGGCTTTAATCACCAGAGTAAAATTCTGACGCAATTAACTTCAAACAGCATTGTATGTGCAATGCACATTGGGTTTTACAGATCAAATTTTACTCCGGCACTCATACAAATTCAAAACTAAATCATCACTGTCTAAGCCAATTCCAACTAACTGTGTTTGGCTACAAGAATCCTCTTCCACCATTCCACCCTATCTTGAAATGTCATATTGCCAGGATTCATTAGAGAGAGAGAGAGAGAGAGAGAGAGAGAGAGAGAGAGAGAGAGAGAGAGAGAGAGAGAGAGTTCACGTACTCTGTTCAAAGCCCGTCCAGCAATCATGATAGCGACAGTTAAGAGATAACAAGCAATGGCAAATAGATAAGAATCACCAATTCATGACAACGAAAAGGAATTCCAATAGCTTAAGCTCTAGTTTCAGCTTAAAGAAACTATCTATGACAAGTCCGCCTGAGTTGATATTCATTGTAACAAAACAAACATTAATTCAAACACTTGGGCTGCATTCGGAAGCACAACTGAATCAAACAGTGAACATTCGGTTCTTGATCAAGAGGAACTAAGCAAACCTTAATGACCACTCCTACAATTTGTAATGACCAAATTGCCCTCAAACTGTAGTTGCATTGCTACCATGTCCAACTTAAAGTACCGAAATCGTATTTTCCACTATTTATAACTAGAAAAAAATGCAATTCAATTCCATAAGGCATCCAAACGTGACCTTAGAAATCCAGCACTATCAGAAGGATACGGAGTATTTTAACCTTCATGCTCTGGTCTGCACAGGAACCAATACCCATATTTAGAACAGCTAACTCGTGTCCATACATACATGCATGCATGCATACAGACATACACATACATGCATACACGTATACGTGATCAGGACCACTGACTCTCTGCGGATGGGCCATCTGATCAAACAGCTGCAAATGGACGGCTAATACAAAGTTGAGAAAAAAAAACAAAAAAAAGCGAGCCGTGGTTGATCTTCATTTGCCGCCAGATCAACAGTCACGATCACAAAACAAACCCAAGAAATGAGAAATGGAGAAAGATCAGATGCTTACCTCAAATTGAAAAAAAATCTCTCTCTCGCTGCGACGTTCTCTGCTACCTGAGAGAGAAACAGAATCCTATAGTGTGAGTCGGTCGCTGTTAGTAAACGGTGGCAACCGAGCCATCATACGCTTTACGTAAAAGTGAACACCAATCCAGACCGTCCAAATCGTGCTCTTCGTTTACACTCGTCGATTCGGCTGTCAGTGGGCCGGGCTAGGCCGTAACTGCTTCGGCAGGCTTGGGCTTGAATACCGGGCCCAAGTGATAGGCCAAGGTAGAGTTGGGCACGGACGACTCGACTCGTTTGACTCTTTCGGACCGACTCGATCCAAACTCAATCGTTGAGACGGTCCAAACCGAGTAGGCTTTGCTCAATCTGAACTCAAATCGAGTCAAGTTCGAGTTACTCAGTAACTTGACCCAACTCGATCGGGGCGTACTCGACTCAACTCCGATACAAGTGTATATATAATTTAAAACTCTAATTTTTAAGTATCTTTAACCCCATATGCCGCACTCCAATTTAATCCTAAGCTCTCTCTTTCTCCCTCATCATCATCCTCTTCCAAGCCCGGCAACCACCCACCACCATCACCACCCTCCTCTCTCTCTCTCTCCCCCCTCTACTCCCTCCTATCCTCCTCTTCCAAGCCCAACAGTCACCCACCAATATCACCACCCTCCTCCTCTCTCTCTCCTCTCCACTCCCTCCCTCCCTCATCTCTCCATTCGAATCGGTGCCAACTCGAACCGGTACTTTTTATCAGGTTGGACTCAGTCTGGATTAGTCCAGGCCAAGCCCATATTCGGATCAGTTCAGGCATGCTGGACTCAATACTGAGTTGAGTTCAGGTCAGCCTATTTCAAAACTGGATCGAGTCAAGTTAGCTCTAACTTGATCCGACTCGACTCAATGCCCAGTTCTAGGCCAGGGCTTGGATTCTATTTTATAGCCCACAAGATCGGCCCGTTTAGGATTTCCAAGGCATTTTGGGATATATGTCCAGCTCAGTTACGGGGGAATGGGTCAGGTAAGCCCACCAACTAGCCCAACCTGCTTCTGAGGTGGATTTGGGTCAGGCTAAATGGGTAGTAAGTCGGGCCTGGGTTGAAAATATTTGCCCTTTTAAGTAAAATGGGTCCTTATAGCTGGTCAATGGGTTGGCCCAGATGAGCCGACCCGACCCGACCCGACCCGACCCGTCTATGTTCAAAACCAAATTACTATAAAATGGGTGGGGTTGGTTATGGGCTTTATGAGTTTTAGGAGGACCAGGTCAGGCCACAGGTTAGTGGGTGGCAGGTTGGGATCAGACCGGAATTGGCTCATTTAGTAAATGGCCCAAGTGGGTTTAAGATTTGTATGGTCCGGATTACCTTGAAAATATGTTATGTGTACGGTTAAAGAATATCTAACATTAAATTTTTTTTAAAGGGCGAAAATCAGGTGTATAACCGTCCAATGTCGGAAGGTTGCGAATACACGTACCGAATGATACACGTGCCATAGTGCTGAGTCATGTGACCACATATGAAATTGTAGCCTTTCCTCCATAGAAGTGGCATATTGATGATATCTGCCAATCAAGGCTGTCCATCTCGTGGGTCCCTCTCATTGATGTAACATTGCATGAAAATCAATGTGGCCTTTGTGCCATTCCACATTAGCATTTTGATCCTGGTTTATCATATCTTTTGGAAAGAAACATGGTTTAAGATTCACTCTTCATATGAGACTCCTCGTAGTTAAATTTATTTGATACTTTAGTCAGGCCAACACTCACACCCCAGACTAAAGAGCCTACTCAGATAGATTACCCAACTCATTTCCACCCCTACTGATGCATAGAGCTGGGCATGGCATGACTTGGCTCGGCAAACTCAACTCGGCCAACTCATTTAGATCTGATTCGATTCGATTCGAACTCAAATCGATCCAATCAGGTTGAGTTCGGGTCAAGCTTATTTCAAAATTGAATCGAGTTGGGTCAACCCTTTCTCAGCCCGACTCGACTTGATGCCCAGCTCTACCGATACACCCCCAACTCAGGCGAGTCACAACCAAGACTCGAGATGGAATAAGTCGATCCAAGTCAGCAACTCCAAAATACATGGAATGAGATTATTTTTAGTCTAAAATACTTTTAAAATTAAGTATGAATTTGCACAAGTGCGCATTGTGTATAAAAGGCAATTAAAAAGTATATGAATTTGCATGATGCATGCACATAGATGAAAACAGAAGAACATGAACCATTAATTACTGCGTTTACATTTATCATGGGTATGCTTGCTCGTCTTATGAGTTATGTCGGACGGGAATCCACTACAACACATTGTTTGAGGACGATGCAACACCCTAGTTATGTGGATCCACCATAGTTTTTACTATAATCCACTCCGTCCATTGGTTGAGAAACCTAAGTTTACAACTTGATGAAAAAATTCTGGATGATCCAAAACTTAATTTGACCACAATTAAAACTCAAGTGGGCTACACTGAGTGAGTTTATAGGTTTTTGTATCCCACATAAGATTCAGATCGATTTTATATTAAAAAAATTTTATTCGGTGAATATTATGTGGCACGACTGATGGACGGAGTGGATTTTACATAATCAATTTCGTTATCTACACATAGCTAGGGTGTTGGACGCACTCTCCACAACAGGTGTTGCACATGATTCCGGTTCGTGTGGTGCACATGCGAGCACGTGCTCTGCACGGGCCATCTACGTATATGTTCATTGCATCTGAAGCTTTTGTTTTTTAGTGGGCCTTTCCCAGGGGATATGCATCTTATACTCCGAGTGAGGAACATTGGGCGAGCGATCCAGGCCGTTGGCCTGTTCTGGTGTACCATGGATGGCCCATGCGCCAAAAAATATCATTGATTGGAGTTGGACTATGCTAACCTCTATATAAGTGGATGCAAATAGATTATTATGAAGAGAAATAGAACAACTGTCCACAATCAGTTGATGAACGGTCCAAGATCGATGGCTAGAAATGAAGTTTTATTAGGCTACACACGTGTGAAGCCCTGTCCATCTGCACAGGAGGGCACACTGCTTAGACCTACCTGACTACAGATCAGACCGTTTCATCCTACAGGTGGGCCACCCACTGTACAGAGATATTAGATGGATTGCAGAAAAAAGGAAGAAAAATCATAGCCATTCATTAATATTTCACACTGTGGTACCACTTGAGAATTGAAATGGCATCGTTTTAAATGTGGCCCACCTGATGAGAGTCAGGTTCTCTCATACGTGCATGGCGTGGCCTGTTGGCGTGTGCTTGCTGCGTGTGTATGGGCAGGACTACCACGCGTGTGGACGTAGCGGGACGCGGATTGCGTACTAACCCGGCCCGTCCCTAGCTCCGAACGGGCAGTTCTGTGGGCGGGCCCACCGTGATGTATTTGTACATTCAAACCGTCTATTCCTTTTCTCAGATTATTTTAAGTTACCAATACAAAAATAAGACAGATCCAACTATCAAATAGACCACACCACAGATGACTCTTGCATTTAATGCATTGTGCATTTTAATGCAACCAAGCTTACTATTTGATGTGGGCCACTTGATCGTTGGATATGACTCATTTTTGTTTTCTTTCCTTAAAATAATATGAGAAAAGGGATTGACGGTTTGGATGTACAGATACATCACGGTGGGCCCGCCCACAGACCTGCCGTTAGGAGCTAGGGACGGCCGGGGGTAGTACGCAATCCGCGAACCTTAGCTGTAATCTGGAAGCGGATTTCCTGCCAAAGGCTTTTAACAAGAAGTTACTGCGCTGGGATGCTAGTTGGGGCATACTGTGATGGTTTTTGGAAATCTACCCCGTCCATACGTTTTGTGATCTCATTTTAGGGTATAAAACCAAAACATTAGGTGGATAAAAAACTCAAGTGGGCCACATGAGAGAAAAAGTAAGGATAGAAATGCCTACCATTAAAACCTTGCTAGACTTCACATTGATGTTTATGTGCCATTCAAACCGTTTTAGGAATGATGTGAAAACACAGAATACTTATCCTGATACAAAACTTTTTACGGTGATACCGATGTTTCAACGTTGGTCATTGAATTCCACTGTTTTCTCTTGTGTGGCCCACTTTAGTCTTTTATCGGCCTCATTTTTGTTTCACAAACATCACGGTGGGCCCGAACTAGAATCCCAGCGCAAGAACTTCCTGTTAAAGCAGGAAATCCGCGTCCGTAGAATCTCCCAATCTGATACTACTGGTGAAACCCAACAGACCAATGGTTCGGATCGCTGAACCATTTTCAAACCATGGGCTCCACTACGTACATATGGATGAACAGATACTTATCCAATCATAAGTGATGTGGCAAAACGCCATTGGTTAGATACCAATGGGATGTTACCTTCTTATAAATGCTACTCCGTTAGATCCGTTAACGGATCTTTCTCCGTTTCCGCCGTGCACCCTCTCGGCCATGAAATCGGATTGTCATTCTGAGAAAATTCAGTTGAGCACACTGTGAATTTATGTGATTGATCCACACCTTCCAACTGTTTTTCCATCTAATTTTAGGCGTTGAGCCTAAAATTGAAGTTTATAAAAATCTCAAACGGACCGTACCACATAAAACAGTGGAAATAATGATTTCCACCGTTGAAACCTTTCCAGGCCCCACAGTGATGTTTATTTTTCATCCAAACCGTCCAAAGGATCAAAAAACATGGACGAAGGTAACAAAAAATATATATAATCTTGATCCAAAACTTATGTGGCTCCAAAATTATCTTCTAAAATGGATGGGCAGACTTGATAAAATACATAAATCACGGTGGACCCATAGAGTTTACTCAGTACGCAATCCGCTTCCATTGGCCACGTACGGGTAAACTCCACCTACGTATTTCCCGGACGCGGATTTCAAGTTCGTGCCCTGGGAACCGAGGTGGGGCCCACTGTGATGTTTGTGAGAAATCCTCCTCTTCCATCTGCTTTTTGAGTTCTATCTCAGGACATAGATGCCAAAAATGAACCATATCCAAAGCTAAAGTGGGACGTACTAAAAGAAAATGTGGTTAGGGAAATTACTACTGTTAAAATCTACCTGGGTTCGACAGTGATGCTTACAATCCATCCATACCGTTAATAACTTCATTCCTACTGGGATGAACTGAAATCACAAATATTAGCATGACTTAAAACTTACGTGGCTCATTAATATTTCAACCGTGAACGTTCAATTATTACGTTTTTGGCCCACTTGAGCTATGGAAACGGTTCATTTTTGGCTTCAAGTCCTTAATTGAACTCAAAAAACGAATGGACGGGTAGGATTTCTCACAAACATCAAAATGGGCCCCACCTGGGTTCCCTGCGAGAGTCTTTCACAGGAAATCCACTTCTTTTTTTCTTAAGATAAACAATTATCTGTGCGTGTGCGTGGCGGCCTAAACGGAAAAACATCCGCTGACATATCTCCGTTGGAAGAGCATTTATTAAAAAGAAACAATCGATTAGTATCCACCAATGCCATTTTGCCACATCACTTCATAGCCTTTTGGCTACTGAACGTTCAGTATCTAATCCGCCCCCTGTTGCCCATCCATATAAACGGTTCCTATTAGATGAGTCGGGCTCGATGTACGGCGGAGAAAACGGGGACTACAATTTAAGGTAATCCAGCGAATCATTCAACTTAAAATATTTTCGATGTTGACTTCTCCAAAGAACTGAGGGTCATTTTGGGCAGTGGGATTAGAAGGGATTTGGTGGGGATGGGATTAAAAAACATAATTATTACCCGTGGCAGGGTTGTCCCCTATTACCATGGGATTAAATTAATGCCCTACTTTGTTGATAATACGGTAGTACATTGAATGAATATACCCACCATCATTTGAAATTACTGAGAATAACATACATGTGTTATATCTAAACCGTTCATTTGTTTCGTAACCTCATTTTATGGCATGGCCCTAAAAATCAGATAGATCCAAAACTTATGTAGCACCAAAGAAGTTTTCAACGGTAAGTATTCAATCCCTATTGATTTCTATGGTGGAATCCACTTGAGCATTAGATTTACCTGATTTTTTGGCCCATGCTCTAAAATAATCTCGATAAATGAGTGGACGGTGTGGATATAGCCTAATCCCTTCTAATCCCACTGCCCAAACTGACCCTGAGAGTATCCAGACCAGACACGTAATCAAGCCACATCTTCCGTTTCAACGCTTTCTTCCAAGAGAAAAAGTTGGATACTCTGCTAGGGCATGATTTATCATACACAGGCACTTACAAATTACATATAAATTACCTATTTAATTGAAATGATACCGTCTAGATTATCTGTACCAATTTGAATGTATCATGAACCAAAAATCATCTTATTTGATCATCTAAGCATTAGATTGAAGGGTATTTATTGGACAGTTGGAAATGAAAAATCCAATGGTCTTATTTCAACAAACAGGCGCCCACGAATCTGTGGTTACAAATCGTTCTAACAATGTAATTTTTATATGGTAACTTAGAGACAAATGGTTTCGCAATTTAATTGGTTTCATTTTATGTTAGTATATGGTTCGTGTACCATTTCCAAGTGCCTGTGTATCAAGTGTCATACACCACCAGCGTATTAAATAACTCCCCTCCTTCTAAGTTCTAACCTACCATTAGCAAACATGGGCTGTCGACTTGAAATCCAAACTCTAATAAACTTCCACGTTAATACAAGCGGAGTATGCTCATGCACCCATCCATCTCACACGTGTCGCACATGTAAATATATCCCAACCGTCAAAACTATTAAATCTCCGAAATCAGGTTGATCAGACAATTCTAAACTCTCATTAATGGACATTTATTAGTTGTGTTTGCACAATTTAAAGATACTTTCTGTAAAAACCATTCAATTCAATGACCACCAATCATCCATTTAAATTTCCTCTTTTACTATGATATTTGGACCATGAAACATCTAAAGTAGGGACAACGATTTGAACGGTTTAATTTTAGATATAAATATGTCATTTCCACAATGTTTGCATGTATGTGTATGAATCACTACACCGTACAGAGTATCAAAGATCTTCTACTTAATACACATAAATCTCGTCATCTCTCCCGCCAGATTTTCTTAGCCAAAAATAGCAGAAATCAATCTCAAACGCCATCAATCCCTCCAATCTCAATGTTCAAAGATCTCCTAACCCATATCACATCATTCTAAGATACCCTTTGGCCATTCCCTCCATATATATATATATTATATATATACACAAGTGAAAGTAGAATGACCCACAAGACCCAAATGGTCCATTTCACTCTCTTTGGGTCCTAACCTACAAGACCCAAAAGTCCCATTTCCTTTTCCTGGGGTCCTGACCTACAAGACTCAAAAGTCTCATTTCCTTTTCTTGGGGTCCTGATCTACAACACCCAAAAGTCCCATTTCCTTTTATTGGGGTCCTGACCTACAAGACCCAAAAGGCCCATTTCCTTTTCTTGGGGTCCTGACCTACAAGACCCAAACGGTCCATTTCCATTTCTTGGGGTCCTGACCATGGCACGTAGGAAGATCAAGCTTGCATGGATTGCCAATGACTCAGCCAGAAAGTCCACCTTCAAGAAGAGAAAGAAAGGGCTGATTAAGAAGGTGGAGCAGCTTAGTATACTATGCGACGTGGACGCGTGCGTGATCATAGACAGTCCTTACGAGCCACAAACGGAGGTATGGCCCAGTTCGGATGACGTGAGGCGTGTGGTGCTGAATTTCAAGAGCCTGCCCGAGATGGAACGATGTAGGAAGATGGTGAATCAGGAAGGTTTCCTTAGGCAAAGGATCATGAAGCTGAGAGACCAGTTAAAGAGGCAACAGAGAGAGAATCGAGAGGCTGAGATCTCAATCCTCATGTCGGAGTGCCTAGTCGGGAAGGGCTTGCACGGAGTCTGCATTGAAGATTTGAATGATTTGGCATGGATGGTTGAGGCGAAGTTGAAGTTGGTGCAGAAAAGGATCGAGACCATTCAGAATTCGAATTCACTACAAGAAGCTACGACGACAATGACAATGATGCAGGAGGTGAAGATGAGAGAAGCCCATGAAGAGACTATGAAGATTGAAACAAGTGGCTTAGAAGTAGTTGGAATGGAGATGGAACCTCTACAAAGGCAGCCATGGTTCATGGAACCGATGAACCCACATGAGCATATGGTGTTTGGTGGGGAGGAGATGGTTATGCCATTTGGAGATAGTATCTCATGGTCGGATGGTTGTTTTCCCCAGGATTTTCACTTGTAAATGTTATAGTCACGTTTTGCATAATGTTAGGATATTGAGTGTGGTGTGGTTCCTTATTTTATCCTATGATTTTATGTCTATAAATAAAATTTTTAATGTTTTTATTTCCTATGGTTGTCCACAAAACTAAGGTGGGCCAACTGTTTTCATGATTTGTTAGGATGACTTGTATGATGGAGCCTCATAAGAATAGGAATGTGGTAGAGCATCTCTCCAAGCACACATGGCAGGGGGATTTGTCAAATGAGATTGGCTATCTATATATTGGGCCATTTCATGGATGACTTGTGTATACAAAATCAAAATTTTTTAAAAAAAGAATCCAATCTTTTAGTTTTTTTTTTTGGAATGAATTTGACCCTTGATACCATATAAGGTCAGAAAGGAGGATGTGGTGGAGACATTTCTCAAAGGACAGTGGAAGGTTGGTTTTTTAATTGGGATGTCCATCCATTGAACCATTTCATGGATGGCTCTGTTTACAAAATCACAAGTTTGAAAAAAAAAAAAAAAAAAAAAAATCATTTTTTAGCTTTCTTTGTTTGGATGAAATGAATGTTTGGTAGCTGATACCATAGAGCTAAAAAAGAAGTAGAATGTAGTGGGACCCATCTCTCCCAGCACACTTGTCTAGAGTAAATGTATGATAGTTGATACCCTCGACTCTGAGAAAAAGCAGGATGTGATGGAGCCATTTTTGGAGAGATTTGTCAATTGGGTTCGTCCATATATTGGGCTATATCATGGATTACTTATGTTTAAAAAATCACAAGTTAAAAAAATTCTATCTTTAGTTTTTTTTTTTTTTTTTTTTTTTTCATTTTTTTCCCTCATGAATTAATGTTGGACAATTGATAACATAGAGCTGGGAAAGAAGTGAAAGGTGGTGTGGAGCCATCTCTCTAAGGACACATGGCAGGGTAATGAGTCGATCCCATCCGTTCATCTACTGGGTCGTTTGGTGGAATATTTTATTTCAAAAGTCATACTTTAAAATGCAGTCTATCTATTATGTAACTCGAGGGTTGTATATTACTGTCGCAGAGTGGAATGCTTGGTACCAGAGCACTTGGAAATTATATACGTGTGATGTAGAGTGGGCTGGAGGTTTATTCTTGGCTTAGATGGACCGAAAAAAAGTTTGGATGGGTCACTCTTACCTAAGGCGCATGATGTAATTAGACTCCATGCATGTTTTGATTAGAGAAATTCATTCTAAATTGAGAAAAATTGTCGATCAAAGTGCAAATAATAAATTAATTATAACTTTTGATTTAGAATGAATTACGGAATGCATAACTAATGAATTTCGACTAATATTTTGTTCCAGGACCAATCAACATATACAAATATATCTTGTCTTTGTTTTCGCGAAAAAGAAAAAGAAGAATTCTTCCTAAAAGAATTTCTATTTTTAATAAGTTTTAGATCAAATGTAACTTTTTATTTTTAGAATTTTAATATTAGATGTTTTCTTAAGTTTTATTTCTTATCATATCAGGAATTGTTTATTTTTAGTAAGTTTTATTATTTTAGTAAAATTTCAATTTATTTGCATTAAAATTCTTAATTACAATTTTATTTTATTATTTAAAATTTTATAATTTTATTTTAAAGACAAATTTCAATAAAATATTTTTAAGAGTCATAGTACCTTGTGGATTCCATAATCATTATATCTTGTAGATTCAAGTTCTTATTCACTTGAGAAAGAAATAGTTCCCTCTTTGCTCCTTCACACCTTTCCATGCGTAAACATAGCTTACATGAACTCGAAGTAGAAAGGTTACCGTGTATGAGTCACATTTCTAACTGGTGTTTAAAAACCAATTTTCTTAGCTTTCTTCATTTGTCCAAATGAATGTTTGGCAGTTAATATAATAGAGATAATAAAAAAGTAGAATGTGATGGAGCCATCTCTCCCAGCACACGTGGCAGGGTAATGTATCAATCCGGTCCATTCATCTACTGGGCCGTACGGTGGAGTCTTTTATTTCAAAAGTCACTTTAAAATGCAGTCTATCAGCTTTCTCCCTCTTTCCATACTGAATGTTTGACCATTGACCACTTTTATTATATGACCAGGGTGTTATATAATACTGTTGTATAGTATGATGGTTGATACTCGAGCACTCAAAAATTGTACACGTGGCATACATTAACTTGTATTGAACAGGCTAAATTGTGTAATCCACTGTAGATGAGTCACGTACCTAAAATCAGATTGGTTGAACAACCCTCGACTCTGATTTGTGGACACTTGTTCGTTGAAATTGGACCGTTGAATATTTTTTCACTTGGATCGTCCAATAAACATCCACCAAACCAATAGCCAGATAATTAAATAAGTCTATTTTGGTTCTTGATACATCTAAACCGTGGTCTAACAAGATGGGCCATCTCAACTGATTTGTTACTCTGCCACATCAGCTGCTCCTGGTGAGATGGCTCTACCATGTTCCGGTTCATTCGGCTCTACCATATCAAGTACACGCTACGAAAGGTATGTAGGCCCATCATGTTCTTTGTGAGAAATCCACACTGTCCATCGGATGTGCCCTCCTGATACTAGCTGGTGGGGCCAAAAATCATTCAGATCCACAGCTCAAGTGGGCCACACCACAGGGAACAATGGGTATGGAAAATGACAACCATAGGTTTTTTTTAATGAATATGATCATTTGGGTTGACGGTGAACTCGAAGATTCTCACCTAATGGACGGAGTCGATGTCATGCTTACACTATGGTAGGCCCCACGGAGCTCGAGTGTTCTACTCTGTGTAAAAGAGCCGGATTGGGTGGGACCCAGGCCTCATCCAAAAAAGCGAGGGCCCTGATTTGGTGACGTTTGATTGGGCCGGCCAAATGAAGTAGCTCGAGTGCGTACTCGACTTAATCACTTTTAAATATGTTTTAGGTGGCCCCATCTCTAACATCAAAGCATGGTCCAATTAGACATTGCCACGTCAATCCACTACAGTAAAAGAGGTGTTGTAGACGGACGCGTATTAGATACTGACAGGTTGAGTAGCGAGACTGGCTGTGAAGTGACGTCACCAACTTCTGTGGGCCCTACCATGATGTATGTTTTATATCCACACCGTCCATAAATTTGGAGAGATCATATTAGGGCATAATTCAAAGAATGAGTCAGATCCAAAGCTCGAGTGGACCCCGCCACAGATAACAGTGGGGAGAGTGACGCCCACCATTAAAAAGTTTTAACGGCCATAAAAGTCTTCGATCAAGTTGATATTTGTGTTTTCCCCTCTTTCATGTCTGCGTTAACACTGAACAGGTTGGATCTCAAATAAACATCATGGTGGACCTTCGGAAGGTTTCAACGGTGGGCGTCACTCTCTCCACTGTTTTCTGTGGTGGGGTCCACTCCAGCCTTCGATCTGCCTCATACGCTAAAATGATCTCTCAAAATGTATGGACGGTGTGGATACAAAACATACATCATGGTGGGGCCCACATAACTTAGTGACGTCACTTCAGTAGCTAGTCTCGCTACTCACCCTGTCAGTTGCTAATCCGCGTCCGTTGTAGGCAATTCCGATTCCGTGATAAAGGTGGGTTTTTAAGAAATTGAATGAAAAGGCCATTTGGGTACCAAAAGAACTCTCCGCCCTAGGCTTTTTACACAATCTGGGCCTTTTGTTTTGTTGGTGTGGGACCAGGGCTGGTGATCCAGACCATTGGTCTGTTGTGTCCTTGGTGGGTGGGCCATGAATCTGCCAGAGTTTGTAAGATTCTAGCCACCAATCTTGGTACTTTTTCCACTTGACCATATACCCCTATTGAATTTCTCCTCTTAATGTCTGTTAATGCCCAGAAATTGAAAGTTTGGGATTGTCCCCGTCAAGAATTCTTGTTTGGCAAGCGTCCATGAATGATGGGCGACAGCAGACCAATGGTCTGGATTACCAAAGCACAAGCTTTGTTTATCATAATTAAATGTACAAAGCCTTAGTTCATGCATTGTTGTAAAAAAAAGTGGCAGACTGAGTGGAGATACCTCATTTCAACACTTGAGGTCTTGGTATCTGACGCAGGGATGAACGTGATGAGGTCGATCACCGTGGACAGGAAGCAAGAAACGAAATTGATTAATGAATGAAATAAATGAGTTCACGACCCTTTAAATAGGGATACCAAGCAATGTGAAGTTGGGTGCAACTCCTAAATCCCGACAGATGAAGAGTTATAATCAAACTCAAACTTACTATTTATAGTAAAAACGAAATTATACAGGGAAACGACCTTCGATCTAGGTGTATTTCGCAAATCCGGCCTGCGCAACCCGGTGTAGCGGTGTTGGTTGGCTAAAGTAGCTCATTTTACCCCAAAATTATATATTTTACGCCCGGTAACTCATTCCGGATTGTGAGATACGCCCGATCTAAGGTCCGAGGGTCCGGATCACTTTTGTCGTTGAATGGGCCTTTTCTGGTCCATCTTGGCCATGAAACTGTCCGCAATCCGCTCTACATCAATCCCTAGTGGGGGCGGCTAACATGGAGTGTGTGTACTGACATGGGTGTGTACTAACAAGCTAACCCAAAAATAAAAAATTAAAAAAATGGACCGTTTACTTATTTACATGACCTTGTCCAAGCCCATCATACATAAGATCTATCTATATTCATGGTCCCACCAGAAATGAATGGATGAAATGGACAGGTGAATCCAATCCAATCCCATCTGATCCTCCGACAAATCTAATTGCTTATGAGAATGAAAAGAGAAGCTGATAAAAACAATTCTATCATTAAATCTCGCCATGATCTTTATCAACCATGGGGATTCCCTCTAAAACGACTTTATCAATTGCAATTACAACAAAAACTAACTACCACCACATGATGAATGGGCCATTTTCTATTTTCTACTACCTTCTATTTTCTTTCCCTCTCTCTCTCTGAATTGGGGTTTCTTTTCTTAGCATCCCCACAACAAAATCAGACCATACACTATAACCTACACATCACGGGTGCACCCATTGGCTCAGGAACTCACTTCACAGAGCCTGGGCTTGGATTTGTCCAAAATCGACCACATGACCTGAACGTCTTCATATGCACATGCCATCACTTCCCCATGTAAATCAATGCCAGGAGAACCATGCACTGCAAGAACACAACAGATGAGCTTTTCTTTAGTTGCAGACTCAAGATGACAGAATTATAGCTACTTAGATCATCATGTGGGAACATGTGACCGTTGGTCAATCTCTAGTAGCCATCCATTCTTTTTCTTAAAAAAATGAAATGGCCCACCTTAGGACTAGAAATTGAAAAACCCAAGTGGGCCAATCTATGAAATTGACCATAGATACCATGAAATGGAAAAAACAAACACTCGAAAGAGAAGAGTGATATGGTGATGATGATGGACCTGGTCGGGACTTCTTCTCTTTGGTGTGATTGAAGAAGGTGCAAGCTTTCCTGAATGGAGATGTTATGGTGCGAACCCAAGAAGCCATTTTGATTTTTTATTTTTGATTTGATAGAGTCTCTCAAGCAATAATGGCTTCTTATATAGGAAAGGTGTGAAAGGGATGGAGAGGTGGGTGTGTTTTTCAAAGGGGAGGCAAGATCCGTGAGTTGTGGCAGACTTTTATATTATCCCTTAGATATTTTTTTCACGCATGAATGAGCACATGGGCCACACTTCTTCTCGGGCCCACCATATCATATGCTTTTCTTCTTCTTCTTTTTTTCTAAGCTTTTGACTGAAGTGGTGTTATATCATCCTCTACCAGAGGATATTCAAAGCATCCTCCGGTGCTCTCAGTGTATAAGTGGGCCCCACAATAAATGGACCACCTTCATTAATATTCTCCATTGGAGAATTTCTAAAAATTCATCTACTGGTGCTTGAAAAGAGATGATCATAGAAGGACTAGAAAAAAGGTTAATGATTGGATGGCCAGGATTTTATAATTTATGGTGATTTGGGGGATGGTCTATCTATGGTGGGTGCCTGTATGATCAACGGTGTGGATTTGAAATATGGGTCCTGCTTAAGATCCAAGAATACCATGTACTCGGCACAGGATCATATATTTCCACTCCCATGAGATAGATGACTAAAGTACAAAACCTTCTTTTTTTCAGGGAAGATTCCAAGAAGTGCTTTTTGAAAGATGGCCCAAGAGGACCGTTGATACGTCTGGAAGATCATGGCCATCCATAGTCACACACACAATCTATATACACCAGGCAAGTATTTACCTCAATCCAAACCATACAAATTGAGGGCCCCTTATGTGGATGGGCAAGATGATAAAATAAGATCGATTCCATGATGACATTTTGTAATCTGCATTATCATCTATCTTACATCTATTGATCAAAATATATCATGGTCCATTCAATGAAATTTTATGGTTACAACACATCAACAAGAGATCCCATAACTTGAACGGCTCAGATCGAAATAATGGAATCTAATACGAGCATTACCAGTATGCAGGTGCACAGATCATCATACTCCATCAAAGAATAAACTAATTCCTCTACCCAAGAGAACATACATGATTAACTTTTAAAGTAATCACATCTTTCAAGATTAGGAGTACGTAGATATTTTAGCAAGATCCATGGCCGTCGGTGCGCGGGTCTTTCCGTGGGCGATTTATATTTTGATTATTAGCCGTTGGATTGACCTGGGATTACGTATCCGTTATTAAATTATGGGGAAGATGCTTTCAATCTCATCGTTGTAACAAAACAAAATGTATCTTTTCCATTAATCAACAAGATAAACTTGAGTTTGAAAGAAACGATGAGAGATGCATTGATCTTGGTCATGTGTCCAAAATCCACCGTCCGTCCTCGAACTCACAACATGGTTAGGCCCAGTTCATGCACTGGACATTGCCCATGATTCATCTGACATTATATTAAAAAAAGATTATTTAAAGTTAATTAGAAATGCTTTGATTGATACTCTAGCAGAGTATGATGGATGATACGCAGGCGGTTGTAATTTACAAAAAAAAAATCATGAGGCATACAAGTAATTCAATATAAACCGTCCAAATTATGGGTAGCAGTTTAAATGTGCGATGAATAAAAAACTAATCTTATTTGGTTATCAAAGTGTTATATTAATGGATATTTATTGAACGGTTAAAATGAATAATATCTAATGTTCTTATTTTAGAAAACAAGTGTTCACAAATCAAGGTTAGGATGTTCAACCAATCTGATTTCCACAATTTAGTCGGTTTAGATTGAGTTAATATTTTCCATGTTCAACGTTTCTAAGTGCTGGTGCATCAAACATCATTCAAAGTCAGAGTATCAAATAACTCCCCTTATGGGGAAATGGGATGGTCTATGGTCCCAAATCATTTTTCTGTTGAATGAAAAGAAGCTAATCATAGATGAGAAATGACTCGGTAGGCTTGGTTTATGTAAAACCTTCCTACGCACCTAGTTGCATTTAGACTGCTTGGCATCCACATCACTTATCTGGACCGTCCATAAGGTCAGCGCCACTCTTCTTATACAAATATCCAAAAAGGACAGCCATTGAAAGATCCTAAAGATTTTTTATTGGACATATCTTATAAGAAATATCTTGTCCTTTGATTTTTGCATTCAACTAATGGATGGTTTGGACAATCTGATTGATGTGAATTTTTATCGAAAGCCTATGAAGAGTGGCATGAACATAATGGACAGTCAGGATATTTGATATGGATGGCTAACAGTTCAAATGCAACTAATTGCATGGGAAGGTCTCCATAGACTCTCCTCTAGATAATGGACATGGATTGGTTAATTAATACTAGTGAGAGAGATGGAGCGAAAAAATGTGAAATGAGCCTTGCATAGAAAGGAGATTATGTGAATAAATCTAAGCCGTCCGTTTATAAAATAAATTAATAAAATTTTATAACCCATGATGAAAATCTGATATGAGTCATATGACCCACAAAATCTCGAAAGCCACAACTCTCCCAAGGTTAGGCCGACAGGTACAATCTCCATCACCACCATTTAAGATAGCGGCCGTGGCTTTTCAACCGTACAAATAGCGTATCTTTACGTAGGGCTTGTTTGATTTTTTTAATTCCCGGTAAATATCCCCTAAATGGGTAGTAATTACTTCCTCGGGTATTTACAGCATTTTTCTCATCGGAAAAAACGAGAAAGCTGCAAAATATTTGTGGGTCCCACCGTGATGTGTGTCGCTTATCCAAACCATTTATCCATTATGTCAACTGAATTTATGGCATGAGCTAAAAAATGAAGCATCTAAAGCTCAAGTGGACCACGCCATAGGAAAAAGGGAATCGAACACTTACCGTTAAAAACTTTAAAGGGCCACTGTTTCTTTTTGTGTGGGCCACTTGAGTGTTGGATCAGTCTCATTTTTCAGCTTATGCCTCAGAAATGTTGTGGAAAAATGGATAGACACAACGGATGTATCATATACACCACCTTGAAGTCCAAAATTTTAAACTAACTTTTTAAAACGAGTGAAAGAGTAATAATTACCCATTTACAATTACATACAGCCGCTTTGAAAAATCAAACACACCTTATGAAGCCTGACCATCCAAATAACTAACCAAAAATCATTGATGGAGATTGATTAATGTATCTCCTCGAAGTTAGACAACGTATCATTTTTCTTTGGTCATCGGTTATATCCCATCAATTCGATAGCTAGGATTGCTTGATCTATGTGATTTATAGATACACTCCATCCACAACTTCAAACACAATTTGGATGGTATGGATAGCTTTACAAGAGTACCATCATATAAGGACAAGCGGTCACTGCCTTTTTTATATGAGGATGACTTGTCACTGCCATTTTCAAAATTTATTGATATATCGTTAGTTAGTCCACCCCAGGAGATTTGAGCATGTGATGGTTAGGCTCACCTAACTTTATAATAATCATGAGCTTAGTAGCTAGGCCACCTAATGTTATACAGGGAATGGGAGCTCCAGAAATTCATGATTGAAAGAGGATCACTATCCACATTTGAAAGTTGGTTGTCATGGTGCGTCGGAGTATTAAAGTCCCTTGATATGCATTGCCCATCGTGGTTCTAGCTTTCAGAGAAAGTAGTGATTTGACGTAAATATGCTGAAGGTCCTATATTTGAATTTCGAGAGTAACAAATGTGCCTCAATGTATAGAGAAAATATGTTATTGTGATTTGACATGGTGTGTCCCTCACTACTGGCTCTACAGCTGGTGCTAGCTTTGAATATACAAATATATGCTTGATCCAAAACTTCTCAATGCTAGGCATTCAATTCATGTTGTTTTATATAATATGGTTCACTTGAGTTTTTGATCTACATCATTATTGAGCCCATATCCTTAGATGATCTCACGGAATAGATTGACGGTGAGGATATAACTGGTACATCACGGTGATACCCACAAAACTTGGTAATGTCAACGCACAACTGAAGCTGCTTCCCACCCATTTTTCATTTTTGAAGTGAATGATTCCACCTATGCATCTGTAGAAAATGGTGCCACAAGTCTTTTGGGGGCCTTGCACAAAACCTTAGGATCTAGCCACCCGAAACAAACCAGAATTATAGATAATAAAGCAATGAAAATAATCAATGCATTAATCACACACCACACAAGAGATTTTTACATGAAAAACCCTCAAAGAGGTAAAAACCACGGGACCTCGTCCAGATCAACAATCCACTATGAAGTAGAACGTTACAAACTTCTTCACTCACGCAGGAGTGGATACACAATGAGAGAAACAAAGAAAACAGAGAGATTTCATCGATTACGAGGACATATAAGCGCTGAGATATAGATTGCACAGTAGATAACCTCCACGAGCATAACCTCCCATCTATAAGCTTCCTCTCTCTCTCTCTCTCACACACACACACACACACACACACACACACACTTTTGATAGTCCTAAACCCTTTAGTAAATCCCTTGTAAAGCTTTAGAAAACCCTTTTGTCGTACCTAAAAAGCCCTAGGAACTCCTATTTAAAGTTTTAGGAAACTCCTTTCTGCATCCTAGTTGCAAAAGGACTTGCGACACGAAATCCGCACAAAATCGTGGAACGAATCTGCGTAACCTTGACTGGTCGAACTAAGTCCACGACCGGTCGAGAGCCACCTACGACCGGTCGAGCACCTCCTTCGACTGGTCGAGCACCCCGGAGAAAAATAGTCCAAAGCAGTTGGACTTTGAGTCGTGCCACGACTCGACTCCACGACTGGTCGACCACCAGCCTTCGACCGGTTGAGCGAGGCTCGCGACTGGTCGAGCACGAGACAAAAAATCCTATCAAATTTCTCCCTTTTTGTCTTAGGGGGGATTCACATTTTTCAAGCCAGCAAGATTTCTACAAACCTCAAACTTGCCCTTGAGCAAAGTTTTGGTCATTATATCTGACCCATTATCGTCCGTGTGGACCTTCTTAAGTTGTAATACCTTCTGTTCAAAAGTATCCCTGATCTAGTGATATCGAATCTCTATGTGCTTCGACTTGGAATGCTGACTTGGATTATTGCTCAAGTGTATAACACTTTGACTATCGCAATAGACCACGTGTTCCTCCTGCTTCAGGCTAAGTTCCTGTAGGAACCTCTTCATCCAAAGTATCTCTTTACATGCCTCTGTGACTGCAATGTACTCGGCCTCTGTTGTTGACAATGCTACGACCTTCTATAGCTTGTTCTGTCAAGAAATCACTCCCCTGCAAACGTGAACATGAACTTCGATGTAGACTTCCTGGAATCTATGTCACCTGTCATATATGCATCTGTGTAACCCTCTAACACAAGTTTACCGTCACTATAGCATAGGCTCAACTTGGATGAGCCTCTTAGATACCGCAATATCCATTTCACCGCTGCCCAATGTTCTTTGTCAGGATTGGTAATATATCGGCTGACAACACCAACCCCATATGCTATGTCTGGGCATATACACATCATAGCATACATCAAACTTCCTACAGCTGACGCGTAGGGTATCTTCTGCATCTCTTCCACCTCTGCCTTCCTCTTGGGACACTACCTGTCGCTCAATCTGAAGTGACTATCCAGTGGAGCACTGACCGACTTCGCTGCATTCATATTAAACTGCTCTAGGACTTTCTCAATATACAGCTCTTGTGACAGCCAAAGCTTCCTGCTGCTTCTGTCATGGGTTATCTCCATTCCTAGGATCTGTCTAGCCGGACCCAAGTCTTTCATCGCAAAAGACTTGCCTAACTCCTGTTTCAGCCTGTCAATCTTCTTAATGTCTTTTCTCATGATGAGCATGTCATCAACATATAACAGCAGAACTAAGAAATCACCATCTGAGAACTTGCGCGTGAACACACAGTGGTCCGACTCCGTTCTGTCATACCCATGTTTCAACATAAATGAGTTGAACTTCTTGTACCATTGCCGTGGAGCTTGTTTCAGCCCATACAAGCTCTTTCTCAGCCTACACACCATATGCTCTTTGCCTTTGACTTCGAACCCCTCTAGTTGGTGCATGTAGATCTCTTCTTCCGGGTCACTATAGAGGAAGACAGTTTTAACAACTAACTGCTCTATCTCCAGATCCATGCTAACCTCTAACCAAAGCAATACCCGTATAGATGTCATCTTCACCACTGGTGAGAATATCTCCTCGAAGTCTATACATTTCCTCTGACCAAACCCTTTCACTACAAGTCTGGCCTTGAACCTCGTCTGTGAATTCTTCTGGTCAATCTTCTTTCTGAACACCGACTTGTTGCTCAAAGCTTTCTTGCCCTTAGGCAATTTCAACATATCATAGGTGTGGTTCTTATGCAAGAATTCTATCTCCTCTTGCATAACTTTCAACCACTCCCCCTTATGCTCGTCGGCTAGGACCTCAGAATAATCTTTTGGCTCTCCCCCATCAGTCAACATAATGTACTCATGTGGCGAGTACCTCTTGGACGACTGTCTGTCCCTAGATGACCTCTTCACCTGTGGCTCGGCAGGTGGATCAAGTGGGGGCTGCTCCCTTGGTCCATCTTTTGAAGGAACTCCCTTGTCCTCTGCACCTTATTGTATTCCCCCGTCATCAGGCACCACGGGAGGAACAACCGGATCCATGTCCTCTAGCTCACCTGAACTAGGCTGGTTCTTCTCCAGCTTACCAATGTCTCCTATACACTGATCTTCAAAGAAAACCACATCTCTGCTCCTGACGAGCTTCTTCTCGTTCGGATCCCATAACCTGTAACTGAACTTTTCATCACCGTACCCTAAGAACACATACTGCCTGATCTTCATATCGAGCTTGGACCTCTCGTCCTTTGGTATGTGAATGGATGCCCTGCATCCAAATACCCTGAGATGACTGTACGATGGATCATGTCCAGTCCACACCTTCTCAGGTACTTCTCCACTCAACGGGGCTGATGAAGACTTGTTTATCAAATACACCGCCGTGTGCATTGCTTCTCCCCATAACGTCTTGGGCAATTTAGCATGAGATAACATGCATCTGATTCTCTCTACAATAGTGCGATTCATTTGCTCAGCTACACCATTATGCTGGGGGGGGGGGGGGGGTCTTGGGAACCGTCTGTTCATGCCGTATACCCAGGGACTTGTAGTACTCATGAAAGTCGCCAATGTATTCACCACCATTGCCAGTGCGGATGCACTTCAATGATCTACCTGTCTCTCTCTCAACTATAGCATGAAACAATTTAAACACACCAAAGACCGTCTCTCCTCGGATTTCAAAGCATAAACCTAAACCCTCCTAGATGCATCATCTATAAAAGTAACAAATACAATGCCCCACCCAAGTTTTTGTCCTCATATGACCACAAACATCAGAATAAACCAAATCTAATGCATGCACTTTATTAACATGAGAAGTAGATTTAATAAATAAAACTCTGTGCTGTTTCCTTTATAAACAATCAAGACAGGTTTTGAGAGGTGTACCTGTCATGTCTGGAAGGAACCGCTTCTTTGCTAGTACCTGAAGCCTTTTTTCACTCACGTGGCTGTAGACACTGAAAATTGGCGCCCACGCTGATTTATATTTGTATGTTTTGGTGATGGGGGTGATTAGACTAATTTGTGAATGTTGGAGTCGCTACTAACCGAATAATCTCAGAATCCCGCAGTCGGCTAAAACCACGGAATATGTAAGGTTGGAGAAATCCGAAGACTCTTCGACCTTAGATTGACTCCTGATCTGTGATCCGGGATTCCGGGTAAGGGACCTCGGTTACAAAGTGGGAAGGTGTTAGGCACCCTCTCCGCCCGTACAAGTGTACGGTCTCTACTTAGTGTGGTAAAACAATCTCAAGGGATGATAATGATGCTATGGTCATGATGGGACTAGTCACATGTGGATTTCTGATGTGGCAAGATCCGAGATTTCGACAAGCCACAGAGCATATGTCCGACAATGTGTCTAGAAGGCGGATGTGATGATGCTTATGCAAATAGGTAAAAAAATGGACTAGATCACTAGGAATTTCTGATGTAACAGGATCCGATGTACGACAAGTCACAGAGCATATGTTCACTAGAGATCTATAGAAGCAGGGGAGTTGAGAAGGAAGTAGATGTCATGATGAATGCTTGTAGGATGATGGATCTTTGGCTTGATTCTTGAGTGGGCTAAGACATAGACTGAACCATGATCAAACTGGGTTAGGCTTATGGGTTGGAAGAGTTGAGAGGAGGGGTAGGGGGTGGCTGGAAAAATCAGAACTTTAAGGGTTTGGGAGCTCCTTCCCTTTCCCTCACTCTCTTCCTTACTCTCTTTCTCTCTCCCTCTCTTTGATTTGGTCTCCTGAAATGAGAAGAGGAGAGGGCTATTTATAGCCTTCTCCAATGGTGAAATGGTAAATAGTGGTTAGGTAAGGGTTAGAATTTTGGAATGAAGGGTTGTGATTGGTTAAGGAGAGAGGGGTGACACGTGGCACAATCCTATTGGCTTCTAGGGCTGGTAAAAAGGTAAATAGTGAAGATAGGAGGGGTAATTTTATAGTAAAGTTAACTTTTAGACGCTGGGACAACTGTCCACACGCGGGCCGCGAGCGGCGGAGCTCGGAGTACCGCAGGCGGTAGTCAGACTACCGCCCGGGCCTGGTTCAGGCCGGTTTCGCATGTGTGAGCTTCATGTGACGCTCTGGTTCGTCCGGTGGTCTCTATTTTGGATTTCTGGGACTCAAAGTGACAGATTTAAGCATGGATAGGGGGTTCTGACCAGGGTATAGGATATAGGCGAGACTGTGTATATACTGGACGGCTTGGATTACGGTTTCGGGTTGTGGGTTAGGAGTTTGGGGACTTGGGACCAGGGTTTTAGGTTTTAAGTTGAGGTTAGGGGCCGATTTTGGATATGATCATGGTTTCCGGTTTGTCTTAGCTTTCTCAAGATTCTAGCCTGGGTGGGGTGTCTACAGATGCCCCTCTTTAGCTGAGGTTGCAAGCAAGTGGACACCCCATCCTTTTGGTCAGAAAGGATGATGACTCGAATTTGTTGCCTGTCATTGCATTATTGTCAGTTGACTGTTTAGAGAAAGATGACTTGCACATATCATGAGAGTTGAGGAAAACGTTGTGATTGTCTCCTGCGCATTCATCGCGGCTTTATGGGTCACCAATCACAACCCTTTCACATCAGATTGTTAACAACATTGGAGGGTAAGTCTGAAGAGTAAGGGCCTCTGCGCATTCGTCGCGACTTTATGAGGATTCCCGTACTGTTTGGTCCGTTGTTCCTTTGCTATGTAATCACCATAGGAGTGTTCGTTTCATTTGATCGTCAAAGTGGTTAGTTGTCCTGCGCGTTGGTGCGGTCTTACCGGGAACTCACTACTCCGACTTGAACTCGATCAAAGTTTTTGAACATCCCGGACTAGGTATGTGCAGGTAATCTTTTGCTATGCAGTCTGCTGATTCTGATACTTTGGTTACAATGAATTGTTCTCACTTTAAGTTTGATTATTCTTTCCAGAGATTGATCCACTCATTTCTTACTATCATTCATACGACTGTCCAGATATAGAGATTGGGGCAATCGTACATGTATCATGTACGGATTCCATCATCCTCCGGGGAAACCGGAAGAGATCGAATCTTATTTAGCTGTTTGCACTGGCCGCAACTGGAGAATATGGAAGATTCCTTAGTGTACTGCGTGTCGCGTGTGTTTTTTGAAAGTTTTGTTTGAAAACTAATCTCTTTGGAACTAGACTCCTTGGAGATTTTATTTGAAAAATGTCTTTTGGATTTTTAAAAAAAATATCCGTTCAATTTCGCGGGTGGGCGTCGTCGTTCGATTTTTATTTGCGCAAATTAAGTAAACAGTTGCGTTGCCTCCATTGATGAGTTAGTGGGGCTAACGGTTTTTATTTGAAGATATTTTGAAATTTTTTTTTTGAAACATTCGTCCGATCTCACGGGAGGGCGTTGTCGTCCGGCTTTTATTGTACAGTGATCTGGATTGAATAGCCAGATGGCCTCCACTAATAAATTAATGGGGCAATTGGGGAACATGGGCCTGATTTGGATATGTGGGCCTGGGACCATGGGCCTTGAAATTGGATTTGTGTAGTGGGCCTTAGTTTGGATATGTGAGCCTAGGAAATGGTCTTGAAAACATGGGCCTTTAGACAATGGGCTTGGTGGGCTTTTGACATGTGGGCCTTGTGAATTTTGAACTTATGGGCCTTGTGGGTTTTGAAATGTGGGCATCTGGGGCTTTAAACTTGTGGGCCTTGTGAGCTTCGAAATATGGGCCTTTGGGGCTTTGAACTTGTGGGCCTTGTGAGCTTTGAAATGTGGGCCTTTGGGGTTTTGAACTTGTGGGCCTTGAAATGGGGGCCTTTGGGGCTTTGAACTTGTGGGCTTTGAAATGGGGGCCTTTAGGGCTTTGAACTGTGGGCCTTTGGGGCTTTGACTTTGACTTTGTGGATCCCCGACTTTGTTAGCTGCTTGTCCTGTATATGCATGTATGTTTTTTTATTTTTATTTTTTATAAAGAAAGGAAAGCGATGTATAAAAAGACTTTTTTCAAAGGGATGAAATTTTTTGTTTGTGCCCTATTTGTCCGTGTTTGCTTGTGTCTGAACTTGTGCTTGGATGATGAAATCAAAACATTAAACTCAGCCTATGTCGAATTCGGTATTCCGAGTTTTTTACCAGGGATCTCGGTTCCCTGAAAGTAGCGCATACTAGGTTCATACCCCTTGGATTTGGGTAGAGTCTGACAGTTATCTTTTCCTTGTGTTTCTTCACTTTGCTTGTTGCAATTGGCTTCTTCTTTTCCTACACTTTTTGTTTTTTATTTTTTATTTTAGTCATTTTTGCCCGCAGTGCCTTTTCAGGTTTTTACCACGACCGGCCTTCTCGTCATTTTTGCCCATGGCGTCCTTTCGGATTTTCACCATGTGTCGAGTTTTTGCTCTTGCCTACCCCTTGGCAGCTGTGCTCTTTTTACCCTTGGTGCCTTTTCAAGTTTTCACCAAGTCCGCTACATGCCCGCTATTTTTACTCGAGGCGCCCTTTCGAGTTTTCACCTTGCCCATTTTGCTTAGGCACATTACTTTTCTTTTGATTTCTCTTTTTCTTATACAAAAATGGGAGGCTAGACTCCATTCATTGCCGGCCGACTGGTGAGCTGCCTGACTTTGTCTTCAATCACGATCGTAAGCTGTTGACATTGGGTTAAACTATCCTGAGGGGAAATGGGTTGGTGAATTGTGTTCTCACTCATTGGGTTTGACTTTTTTTTTCTTTTCTTTTTTTGGACTGCGTGCTTTATTCGTCCATTTTTTTATTTTTTTATTTTTTTTGTCATTTTTTTTGAACCCTTTATTTTTTGGAACACTTATTGGAGGGAAGGAATGATGATGGAATGTACCTTAGGATGCTAACCTTTTGTCGTTTGACTTTAGCTTTACGATTGTGGTTGTTGACATAGTCAGGTAGGATTACCCATGATAGATATTCATGTTGTCGGCGTTGATAGGCTCTGAAAGATCTTTGCCCCTAATGATGGTGAGATGAAGGGCACCTCCCGGAAGAACCTCGTGGATGATTAGCGGACTGTCTCAAGATGGCCTGGATTTAGTAGGCGCAATGATAAGATGTGCATGATTACCATGTTGCTAACCTTTCTTTCAGATTTGTTTGTTGTTGGTCCTAGCGAACGTTGTTTGCTTTATGTCTTCAAGATGTAGTTGGTTGTATCGAGCTTACCACCAATCATTTTCCTTGACTTCTTGCTTCATTTGTATCCATGATGTAGGATGTTGTGCCACCTGCTTTTGTCTGCCACGAGAATGCACTCATGACCATTGGATGCCTTCGAGTTCATTCTTTCGATGATGTCCACGCCCCATAATGAAGAAGGGCTAGAGTGTTGTTAGGTTATAAAGACTCGAAGCATACATATGAATCCGTTATGCAAGCTTTAAATATTTGAAGCACTTCCTTACATGCTGCAATAGCTTATCTTCATCGTTCATCAGTTGGACTCCATCGTAGACTTCGGGCATGATCTTGACAACTTTGTTGGGCTTGACTTCAGGCTTCATTGCAGATGGTGTATGACTAGCTCTTCATTTGATCTGGGTAAGGCTTCATAGGAGAACCCAAAGTTAGATAGTCTCGGGTCTCAGGAATTCTGTCATCATCTGCTTATATTCAGGAGGCGAGGTTCTCTTGATGCGTACCATTCTAGGGAGCTCAAGGGATCCCAAGTTCACAATTTCAAAATCATTCATGACGACATTGGCCTTTGTTTCGAACTTTCTAAAGGAATCCTCTAGCTCGAGAGTTGGATCATCATTTTCTACATCCTGAGCTTCGTTCAAACCCATGAGTTTGAAGTCTAACTCCGGATCGAAATCATATGAGTCAACTTTAAACTTGGGTGTTGTAACAGACGCATTTGGCACATTATTGCTTGTGGGTTTTGAAAGATTTTCTATTGTTTTTTGTGTTTTGAGAAATTTCTGTTGTTTTTGGATTTTGACAAGTATCTGAATTTTTTGGTATTTCGAAAATATCTAATGTTTTTGGCTTTTTGAAAATTTCTGATTTTTAAAAGATTTTGACAAGTATATGATTTTTTTTTTTTTTTTTTTTTTTTTTTTTTTTTTTTTTGTGTTTCAGAAATATCCAGTGTTTTTAGCTTTTTGAGAATTTTCAATTTTTTTTTTTTTTTGGATTTTGACAAGTATATGATTTTTTTTTTTGTGTTTCGGAAATATCCAGTGTTTTTGGCTTTTTGAGAATTTTCTGATTTTTTTAAAATTTTTTGACAAATATCTGATTTTTTTTTTTGGCATTTTGAAAATAT
The DNA here is from genome assembly GCA_021015155.1 of Magnolia officinalis. Lineage (NCBI taxonomy): Eukaryota > Viridiplantae > Streptophyta > Magnoliopsida > Magnoliales > Magnoliaceae > Magnolia > Magnolia officinalis. The sequence goes on from JAJHSJ010000013.1 coordinate 1,474,014, forward strand.
CTAATGTTTTTAGCTTTTGGGAATTTTCTGATTTTTTTTTTTTGATTTTTTTAAGAAAGACGGCGATGTGAATCAGGGATTGCATGATTTGGCTCGAGGAGTGAAACATTATTTTCTTTTATTGTGCCGTCTTGGGGATTACTAACCAGCTATTGCCCTGCACTCCCTCCCCTCAGGAGGTAGGGCCAGACGGATCAGTAGGTGGGCCCTCATTGTTGTGCCCAAATGTCGTGATGAGCTTGGAATTGGGATCTGAGTTGGTGTTGGATGTCACTTTCCTCAGCTCATCCCCGATGCATTGTGAGTCTTTGGATTCTTTCTGCTCAAGTGGGACCTAGTCTGTGATCAGTCAATCAGGAAAAATTCTTGCCCCTTGCCTGAGTCATTTTCAAATAGCTCAGTTAGACTCATTTCGCTCATTTGATCCTCCACGATGGATCTCTGCCTGCTAGTCAGATGAATTATCCATTCTCTAATGGATCTGATTGATGTGTGGATGAAGGGATCAACTTCCTCTTGCCGAGTTTGTTCTCCTCCGATACATTTGTGCTTTGCTATCTCATCTTTAGGAGGCTGATATCCCAGTCCTGTCATGCCTGCATTTTCTTGATATTCGAGCTGATAATAAAAATGTTGGTGCTCGACTGAAGGGAAGACATGTTTGATCAGATGGGACATGCAAGAGGTATGCAATTCGCAGTCTCGAACTCGAGACCATGGTATGAGATATCCTCATCAGAGCATTGTATGTCTATAATCGGGATATCTAGCTCTTGATGGTTGACTGCTTCTATCAGAAAGATTTGTTCGGGATTATCCAAAACGGTCAGCGCCTTGTCTCCGAAAATGTATTTGGTCTTTTAATGAAGAGTCGAAGAGAGAGCCTTGACTCTATGGATCCAAGACCGATCAGGGAGGAGATGAAATGAAGTTGTGATGTCAAAGATCTGAAAAGTGATGGTTGATGTTTTGGGACTGATCAGAATCTTGACTTCAATATCTTCCTTGACTTGTTTCCTAGAGGCGGGGACCAACCATCCTAGACTCTTCTCTTGAAGGATCGAAGACTGAGTAGAGCTAGACAAATCCCTTTGAGTAGCAAAATATCCTTCTTAGAAGTTACCGCATGATTGAAGTTGAGCCCTGATTTTGTTAGGGCATGTGGTATGTTGATCGGGGAAGGAGATTTTTCTTGGAGCATGACAGTTGGAGTAAGGGGTCGAATAGGCAGATGGTGTCCCTTGCGAGACAGAGGATGTATGTATTGGATTGATCGGTGGTGGTTCCTGTAGACTTGGGGGCATGGAGATTGGACTAGATGGAGATGCCCCTTGCATATTTGAGAGTGAAGAGATTGGACTGGCAGGGTGTGCCCCTTGTGGACTTGGGGGAATGGAGACAGCACCGGCAGGAGATGCCCCTTATATATTTGAGAGCAAAGAGATTGAAGTGGTAGGGTGTGCCCCTTGTAGACTTGGGGGAATGGAGATTGCATCGGCTGGAGATGCCCCTTGCGCATTTAAGAGCAAAGAGATTGAACTGGCAGGGTTTACCTCTTGTAGACTTGGGGGTATTGTTGTTGGGCTGGCAGTGATTGAATGGATGCATTGGACTGAATTGACCGGGGGTGGCTCTCCTTGACTGATATTGTTAGTAGGGGTTCCTGATGAACTGGGGCATACTTGATACGATGACAGGGAATTCTGGAGGGTGTAATGGTGTGGCAACAGCAGGAGGGGTACCACAATCGTTTGGGGGGTAACCAACAATTGATCTTGGACCACAGGGGCGAAACAACGGTCTGTTGTGTGGCCTCGACATTGGTGGTATGTGCAGTACTCATTTGCCTACCATGTGGTTCCTGATGAACTGGGGCATACTTGATACGATGACAGGGAATTCTGGAGGGTGTAATTGGTTGGGCAACAGCAGGTATGGTAACCACAATCGTTTGGTTGTCAATTAGATCTTGGACCACATGTTTCAGGGCGAAACAACGGTCTGTTGTGTGGCCTCGACATTGGTGGTATGTACAGTACTCATTCTCATTATAATTTGGTGGTAGAGGTTTGGGGGAGCCTAGGCAGTAGCGGAGTAAGTATTTACCTTTGGACTAACATGGCTAGTATCTCGCTGTAAGTTTGGACTATCGGTGTAAATTGCCTAGGCTCCTGGGCCATCCCCATTTGCCAACCATGATTGGGGTACTGAGTAATCTCTCTTTGCTGTTGTCGTTGCCATTGTCCCTCTTGATGAGCGAATTGAGCACCTTGGGTGGAGGCGATAAAATTGTCTTCTTCTGTTGGATGGAGATCAGGAACACTACCGTTACCATTCTCATATCCAGTAGGCCTTCTTTCCACTGTCTGTTGTACTGGGGAGGCCTGATGAGGCCACCAGGGGGAGATTGTCCCAGCCCTTATTCCGGCTTCAACTTGTTCCCCAGCGCGGATGAGTTGGGTAAAGTTGGCATATGGACATGAGACGAGATATCTAGAGATACTCGGGTTTGCCGAGTGGATGATCATGTACATTTGCTCCTTGTCATCAATAGGTGTTTTCATTCTGGCAGTCATGGCCCGCCATCGTCCAACGTAAGCTGATAATGACTCATCGTCCCTCTGCCTTAAGGCAACAAGATTTGCCCTTTTGGGTGCTACATTAAGATTGAACACGAAACGATTAAGGAAAGCTTGGGAAAGTTGTTCCCAAGTCTTAATTCGATGGTAGTCTAATGACGTGTACCAATCTAACGAATCGCCTTTCAAGGATTTTTGAAACAAACGAATCAACGCTCCATTATTACCTGCCAGAGTATTAAGCTCTCCACAGAATGCTCTTAAATGGTCCATAGGACACCCCGTACCATCATACCTTTTGAATTTTGGTATCTCAAAGTTTTGAGGTACCTTGGCATCAGGAAAGGGACATAAGTCCCTGAATTTGGTGGATGGATGATCCATTCCTTGCTGCCTTTGTAGTTTCCTCTGTACATCGCACAATTGCTCTCAGAGTTCTGTGAGTTCAGAAGGATCATATGAGAGAGGTTTTTCCCCCTTGAAATTGACCAGATCTCCTACTAGGAAGAGGACTTTAGTGATCTTGTGCTGATTCTGTAGGGAATGGTAGAATGAGATTTGCTGGAGGAGGAAGGGAGGAAGCGAAAGGAGGTTATGGGGTTAAACTGTTTTGAGCAATATGCTGTGTTGCCTGTATGTCCGGTATGACGCCTGACACTAGGCGAAGCAATAGTTCTTGCATTGCTCGAAGTAATAACTCTTGCATGGTTGTATTGGCCTGTGGGAGCTGCTGGAGGTGTCGGTGACGGTGCCGGTATCGGTGCCGGTGCTTCAGGAGCTAGCAAAGCTGCCGGATCTTTTTCATGGGTAGCCATAACTGCATGGGATTGAGTGGTCATGGCTAGGATTGATGCCTAAACAAGTGTAAGCCAAATATGTTTTTTTTTTTCTTTTTTGTGAATGCAGTGATGATGTCCCTTGAGATTAAAGTACCACACACTTTCGAGTCGGGTCTCAACTAGTGCGAGCTAGTAAATCCCCAGTGGAGTCGCCATTCTGTAAACACTGAAAATCAGCACCCACGCTGATTTATATATGTTATGTTGTTAGTGATGGGGGTGATTAGATTGATTTGTGAATGTTGGAGTCGCCACTAACCGAATAATCTCAGAATCCCGTAGTCGGCTAGAACCACGGAATACTTAAGGTTGGAGAAATCTGAAGACTCTCCGACCTTAGATTGAATCCTGATCTGCGATCTGGGATTCCGGGTAAGAGACCTCGGTTACAAAGAGGGAAGGTGTTAGGCACCCTCTCCGCCTGTACAAGTGTACGGTCTCTACTTAGTGTGGTAAAACAATCTCAAGGGATGATGATGATGCTATGGTCATGATGGGACTAGTCACATGTGGATTTTTGATGTGGCAAGATCCGAGATTTCGGCAAGCCACAGAGCATACGTTTGACAATGTGTTTAGAAGGCGGATGTGATGATGCTTATGCAAAGAAGTAAGAAAAATGAACTAGATCACTAGAAATTTCTGATGTGACAGGATCCGATGTACGGCAAGTCACAGAGCATACGTTCACTAGAGATTTAGATAAGCAGGGGGGTTGAGAAGGGAGTAGATGTCATGATTAATGGTTGTAAGATGATGAATCTTTGGCTTGATTCTTGAGTGGGCTAAGACATAGACTGAACCATGATCAAACTGGGTTAGGCTTATGGGTTGGAAGAGTTAAGAGGAGGGCTAGGGGGTGGCTGGAAAAATCAGAACTTTAAGGGTTTGGGAGCTCCTTCCCTTTCCCTCACTTTCTTCCTTACTCTCTTTCTCCTCCCTCTCTTTGATTTGGTCTTCTGAAATGAGAAGAGGAGAGGACTATTTATAGCCTTCTCCAATAGTGAAATGGTAAATAGTGGTTAGGTAAGGGTTGAAATTTTGGAATGAAGGGTTGTGATTGGTTAAGGAGAGAGGGGTGACACGTGGCACAATCCTATTGGCTTCTAGGGCTGGTAAAAAGGTAAATAGTGAAGGTAGGAGGGGTAATTTTATAGTAAAGTTGACTTTTGGACGCTGGGACAGTTGTCCACACGCGGGCCGCGAGCGACGGAGCTCGGAATACCACAGGCGGTAGTCAGACTACCGCCTGCGGTAGTTAGACTACCTCCGGGCCTGATTCGGGCCGGTTTCGCATGTGTGAGCTTCGTGTGACGCTTTGGTTCGTCTGGTGGTCTCCATTTGGGTTTCTAGGACTCAAAGTGACAGATTTAAGCATGGATAGGGGGTTCTGACCAGGGTATAGGATATAGGCGAGGCTGTGTGTATACTGGACGGCTTAGATTGCGGTTTCGGGTTGTGGGTTAGGAGTTTGGGGACTTGGGACCAGGGTTTTAGGTTTTAAGCTGAGGTTAGGGGCCGGTTTAGGATATGATCATGGTTTCCGGTTTGTCTTAGCTTTTTCAAAATTCTAGCCTGGGTGGGGTGTCTACAGTGGCCTAGACGCCTGTGTCACATGTCAATAGCAGAATATTCCGCTGCGTTCAACCCACCTTTGCACATACTGATACTTGCCTTGTAAAGGGTGCAACACTTCTTTCCTCTGGCCACGATCAATGAACCCTTGATGAACTTCCATCGCCCACCTGCAAACCGGCTTTCATAGCCATCATCATCCAACCTTCCCGTCGACATCAAGTTGAGGCGGAGGTCTGAGATATGCCTCACATCCCTGAGAACCAATGTGCAGCCCACATCGGTCTTCACACAAATATCACCGACTCCCACGATTTTTGATACGCCAGAATTTTCCATCTTTACAGTCCCATAGTCACCTAACTTGTAGCTTGTGAAGAAGTCCCTACGTGGAATCGCATGAAAAAAAGCTCCTGAGTCTATCTCTTAGTCGGTGTCCTCACTCGTAGCCATGAGACATACATCATGATCTGCAGAAAGAATAACTACAACATCATTATCTGAAGCGACCGCAGTGGAATCTGATTCATCTTCCTTCCCTTTTCCTTTCTTGTCGTTCTTCTTACCACGACATTCATGCTTATAGTAGCCCTTCTTGCCACAATTTCAGCAATCAACATCTTTCATATTACACGACTTGCCTCTTGATTTATCTTGGGCCTTCCCGCCCTTCCTGTTCTTTCCTCTTCCCCATTCTTGTATCACAAGAGCCTCTTACTGAGTGGACCCCTGAGACTTCCTCCTTGTCTCTTCATTGAAGAGACAGTTAGTTACCTGTTCCATGGATATCTTTCCATCTAGCACAGAGTTACTTAGAGACACCACCAATGTCTCCCAACTGTCAGGCAATGAACTAAGCAAAAGTAAAGCCTGTAATTCATCATCCAAGACCATCTTCATAGAGGAGAGTTGGTTCACTATATTGCTGACCTCATTCATGTGCTCGGCCACGGAACCACCATCTTTGAACTTGAGATTCACAAGTCGTCTTATCAGAAAAATCTTATTACCGACTGTCTTCCTCTCATACCTTGTAATTTCAGTCATAGGCTAGCGGCTGAGGTTTCCGTAGACACATGGTAGAACACTGAATCATCCAACCATTGTCTAACAAACCCCACCGCCTTTCGGTCCATCTTCTTCCAATCATCATCAGTCATATCCTTGGATTTTGCTGATATGCCTAAAATTGGAGAATATAGGTCCTTGCAATAAAGCAAGTCCTCCATCTTAACCTTCCATATGGTCCAGTTAGAACCATTGAGGCTGATCATCCTTGATGAGCCACCTTCCATAATTCAAAACCGATCCTACCCGTTCAATGAACTTAGCTCTGATACCACTTTGTTGGGGGGCTTGCATAAAACCTTAGGATCTATCCACCTGAAACAAACCAGAATTATGGATAATAAAGCAATGAAAATAATCAATGCATCAATCACACCCCACACGAGATTTTTACGTGGAAACCCTCAAGAGGTAAAAACCACGGGACCTCGTCCAAATCAACAATCCACTATGAAGTAGAACGTTACAAACTTCTTCGCTCACGCAGGAGTGGATAAACAATGAGAGAAACAAAGGAAACGGAGAGATCTCACCGATTACAAGGACATAGAAGCGCTGAGATATAGATTGCACAGTAGATAACCTCCACGAGCATAACCTCCCTTCTATAAGCTTCCTCTCTCTTTTTTTTTCCTCTCTCTCTCTCTCTCACCTTTGATAGCCCAAAATCCTTTAGCAAATCCCTTGTAAAGCTTTAGGAAACCATCTTGTCGTACCTAGAAAGCCCTGGGAACTCCTATTTAAAGTTTTAAGAAGCTCCTTTCCGCATCCCAGTTGCGAAAGGACTTGCGACATGAAATCCACGCAAAATCGCAGAACGAATCTGCATAACCTCAACTGGTCAAACCGAGTCCACGACCGGTCAAGAGCCACCTACGACCGGTCGAGCACCTCCTTCGACTGGTCGAGCACTCCGAAGAAAAATAGTCCACAGTCGCTGGACTTTGAGTCGTGCCACGACTCGACTCCACGACTGGTCGACCGCCAGCCTTCGACCAGTCGAGCGAGGTTCACGACCGGTCGAGCACGGGACAAAAAATCCCATCAAAGTCATGGTACCATCTTTCCCACCTTGATATACGCATTGTATATCCATGTTGTCCATTGGTTTTTTTCGGATCATTTAATGGCAGTTTTTTCAAAAATGAAATATATCCAATTATCAGGTAGCCTATACTATGAGAAACAGTGGTGATGGACCGTCCTACCATTAAAAATTCTTAGGGCTCACCTTAATGTTTCTGTAGTGTTTATTTACCATCTAATCTGTTGATAATGTCACATGAGCCTAGATGATGGGATAAAAACAAATATTTGCTTGATCCAAAACTTTGGTGGCCCATTAACGGTCAATCACCACTTTTTATTATGGTATGGTATACTTGATAATTTCGACCTGCTTCATTTTTGGAATAATGAACTAAAATGATCTGAAAAAACGGATGGACGGCGTGGATACATAATACATACATCAAGATGGGCCCATGGTAACCCCATGGTACGGGCTCATATAGGCAATGGTACCACAAGTTACCGTACCATCTTTCCGAACATGCCACATGTTTACATCATCGGTACCATGAAAATGGTAAGCCCCACCATGAATATCCACTAACATAAAAATAGTAGTACTCATGACCTATTTGTTTTTATAATACCGATGTCATACACCGGTGGAATTTTGGTTGAAAAGACGACATGGTGGCTCGAGTTGGGGCACCTTTGAATGTAGGGTATAAGTCCCTTATTCCAGAGGACAATGTATGGGCCCACGACTCCAAGCCATTGAAGGTAACCTATCCAGAAGGGGCATCCTAACATAAAGGTTTAGCCCTATGAAAATCAGGCTAATTCAACTATCATAAGTGGTCATGGGGAATTTGGAGATTTTTGGATGGTTGGCCATCAATTTCTATGATGAGGTTCACCTTTGGATTGTGTAAATGTTGGGCCTTACAATAATTTATGGGTCAATAGAATATTGTAGATACTTTATAGTCAAAACATGACCACTTGACTTTGTAACTTGGGTAGGCCTTCGATTTGAATGGATAAAATCGTTACAAAAAGGCAACTAACGGTCTGAATTGAACCAGGGTTAGCCCAACATTGTGTTGAGTGCTGGCTTTGTTGAGTGCCACTTTTTGTCGAAAAATGCGGGTTCTGGCTCTTGCTGACACATGGCTTGGCTCACACAAGCCTTGCATGAGACTCTCATGCTATGACACATTTCATCATCCATAGTCCATTCATGACCCATGTTAGGGTTTGACTCATACGAGCCTAATTAATGTTGAAACCGAACTTGTGGCTTGTACGATCTGAACTTGCCACCCAAAACACCTATAAAATGGGCAAGAGATTGAGGGTGTTTGAGGCAAGAGGCAAAGTCCAGAAAGTGGCTGAGCGTCCGTCAGAGAGCCACCCAGAGAGAGGAAGTCAAAGAGAGAGAGAGAGAGCCAATGATAGCGACAGGGACGAAGACTTTGAGTTTCTGTTCTCTCATCTCTTATAATCCTTCAATCTTCTTTTTTTTTAAAAAAAAAAAATTCTATTTCTGCTCCAAAACCATTACCATATTTTTAACATATTCTTTTCTAATTTGTACATTTCAACTCCGTTACTTTGAACATCTACGGTAGTTTACTTTGAACATCTAAGGTAGTAGACTATGTTCTAACACTACGTAAAGTATGCTCTATAGTCATCTCTTTTAAAGATCTTCTGTATAAAAGAAATATGACTTGAAAGGAGTAATCGAAAACTCTATGCTTATTTTCTTTTATTAGAAAAACCATTTTCTACCATTTCTATTTTGTTTTCAATTTATCTTTTATAGTTTAAACATCTTAATCTTAGTATTTTACTGGAAGTTTCTTGAATTTCCTATAAAAGCGTAAAGCCTTGCAAAGTAAATACCATATTTTACATGGGTAGTAAAAGGGTACCTAACATCTTCCTTTTCTGTAACCGAGAGGCCCTTACCGAGTATCCACGGCACAGGCCTATCCAAGAGTCGTTTGAGTCGGGAATTCTTTAATTTTTTCGATCTCTATGCGATTTCATAGATTCTAACAAACTATAGATTCTGGAGCCTTCATTTTAGCCAGTGGCGACTCTGATCAATACATGGACACGAGTAAGTTGCATGAGATATTACGAACGGTATCAGTATAATTGCTAGCTTCTCTTCTCAACCCCTCCACGAGGTTCGAGTATGAAGATCTTAGTTATGGGTTTCACTGGATCTAGATAAACTTCGGATCTGGGACTTCATATGCTACTGTCCGTATCAACTGAGCACATAAAAAACATTAATTTTCTTTTCTTAACCCCCCTGTAAGGTTCAGGTATGAATATCTTAAATATGAGTTTCACTATATCTGGATAGACAATTAGATCTGTGCCTTAACATGCTATTAACCATATCAATTGAACATACAATAATTATATATAATTGACCATATCAATTGCATAGCCCACCTAAGTTTTGAATAATGTGCTGGTGGAAACTAGTGCACAGGTGAGAATTATCCAAAACTTCGGTGGGCTATGTAAAACGAAACAATTCCTCCCTTGATTTTTCTCTCTTTTGCCGTGGCCCACCATAGTTTTGGATCAAGGTAAAAGTTGGGCCCTAGGGGTTTCAAGGGGTGCTACATCACGTGAACAATTCAGATTTTGGGCTCATATTACGGGAGATGAGTTCTCAAAATGTTCTCACAAGTTCTCATGAGAACTTATGTGCAGGTGAGCATTCCTCTCTCCCTCTCTCTCTCTCACTCTCTCTGCTTGCAAACATGCACACCTTTGTACACGTGTCATGGGCCTCTAATCTGAACGGTCCATGTGATGTGGCATCCTATGAAACCCTTAGGGACTAATTTTCACCCTGATATAAAACTCTAGTAGCCATAGTAAAGAGAGATACAAATCAAGGAAGGAAACTATTTTCTTTTTCCATGGCCCACGAAAGTTTTGGATAAAAAAAAAGTTGGGCCATGGGAGTTTCATGGGGTACTGCATCACTTGGACTGTTCAGATTTTGGACTCACATCATGTATGATGAGTTCTTAAAAAGTTCTAACCAAAATTGGTGACCAGCTGAGCATTTGGATATATATATATATATATATATATATATATATATATTATTATATATATAGTAATGGTCTCTTGCGAACCATCCCGCACGATACCTTGGTGCGATCCAATTCCCACCGCAAGAGACCCTTATGCGAGCGCGGTTGGCTAGATGCTACTGAATTTGTGGCCCCACTATGATATCTGTTTTGTATCCACGCCGTCCATCCATATGGAGAAATCATTTTAGGGTGAAATCCAAAGAATGAGTGACATCCAAAGCTTCAGTGGACCCCACTACAGAAAACAGTGGGGAGAGTGACGCCGCTGTTAAAAACTTTTAAAGGCCATAAAAAGTTTTCGATCAAGATTATATTTATATTTTCCCTTCTTTAAAAATGGATGAATGGAGTGGATGAAACACATACATCATGGTGGGCCCATAGAACACTGACCACCAGCCACGCCAATCTGACTGAATTACTCTGTACGCTCTTATCGTACCAAGTAAATAAAGTTGGGCCACTTTGAATGTATGTGGTCTATCTAGACCGTCCATCCATTTTTCCATCTAATTTAAGGGGTTGAGCCCAAAATTGATGCATATCCAAAGATCAATTGGATCATACCACTGGAAATAGTGGGGATAATGATTTCCACCTTTGAAACCTTTCTAGGCCCCACAGTGATGTTTATTTTTCATCCAACCTGTTCATAAGATCATACATACATGGATGAAGGGAAAAACCAAATATAAGCTTGATCCAAAACTCCTGTGGCCCTCCAAGTATTTTTCAACGGTAGACATTCAATTCAACTATTTCCTATGGTGTGGTCCATTTGAACATTGGATATACCTCATTTTTTGGTTCAAGTATTAAAATTATCTGTTAAAATGTATGAACGGAGTGGATAAAATAAATAAACCATGGTGGACCTCACAGAGTTTACTCAGTACGCTAAGCATAGTGAGTTACTCACCACGTAATCCGCTTCCAACCACCGGACCTCACTCTACGGAAGTGACATCACCAAGTTCTGTGGACCCCACTAATGTTGTATGTGTTGTATCTACAACGTCCATTCATTTGGAGATATTATTTTAAGCCATGAGCTAGAGAATGAAGCAGATCCAAAGCTTTAATGGACCCTGCCACAAAAAAATAGTGGGAAGATTGATGCCCCACCGTTGAAACCTTTCTAAGGCCCACCATGATGTTTTTTTTTAAAATCCAACCTGTTCAAAAGTTAACAAAGACATTAAAGATGGGAAAATATAAATATAGGCTTGATCGAAAACTTCTCGTGGCCTTTAGAAGTTTTTAATGGTGACATCACTCTCCCCGTTGTTTTCTGTAGTGGGGTCCATTGGAGCTTTGGATGTCACTCATTCTTTAGATTTCACCCTAAAATGATCTCTTCAGATGGATGGACGGTGTGGATACAAAATATATATCATAGTGGGGCCACAAATTCAGTAGCAGCTAACCAATCCGCACCCACACAAGGGTCTCTTGCGGTGGGAATTGGACCGCACCAAGGTATAATGTGGGATGGTTCGCAGGAGACCATTACTCTCTCTCTCTCTCTCTATATATATATATATGTATGTATGTATGTATGTATATTGTAACGCCCTGGAAATCGGGGGTCGCGTATATACTCAACTCCCGAGTTCCCGGGGTCACTTATGACCGGTTTTCATTAATATGCATTTAATCTGGTTAATTGTGTAAATATGGAATTTCCTGGAACATAAAGAATCACCACACAAGTCTACTGAAATGAAAGAGACCGAAAGAAATACATACATATACGTATATACATGTCCAAAAGAATAAAAGGGGCACATGGCGCCACCTAACAAAATCACAAAGAATAATATATCAAAAAAGAATAGGACTGAGCCCACAGCTCAGCGATCTGATCCCGCCTTTCCAGATGGCGGGAAACCATCCATCATTTGGAAGAAGGACAACTCGTCCTCCTCCTCGAAGCTCGCCTCACCAGGCTTCTCCAACCTTGAGTCACCTGCATCTATGATTGGGTCTGGTTGGTGTTTTAAAACACCGTCCCAGAGTGGGAGTGAGTGATCAACTCAGTGTGAACTATTAATCTTAAGTTATAACAGGCATCATTTGTAATATGAATTTAATGAAAAATAGTCAATCATCAACTCCTACAACTCTTATTAAATGCGCATGCAATGCGAGGATATAATGCATGCCCTTGTCACAACGCTCCCTCGAACGACTCCATCTAACGATCGCATATGGCAACACTCCCTCAGAACGACCTCGACTGCCGAGTCGCCACCCTAACTAATGCGATGCAATGCGATCGTGTTAGCCGAGTTATTAGTTAAGTCCATTCATCCAAAAGATTAAGGAATCTGATACACCCTACGTATCAATACCCTAAGCTGGTTTGAGGCCAAGGCCCCATCAACGCGTGAGGCCGAGTCCCCGCGGTCCGTGATCCCGTCGGGGTCCTCATCCCCGACTCCAAGCACATGAGGAGTGCCGAAAGAGAGGGATCGCTCGCGGTCACTACAGGGAGGCGCGGTACCCCAGCGTAGGCCAACAGCTCGGACACAGTGTCCCATTCCACCATGCTCGGCTCACGAGACTGTGGACCCGTTATAGTCTAGGTATCAATGGGCCACAATGGTTGTAAGGTGTTTCAGGTTCCATACATAGGTGAGCAAACAAGATTGACAAATAAGGTTGGTCAGACAGTAGGCTAGACCGCACGAGTCCGGCGAGCGTGAGACGAGTGACCTTGGGCACAAGGGACCCATGTAGTCGAACTACAGCCACCCGAACACACACGCCCAAACCCACGGATATAACCCTAACATAGTCCTACCGATGGGACTACTGTCTCTCATCATGTTCCTGACCAACTCAAGGGAGTGAAGGAAATCTACAACATGCCCACTACCCATGTTATCAACTAGCACATCAATATCATATTCTCATGCATCTCAGCCATACAAAGTGAATACATCTATCAAGCAAGTAAATATTATCACGAAAATAAGGTGCATGTGAGTGGGTGGGTTGTGTGAGGAAGTTAAACACTTCCTCCATCTTGAGAAATCATGAGTACAAGTGTAAATAATCATACACACAATGAAGCACCACATACGAGGGAAAAGAATCAAACAAACATGACCATATTATCATCTATACATAATATCATGTGAAAGACAAGATCTACATCAAATTTGAGAACTAAGCATGCACATCCAAACAATTCCAACAAACATATAATCCCTAGGGTTTCTCTAGAATTTCAAATATAACATCCAAGTATTCAAAATCATTAAACCCACACTAAAATTGGTGCTAGGCCACCTAAGAACAATAGTCCGCACCTATGAATCTTTGGAGATATAGAAAATGTCCTAGGAAAGAGGGCTTTGAGGTCGATCGGCTGGAATCCCTAAAAGAAGCCCTTGCATGTGAGAAATCCAAGTCAATCCTTCTTAATCATGAATTTCCAAGAAGAATGGGTGAAAGATCTTACCTAGACGACCCACGGACGATCGTTGAGGTTTTGGTGGAGAGTTTCTCCCTTGAGGGAAAGTAGGAAGTTGAAATGGTTGATTTCCTTGGGCCCCTCCTTGATCTAAGGGTCCACCCTACCTCCCTTCACTCACACTTTCTTCTCCTTTACTCCCTTGCTCTCCCTTTTTCTCTTTGGTGGGTGTAGTAAAGAGGGAGTTATGAGATAAGGAGGTTAGGGCTTTATTTCCTAGAGTTGACCCCTTTGGCCCTAAGTTTCCATAATTTTCCAAAATAGCCCTTTGGGACTCCATATTGGTCTTGAGGCGGCCCTATCACCCCTCTGGCCACCAAACTTGGTGTGTAGGTGCCTCATGGCCTGGTGAGGTGCCATATAAAATTTGGGAACAAACGGATTAATGGACATGGGGTCTGAGCATATACAATTTCGATCTTTAAATGGCCCTGTGGGGCCCATTTAGGTGATTAGAGTGGTTCTGGTGGCCCCCTGGCCATGGAATTTATAGGGTAGGTGATTCATGGCCGATGAAGGGCCACACAAAATTTGAAAACGATCGGATATGGGGTTAGTCTTACGGGTCCGGTTTGCGATCAACGGTCACCGTGCCACGATCGGGTCCCAGATTTGGTGAACGGGCATTGAAAAATATATCAAACTTTCACCGTAAAATTGGAAGAAATCCGACGGCTGGAACGCCTGGTATCCCGGTTCCATTTGTAAGTGCCAGATTCCAATTCTGGCATTGGTGGGGTGCATTTGGCTAGTGCCAGATCCCAGTTCTGGGTGTCCACTAGGTCCTAGTCCACGATGGACCACGAGTCCCAGTGAGATCTATGATTTCCTAGACTTTCGAATTTTTCTGACCCTCCTCGATCGTTGGGTGGCCCACACGGGCTGTTGTTAAGTGTAACCAGCCATCAGGCTTGGCGGGTCACACCAGGTCCTATCATGACCTGTCTGGTATATTCTAATGGGCTAATCCTAGGTTAATTAACTTGTGGTACCTCATCCTAAACAGTTTAAACTGATGGTCCTTGCGGGAAATCCGACGTGGACGCCCCAAGATACTGTGTTGGTTGGACGGGACGTATATATATATATATATATATATATATTATATATATATATTATATATATATATATATATATATATATATAATCCACCGTTCAACTCAAGTAACCATATACGATGCGACTAGGATACATCTACAAATACATAGAAAACAATGAAATTTCATAAAAGGCTTCCGGATTCATATGAAGATTAACATGATCACTAGATTGGCTTTGATTATGAGGTACCCAAATTTCATGGTTGGGCCACTATGATGGACAAGTTAAATGTCATTGACATGGATCCTTACTCTTGCTCGGGTGGTAGACTCTCAGGATTTTCAACACCCGGTCAAGGGTTCGAGTATCCAAAGGTGGTGAAATCCCACTACGGCATGAGTGTGCGGTGGTGTAAAAAAAAAAAATGTAATTGACACTTTGGTTGACTCTACACACAACACTTGTTATAAAATAAGCCTATTCTCCTAGAACTTGCAGAGGGTGTTTTATAAAAACACCTGCACACAATTAGTACTATCAAAGTAAAATGATAGAAAAAAAAAAATACTTAACCTAAATTTTATATGTTCGGTATCTCTTGCATATCCAAAACAAATGTGTGATACCATCAAATATAGTAATTATAACATCTCCAATCTTTATAATTATTATATATGCAATCATCATTCATGTAAATCGTAATGCGATCATGTAATTTATGTGTAAAAACAATCCTAATATAGATTCTTCAATAAACAACATGGGCATGATTGACTTCATATTGTTATTTGAACTATTATTGAGATTTATAATTAAACCATCTCACAAGCTTAACAGCGAACAAAGTAAAGGTACATCATTTTCTTGGTTGTCAATATTTATATTCATCACCCTCAATTTACTAAATAAAGTATTAAAACTATTGAATACTTTTACAAAAAGAATAATTCCTTCATCTTTAAATTGTATAATGATTGTTAGAGAAAGATCGTATTAAATATTAATTTTCTTCATATAGGTTTTACAATTTACTAGGATATGTTCAATGAAACCAAATCATCCAATATAAAAAGAAAATTTACCATTGACTAATAGATTTTGCTTTTCAAAGGCTTCATCTTTCATCCCAACCTTCCTCATCAAGGACTTCATCTTTCATCCTTATTTTCTCATAGTTCATCTTTTCAAACCCATAAATCGGTGCAACTAATTAGTATAAAAGAGGTGAGACAAAAATAGGTTTCCATAATCTCTTGGTCCAAAAAATAATTTAAATGGTCCAAATAAATTTTTAAACAATTTTACATTATTTCCATTAATGTGGTCCAAATAGATTTTTAAACGGTCTTATATTTTGCAAATATGGTAATAATAAGGTTTAGCACCTGATGTAAGGAGTGGATTTGGTATATACAACATAGTGGGCCCACAGGTGTTGTAGACAATTGGGTCTAATGGCAGACACTCGAAAATGCGGATATATTCCATTTATAGGTTTGCCAAGCTGACGCGCGTGTATAAGGTAGCTAATATGCGCGCAACACAACGCCCCGGCGTAGTGCATAGGTACGAGATCCAATCCGTCCATCAGGATCCTTTTGTAGATAGCGTGGCATGAGAGTCAAATTGGTTAGAGAATCAGGTGGGCCACAGCTAAGGAAGAAAAATCAGGGGCTGAAAAAATATACAAGGTGGCGCCTACCTGATAGACGGCTTGGATATTTCTAAGCCGTCCACCATTTCTAACATCTGGATGGACCAGAATGAATTTTCTTAAAATATACAAGGTGTGGCCTACCTGATAGACGGCTTGGATATCATACCTGTCTGCCGAAATAGCACGTGTGGTGTTGTGTAGGTGGAACCTCTTTCACACGCCCATTGGCTTAGCGGATATTCGAAAACTAATAATTGAAGGAGGCATGTACGTAGATACTCTGAAAGAGCATCGTGGATCATACACATATACCCAATAACCCTACAAATTTCACATGTAGACATCAATCCAAACTCTCCAAATCATGGACATTTTTATGGATGTGGCATGAACCAAAAATAAAATGTTACCATAGAATTATTTTCAAGCAATCAGTGACAATTAAATGAACGGTGAAAACGTTGATCCATCCAAATTCTACATGCGGGTTCCAGAATTTGGATGGATAGGATCACCCAACCAGTGAGTTACGTATTTTCTAAGATGTAAAGTACGGTCTGGATCTGTGCGTTTTGATTGTCGAATATGCGGCACGCATTGCACTGCGTGAATGCCTGGCGCGGATTAGGTGAGTCTGGGGTAACAGCTTCGGGGAGCTCCTGACCGTGGGGCCCACTTTGATGTATGTTATGTATATCCACGCCGTCCATCCGTTTTTATACCTCATTTTAGGTCATGAGCCCAAAAATGAAATAGATCCAAATCTCAGGTGGACCGCACCACAGTAAACAGTGGTTACTGAACGATCACCATTAAAAACTTCATAGAGCCCACCGTAATGTTTATTTACCATCCAACCTGTTGATAATCCGTACATACCAGGATGAAGGAAAAACACATATATATCAGCTTAATCCAAAGCTTTTTTGACCCCAGGAAGTTTTTAATCGCCAGTCACCACTGTTTCTTATGGTGTGATCTACCTGAAATTTAGATCTACTTCGTTTTAGGGCTCGTTATCTAAAATGGACTGGAAAAACGGATGGACGGCGTGGATATACAACACGTACATCAAGGTGGGCCCCTTAGTCAGCGACTCACCCACTAAGCTGTTACCCCTAACTCACCTAATCCGCGCCCGTGAATGCGTAGGTACAACCGGGCGCAGTACTCGCAATCGGACAGTGATTAGTGGTCCCCACAACATGTGGGCGTTTCAGGGTCCCCACATTAGGTACAATGCAGTACGCCACCGGCCTACGCAATCCGTCGTGTTCGTATCGGCCGAATCTTGGACGGTGGTCGCACGTATGGTCCCCACGCTGACATTTTCAACGGTATCACCGAGTCACGTGAGGCGGATTGCCCGCGAAACTTCCCGCCACTAAAAGCTAGGTGGTCCACCGTGATGTTTTGGGGAATCTCATCCGTCCATCCATTTTTCCGGATCATGTTAATGACATGGCTAAGAGATGAGGTAGATCCAAAACTCATGTGGGCCGCACTTGGCAATTTGAAGTACACTGTAAGCCCTAAGAAGGTTTCAACGGTGGATGTCATTGTTCCCTGTTTTTTGTGGGAAACGGATTGGCGACTCCCCTGCCATCAGCCAATGGCTGGTGGTGGGCTCACCATGATGTATGTGTTTCATCCATGCTGTCCATCTATTTTTTCAGATCAGTTTATTGTATTAGACCAAAAATGAAGTATATCCCAATCTCAAGTGGACTATATTACAGGAAACGGTGTTGAATAAGCGTAGATCATTAAAAACCTTTTGAGGCCATAAAAGTTTTGGATTAAGCTGATATTTGTTTTTTCCCTGGGCCTATATGAACTAATCAACAGACTGGATATCAAATGAACAGTACATTGGTGGGCCTTAGGAGGATTTTAATGGTGGATATCCAATTACTATTGTTTTCCAGTGGTGTGGTCCACCTGAGATTTATATCCCTCTCATTTTTGGGATCAAGCTTAAAATGATCTGTAAAAATGAATGAACATAATGGATGAAACACATACATCATGGTGAGGCCCACAGAGCACCGACCACCAGCCACCGGGCTGGTGGCAGGGGGAGTAGCCAACCGTTTCCTTTATGTGGTGTGGTCCACCTGAGCTTTGGATCTGTCTCATTTTTGAGGTCATGTCCCAAATAATCCGAAAAAAATAGATGAACCGTATGGATAAAACACATATTTCCGTAGTAAGGCCAAGATAGGTTTGACACTAGCTAGCTGGCTGATGTTGGAGTCACCAGGAAACGGTGTCCCTTATTTACAACATCCGTGCCATTCAAGTGGTGGGCCTATGCATCTGGTCACTCATCATGGACGACAGGTAGTCTGTCTGATGGGATAGGAATGCCTGGATTTCAGATAAACTACAAGGTGGGCCTCCTATTCAAATCAACGGTAGATGTTCATTCTCAAGTTTTTTCCTTTGATGAGTACCACCTAAGTTTTGAATCGAGCTATATTTTGGATAAGGAGGTAAAAGGTTGCGATCTGATGGACGGGTTGGATGTCGTGAATAAATCAAGTGAGTTTGGTGCAGGACCACCGTGGCTTACGGTAGTATCGATACCACCGGAGCTCGCCCCACCAATTTTTGCCTAATTTTGAGCTGTTTTCTTTACCGTTACCCGGATTCCTATAACGTATGAATGCCCTTAGTTGCTGGGCTGTCGGCCAATACGTGCCACTAGGGCAGATGGGCGGTGGATCTAGACCGTCCACTTAGTGGGTCCTGTTCTTATATGGCTTATAGTTGAAATTCACACCAAACAGTCTATCCTATGCATCACTTTTTCTTTAGGAGTGTAGACATTTTAATCTTTTCATTTTACCATCCATTTGAAGGCTATCCTTCATAATTGTATGGCTATGATCGTCTATTCAGTGCGATATTCAACCTCAGGCCATCCAAAGATGGGACAGACCAGATGGACAGTCTGGATCGATTACCCCACCTGCCGCATATTAGGCATTGGGCAACAAGAAAATTGCTACCCCTACCTTCTTGCAAACAAACGTCCAATAACATTTTTCATCCAACGAGGTTTGCTTCTAGCCTGCAAGCTTTGGGCCATGCTGCATTCACAATGGGCCCATCAAATCAATGGTCTGGATTGCTGAACTTGGGTCTTGCTTTGATCATATACATACAATTTCTCTCCCTTTCAACCCAATTAGTGGGGCCCATTTCTGGATCAAAATTAGGGTTATCAATGGGCCGGCGTAGGCTATCTGGCTTTCAAGCATGGCTTTCTTGGGCTGTAATACAAGGCCCACGAGATGATATGGTCCTAAACTTTAAGCTCGTTTATAAATTGGGCCGGATTTGAACTGTGTCTACGATCCTATCAGACCAGCGCGAGCAGAGCCCGGCCCAGACGTTTAGGTTTCAAGGGCATTTTTGTCATCTTTCATACACTAGGGGAAAGAAACAACCAAGATCTTGTACAAATTAAAGTAGGTGGCTGGGCTTAGGATCAGGTCAGACTCAGGCTCAGGCCATGCATAAGCATCATTGGTTGGGCTTGGCCTTTTCTGTGGACCATAAATAGGCAGTGGTAGGGCTGCTGAATGGGTGGGGTCTGTCGGGCAAGGTGTATTCAAAATTTTGATTTTGCTAGGTCCCTCATTGATAGCCCTAGGTAGAGAGGGTCGTGCTCAGGCTAGAAAATATAGCCCATTTATGTAAATGAACCAGGTTTAGGTTGTACTGAACCGAGCCAGACCTGCCCATAGATTGGCTATGCTAGATGATCTGACCAACCCAACAAAAATTCCCAAATAAAATAGTAGAAGATGAGTACTGATGCACTTACATGATGTATGTATATGAAGATCTTGTTGGGACTCGTGGAAGCACAAAGAGAGGAATCAAACAAAGTAATCACAATTGCACGAGTAAATCTAACAGAGAACACTTTGAATTTATGTATATATATATATAAAAAAATACCCATTACACAAAGTAATAATACAATATGAATAACAAAGTTATAAGAGATGAAACCTTACTGATTCAAAGTTTCAAAAGAAAAAATTTAACTTTTTTTTCTTTCCAAAACCCTTTCAAACCCTTGAGCACATTTAGCATTTTGCTCTCATTCGGATTACACCCATATGAATAAGTAAAAATAAAAATAGAAACAAATTGGGTAAAATCACACAAATTGTGCAATCTGCTAACCTGTTGAACCAGAAGCACGTCAATCGCTCGGATTGACCGGTCAAGAACTCCAAAAACTGTTTAGAGAGTTTTGCCAAAAAACTAAATATTTTAGATATCTTTTGACTTATTTAGATAGTTTTGCCAAAAACTGAATATTTTCGATATCTTTCGGCTTGTTAACAAGATTGTCAACTAGTCGATGACCCATGTTTGGATGGTTGACCAAATCATACGTCATTTACATTAGGAGCCCATGATTTGGATGATTTAGATCACCATAAACGTATGCCACATTTACAGTGGCTGTGTGCATGAGTATGGATGCTAATGGTCAGCCAGAGTATCAAATAACTTCATTTTCTTAGCAACCACAAAGGAGTTTTCTATAAAGGCCCTCCATGGCACCCACAAATTGCTAGTATGTACTCTTTTTAAAATTTTATATTCGAAGTGCTTTTACACCCATCATCTCTCTTTGAACACTTTGCTTGTCATTCCATTTCATGTCTTAGAATCCAATGCATTAGCTATACCATCTTTTGCATCCGTAGGACTAGTTCCATTTTAATATTCTGGCTTTTGATTTATGCTAAAGTCATGTCACCAAACAAGGTTATGATTGCATTAAACGAACTAAGGGTTATGTTGTACATGTAGAGAGAGAGAGTATGTGTGTGGTGTTTTGGAGGGTGATGACTCAACGTGGCTTTGGTGATCACCTGATCCATGACTATGGGGCCCACCTTGATGTATGTGTTGTATATCCACATTGTACATCTGTTTTTTCAAATCATTCTAGGGCATAGGCCAAAAAATGAGGCATATCCAAATCTTAGGTGGAACACACCATAATAAACAGTGGTGATTGACCATTAAAAAATTCTTCTGGGCCACAAAAGTTTTTGATCAAGCTGATATTTGTATTTTTCCCTTCATCCAGGCTTGTGTGACCTTATTAACAGGTTGGATAGAAAATAAACATTATAGTGGGCCCTATGAAGTTTTTAATAATGGGTGTTTAATCACTACTATTCCGTATGGTGCGAGATACACGTGAAATTTGGATCTACTTCATTTTTGGGCCCATGCCCTAAATTGATTAAGAGATTTTTTGAACGGCATGCATATACAACACATCCAAAAAGGTGGGCCCCACAGTCAGGGATCCACTAAATCTACCCCCAACCAATTCATACTTCTTTGTGCTAAGATCCGTTCTAGCTTTAGATATGTTTTCTTTGTGCGTCAATATCTAACATGAGCCAACACAACAGATATATGATAAATGTTACAGATTTATCACAGTTGGCTCCAATCGGCCCCACAGTCTTTATCACATGAGTTCTCAACACTGTACCTTCCATGTGCCTATAGCCAAAGAGGAGAATTGGGTGGAGGCTGCTTTTGAAAAGGAGTTGAAAGGACAAAAAATGCTCTAAGTATAAAAGGTTGAAGGAAAAATAGCCAAACAATAGAAAGTTGAAATTTTCAGCCTAGAAAGTTTTTATTTTTTGGCCGCCGCCCCAGTTCAAAGTGAGTAACATGGTATAAATTATTTAGTTTATTGAAAGATGACCCTTAGATCAAGCTGCCAAAGTCCAAATCTATCCTGTAGCAATAGGTTATGATGTATTCAAGCAAACCTCAAAGAAGAAGAAATAAGGGATCCCTATCACTACTAATTAACAAAACACACACACCACACCCTATTTAAAACATGCTATGTATCCCACTCTTCATGGGTCTATCCCATTGTTGATGGATTAAACAACATTAGGGCTATGGTATTAAACGAATTTTGTGAGGTTAAACGAGTTTAGTTGTGGAAAGAAGGGAAGCAAATTGCATAGTGATTGAACACCCATAATTAAAAACTTCTTGAGAGCCACATAAGTTTTGGATCAACCTGATATTTGTGTTTTCCCTTCATCAAGGTCTGTGTGAGCTTATGAACAGGTCGGATGGGAAATAAAACTCATGGTGGGTGTCATTATCCCCACTGTTTCCTGTTGTGTGGTCCAGTTAAGCTTTGGATCTGCTTCATTTTGGGCTAAAGCTATAAAATGATCTGGCAAAAAATTGATGGACAGCGTGGATATAAAACACAAACATCATACTATTAAGTTTTTGGTTTGTTTTTTCATTTGAAAATGATAACTAAAAGACGATCTACCTTGAGCTTGGACCCTTAAATCTCCAATAAGATTTACTTTCCCATCTACAGGACGTGTTTAAGTTAAACTCTAAGCATGGTCTAATTGAGCCGAGCCATGGGCTCACCCCACTCCGACCCATGATCTCAGTGTGCGTTTACCACTGAGCGATGCATTGAGACCCTCAGTAGTCACTTTCCTAAAGACTTCTAACAAGGAATGATCTGGTGGGCTAGTACCGTGTCAAACACCTAGTTGCTTGTGGACGTGCACAATTCATATGATCAATCTGGATTGCCCATTAGGCCCCATCCACTTTTCATGGCCTGCTTTGCAAACTAATGCGAACAGATGATCAAAACTGTTCAATCAGCCGCATGCAAAAAGGGATGGAAAAGATCACTCATAAAAACTAATTCTTGCAGAGTAGAGGAAGAAGACCAGACCTAACCTAATTGATGGTCCAGATAGATGTATCCACGTGCGACCTGGTGCATGGAAAGGTTTCCATACACTTCATGGCCCACTAAATGTTTACTCTACTGATTCACCCAAAAAGATATTAATAACAATAACTCAAATTAAGAAAAGGGGGGTTGTTATCTAGTTAAAAATTGTGGGTGCACATGAAGAACATATAGTTAGTGGAGTAAAAAAGTGCAAGTGGCTTAAGACCATCAGTTGGGTGAGGTTTCACGTGATAGAACTTTGAACTCAAAAGGAGATTAGAAAAGACAGACTATGGTAGTAAGATGGTCCACCACCTTCCGTGTTCCTCAAGCAAAAAAATGGACGGACGACTTAGCAAAGAGACATGGTCAAGGTTGTGACTGGTATTCGCTGTCGTTTATGGCACCACCCAAAAAAATGAATGGACGACTTGGCAAAAAAGAGGGCACCAATGGAATCAGTGAGTATTAATAACAAGAACGTATGTTTTTTTTTTTTCCTCACTCTTTGATATCTCCCTCAAGCAAGCTTGTTCTAGGTAAGACTCCTTCAACGTTTGTGCAGTTTATTAGTGGCTAGCTACCATGTGTGAGATACCATAAGCATTGGATTCCATTCTAGATACTATCATACTAGTGGCTTACTGGGGAGACCAACTTTTGCTCTACTCTACATGCTAGAAGCTAAAATGGGAAGACTCTCTCTCTCTCTCTCTCTCTCTCTCTCTCTCTCTCTCTCTCTCTCTCTCTCTCTCTCTCTCTCTCTCTCCTCTCACCATACATATATTTGAGATAATATGTATGGGTGTCCATGATGATGGTAATGATGGAGACCACAAATGGATATATGCTTCCAGTGATTTAGTTACAAATCGATGCGACTAGGCAATAATATGGTACACCCTAACGTTGATGTTCTTGGAATATGGTTGCCAATGATGGACATTGATATTTGCATGGAAATAGCCATCAATTAGAGTTGTTGATATTCTCCCCAATAAAGCCTTTAATAAGAAAACCAGTTTAATAATCTAGAGATTTAAGAGCCATTTCTCCTCTCTTTCATAAAGAAAAATTAATATAATTTCATAAAATTAATCAACTTGGGGCTCTTATTTTTAAGAAACTCTAAGAAGTCGTTGAATGTATTTCTAATCTTAAAAGTTGTTTAATTCCTAATTAAAGGACCATAATAATAATAACCCAAAAGAAAAAACAATATCAAAAGAGAACAGCATGCACAACTTCATGTACAACTCCTAGTCTTAAAAGGGTTCGTCTCCTCATATGACCCACAACCTCTCTCAACCACTCTACACATGTGACATGTTTCCGCTAGCATTAGAATTACAAGCCCTTGCCAATTTCCTATAAAAAAAACAATAGTAACTTGCTCATATGATGTCAAATTTATGTATTTTTAGCGTTGTTGAAAAGATTATTAGATAAGATTTTAAAGTAAAATTTACATTATTTTCATGTTGTTTGATCCTTTGAAAGTGGACACTACCCCAAAATCACGAATTTGCGATGGATAAGATCCGTTGCAAAACCAAATTAACGACGGATTTGGTCTGTCGCATGGTGTGTCACTAAAACAAAAATTAAACGACAGATGGAATCCGTCGCAAAATTAAAAATTTCATAGCTGAACTATGGAAAAACCCACCTAATTATTTACCATTAAAATTTTTTGTGACGGATACGGTCCGTCGCTGATCTTAGGAGAAGCGACGAACCTCAAATCCATAGTTGATTTTCGACTTGTTCAAAAATTAGTGTCAGATTTGGTCTGTCACTAAAATTTCTGCAAAAGTACTACATTCACCCAACGAAAAAGTCCTGCATTCACCCGTCAGCTGTTAGGCCCACATTTGAAAGGCGCATGTGGCACTTCTTCATTGGGCCACATCGGCTGGTTAAAGGCAATTCATGTCCATGGAATTTTAGAAAGGTTTGTGTAGCACAAACAGTTTGTTGGGCCAAATGAATGCTCAATGAAACATTGTACTTTCCTCATAAATAAATTCTAAATATAAGGACAAGTACGTATTTTCATACAAACCTTTCCAACTGTTCCTCTCTCACGAGTCACTTTGATATTATGACATTTGTCTTCCTTTTAATAGCCAACAAAGTGGATGGATCAGATCATTCATGACAACAGAAATCTAACCATAGATATAGATTACCCATCTTGTGGGCCCCACTTTTGCTTCCCCATTCCTCTGATCAAGAATCACTTTAATTTGACGAGCATGTCTATTACATCCATGACCAACAAAGTAGATAATCCATATCAATTATGAAAAATGTTTAATTATGGATATGGACTGATTGTCATGTTGGACCCACCTCTGATAGCCCTTTCCTCTTAAAAAATCACTTTGATCTAACAATCTTAACCATCCAATTACAGGCTAACAAAATAGATAGTGCAAATCTTTATGATAAAAAATTTTCGATTCATCGATCAAGAACATCCATTGCAGGTCCACCTATGATTATGGATCAAAGATAAGGCACACATGCACTTATACATTGCATTATGCAGGCCCAAAACTGTTCAACACACACTCAGATAGTTAGATAGATAGATAGAAAGATAGATAGATAGATAGATAGAGAGAGAGAGAGAGAGAGAGAGAGAGAGAGAGAGAGAGAGAGAGAGAGAGAGAGAGAGAGTCCTGAGAAAAATAGGTCCAATATTTTCTAAAGGTGAAATGATTATAACCATGTTTTAGAGTCTGGAATAAATAAATACTTCTTTTAGGATTTAGCTACAAAACAGCTAGCTATCTAATGTAGAATCAATCTTCCCAAGAGAAGTACATAATATTTTATTTTTGGGATGTTAAATAATGCATCCAAAGCATGTAGTTTATTATTGAGAACTTTTGATGAAAATTTTAAAAGAAAATGCTTTTACAAATTAAAAGAATCTCTGTGATGCCCCGTCACTATGGTGTAGACACTGAAAATCGGCGCCCACGCTGATTTATATATGTTAATGTTTGTGGTGGATGATTAGGCCAAGTATGAATATTGGAGTTGCCACTAGCCAATTAATCTCAGAATCCCGCAGTCGGCTAGAACCCACAGAATATGTAAGTTGGAGAAATCCGAAGACTCTCCTACCTTAAAGTGACTCGTAATCTGCGATCCGGGATTATGGGTAAGGAACCTCGGTTACAAAGAGGAAAGGTGTTAGGTACCCTCTTTGCCCGTACAAATGTACGGTCTCTACTTGGTGTGGTACGAAAATCTCAAGGGATGAATGATGTGGTCGAAGTAGGACTAGGCACATGTGGATTTCTGATGCGGCAAGATCCGAGATTTCGGCAGGCCACAAAGCATACGTTCAACAATGTGTCTAGAAGGCAGATGTGATGATGCTTATGCAAAAAAGGTAAAGAAAAGTGGACTAGGTCACTAGGAATTTCTGATGTGACAGGATCCGATGTGCGGCAAGTCACAGAGCATACGTTCACTAGAGGTCTAGAGAAGCAGGGGGGTTGAGAAGGGAATAGATGTCATGATGAATGTTGTATGTAAAATGAATGGATCTTTGGCTCGATCTTGAGTAGGTTAAGAGATGGACTGCACCATGATCAATCCGGGTTAGGCTTGTGGGGTTAAGAAGGTTGGGATGAGGCTAAGGGGGAGCTAAAAAAATCTGAACTTGGAGGCTTAGGAGCACCTCCTCACCCTCACTCTCTTCCTCTCTCTCTCTCTCTCTCTCTCTCTCCTCTCTCTCTCTCTCTCCCTCTCCTCACTTGGATTTTAGGCTCTCTTGGTTGTGTGTTGAAATGAGAAGAGGAGAGGGCTATTTATAGCCTTCTCCAATGGCATTGTTGTAATTGGTAGGTAGGTAAGGAGTAAAAGTTGAGGTGGCAAGTGTTGATTAGTGGAGAGGAGAGAGATGCCACATGACACACTCTTATTGGTTCTTGAGGCCAGTAAAACTGTAAATAATGGAAATGGGAGGGGTAAATCCAAGGGAAAGTTGACTTTTGGACGCTGGGACAGTTGTCTACAAATGGGCCGCGAGCGGCGGAGCTCGGAGTACCGCAGGCGGCAATCAGACTGCCGCCCGCGGTAGTCAGACTACCGCCTGAGCCTGGTTTGGGCTGGGCTCACGCTTGCGGGTTTCATGTAGTGCTCTGGTTCGTCTGGTAGTCTCCGTTTTGGGTTTCTGGGACTCAAAGTGTTGGATCTAGGTACGGGTAGAGGGTATTGGCGGGGATATAGGGTATAGGCTAGGCTGTGTGTATAATAGATGGCTTGGATTACGGCTTCGGGTTGCGGATTGGGGGTTTTTGGGTCAGGGTTCGGTTTAGGCTGGGATTAGGGTTTGGTTTAAGGCATGATCATGGTTCCCGGATTGTCTTAGCCTTTTCGAGATGCTAGCCTGGGTGGGGTGTCTACATGTGGTCACATGTGGGCGGGCACAAGTGGGCGGGCGCGCATGTGGGCGGACTCCTAGAGGTGGTTGACAGGCTACTGTGTGGCTGGTAGGCTACTGTGCACACAGTAAAGGTGAAACTTTGTCCCACATCGGAAGCGCTGTCCTAAGTTGTGGTGGTTATAAGTAGGCTCCTTCCTTAATAGACAAGACGCATTTTAAACCCATGAGCTTCAGCAAAGCGGACAACATCTTGTGCTGTGGGGACGGGCCCATCAATGGCTAAATTTGAGCTGTTTTGAGCTATCGTTACCTGGATTCCTATAACGTATGAATGCCCTTAGTTGCTGGACTGTCGGCTAATACGTGCCACTGGGGAAGATTTGCGGTGGATCTAGCCCGTCCATTTAGTGGGTCCTGTTCTTATATGACTTATGATTGAAATTCACACCAAACATTCCATCCTATGTATCACTTTTTCTTTAGGAGTGTAGATGACGCAGGGATGAACGTGATGAGAATAACTACTCCGAATCCACGGTGCTTCTTTGGACTCCTCACAAAGACTTCTCGAATCCACGAGGAAAGAAAGCAGGAGATAGAAATAAATTCTAATAAATTCGAACTTAATTAATTAATGACTAAAAACGAGTTCACAGCCTTTTAAATAGGGGTACCAAGCAATGGGAAAGAAATCAGAATCAAACTACAACTAAAACTCCTAGAATCCGCGACTTACTATAAATAATAAACTTACTATTTATAGACGGTCGTGATGTTTACTAGTGCGCAAGGTTTTCGGCCAAAAATAGTAAGTAGCCTATTTGGCTTCACCAAACTGTTCTCCTAATTATTCTAAGCTCTTTTTACGTTGGGCACAACTCCTAAAGCCCAACGGATGAAGAGTTATAATCAAACTAAAACTTACTATTTATAGTAAAAACGAAATTAAAGCAGGGAAACGACCGTCGATCCAGGGGTTTTTCGCAATTTCGGGTGTCGCAACCCTGCATAGCAGGGTTGGTTGGCTAAAGTAGCTCGTTCTACCCCAAAATCATATATTTTACGTCAGGTAACTCATTCCGGATTGTGAGATACGCCCGATCTAAGGTCCGACGGTCCGGATCACTTCTGTCGTCGATCGGGCCTTTTCTGATCCATCTTGGCCATGAAACTGTCAGCGACCCGCTCTACATCAGTAGACATTTTAATCTTTTCATTTTACCATCCATTTGAAGGCTATCATTCATAATTGGATGGCTATGATCGTCCATTCAGTGCGATATTCAACCTCAGGCCATCCAAAGATGGGACAGACCAGATGGACAGTGTGGATCGATTACCCCACCTGCCGTGTATTAGGCATTGGGCAACAAGAAAATTGTTACCCCTAACTTCTTGCAAACAAACATCCAATAACATTTTTCATCCAACGAGGTTTGCTTCTAGCCTACAAGCTTTGGGCCATGTTACATTCACAATGGGCCCATCAAATCAATGGTCCGGATTGTTGAACTTGGGTCTTGCTTTGTTCATATACATATAATTTCTCTCCCTTTCAACCCAATTAGTGGGGCCCATATCTGGATCAAAATTAGGGTTTTCAATGGGCCGGCATAGGCTATCTGGCTTTCAAGCATGGCTTTCTTGGGTTGTAATACAAGGCCCAGGAGATTATATGGTCCTAAACTTTAAGCTCGTTTATAAATTGGGCCGGATTTGAACTGTGTCTGCGATCCTATCAGACCAGCCCGAGCTGAGCCCGGCCCAGACGTTTAGGTTTCAAGGGCATTTTTGTCATCTTTCATACACTATGGGAAAGAAACAACCAAGATCTTGCACAAAAGTAGGTGGCTGGGCTTAGGATCAGGTCAGACTCAGGCTCAGGCCATGCAT